>PVIA01000357.1:0-476955 GCA_004024845.1 Tonatia bakeri | reverse complement strand
GAGAGATGCAGATTAAAACCACAATGAGGTACCACTTCACACCAGTCAGAATGGCCATCATAAGCAAAACAACAAACAACAAGTGTTGGAGAGGTTGTGGAGAAAAGGGGACACTAGTGCACTGTTGGTGGGACTGCAGACTGGTACAACCACTGTGGAAAACAGTATGGAACTTCCTCAGAAAACTAAAAATGGATCTTCCATTCGACCCAGCAATTCCACTGCTGGGACTATATCCTAAGAATCCTAAAACACCAATCCAAAAGAACCTTTGCACCACAATGTTCATAGCAGCACAATTTACAATAGCTAAGTGCTGGAAGCAACCTAGATGCCCATCAGTAAATGAGTGGATCAAAAAACTATGGTACATTTATACAATGGAATTCTATGCAGCAGAAAGAAAGAAGGACCTCCTACCCTACGCAACATCATGGATGCAACTGGAAAGCATTATGTTAAGTGCAATAAGCCAGGCAGTGAAAGATAAATACCATATGATTTCACCTTTAACAGGAACCTAAACTACAAAACAAAGAAACAAGCAAAATACAGTCAAAGACACTGCATTAGAGGACAGGCAGAAAGTGACCAGAGGAGAGAGAAGAGGGAATTTCAGGGGAAAAGGGGAGGGGTTTACAGGAACAAAGTTAAAAGACACATGGATAAAAACTAGGGGGAGGGTGGTAATGGGAGGGAAGTTGGGGGGGGTGGGCTTGATTGGGAGTAAAGGGGAGAAAGCTGTTTTTTGAACAATCATTAAAATAAAATTAAAAAAAAAGAAAAAAAACTGTATTACAAGGCCATTGTAATCAAAACAGCCTGGTACTGGCATAAGAATAGACACATAGACCAATGAAACAGAACAGAGAGCCCAGAAAAAAATCCAAGTCTCTATGGTCAATTAATTTTGACAGAGGGGGAAGAAGCATAAAAAGGAGTAAAAATAGCCTCTTCAACAAATGGGGTTGGGAGAGCTGGATAGCTACATTAAAAAAAAAAAAGGAAACTCAATCACCAACTTACACCATACACAAAAATAAATTCAAGGTGGATTAAAGACTTAAATATAAGTAGTGACACCATACAAGTCCTAGAGGAAAACATCAGCAGGAAAATCTCAGATATTCCATGTAGCAACATCTTCACTGATATGTCCCCTAAAGCAAGCGACATAAAGGGAAGAATAAACAAATGGGACCTCATCAAATTAAAAAGCTTCTGCATGGCTTAAAAAAAAAAAAAGAAAGAAAGAAAAACAGCATTAAACTGAAGAGAACCAACTATATGGGAAAACATATTTGCCAATGATACCTCAGACAAAAGTTTAATCTCCAAAATATATGAAGAACTCACATGACTCCACTCTAGGAAGACAAAAAAAAATTAAAAAATGGGCAAAAGACTTGAACAGACACTTCTCCAAGGAGGACATACAGAGGGCCCAGAGGCATATGAAAAGATGCCCAGCATCACTAGCCATCAGAGAGATGCAAATTAAAACCACAATGAGATACCACTTCACACTGGTGAGAATGGCCATCATAAACAAATCAACAAACAAGTGTTGGAGAGGATGTGGAGAAAAAGGAACCTTAGTACACTGTTGGTGGGAATGCAGACTAGTGCAGCCACTATGGAAAACAGTATGGAATTTCCTCAGAAAACTAAAAATGGATCTGCCATTCGACCCAGCAATTCCACTGCTGGGGCTATATCCTAAGAATCCTAAAACACCAATCCAAAAGAACCTTTGCACCACAATGTTCATAGCAGCACAATTTACAATAACCAAGTGCTAGAAGCAATCTAAGTGCCCATCAGTAAATGAGTGGATCAAAAAATGAAGGTACATTTACACAATGGAATACTATGCAGCAGAGAGAAAGAAGGAGCTCTTATGCTTTGTGACAGCATGGATGGAACTGGAGAGTATTATGCTAAGTGAAATAAGCCAGGTGGTGAGGGACAAATATCATATGATCTCAACTTTAACTGGAATATAATCAACAAAAGAAAAAAGCAAGCAAAATATAACCAGAGACATTGAAATTAAGAACAATCTGACAGTAACCAGAGGGGAGGTGAGAGTGGATAATGGGGGGTAAGGGGTTTCAGGAACTACTATAAAGGACACTTGGATAAAACCGAGGGGGAGGGTGGAAGCAAGGGAGGGAGGTGGGATTGGCTGGAGTTGGGGGGAACTGGTGGGGGGAAAACGCAGACACCTGTAATTGAATAACAATAATTTAAAAAAAAAAGATTGACAGACTTAAATGCCACAAAGCTTTAAGCCTGATCACCTTTAATTTGTGGTTGGGGGAGGCAAAAAATGAAAATCATACATCTGTGGGTACAAAACAGAATTTCAAATATGACTACTTCCTAACTTCCTGTTTTGGCCTTAAAATTTACTCATGGAACAATGGGTCACTCACTCACTTAGAACTATGAACAAGTCATCTGGTGATTTAAAGACAACAAATGAAGGTCCAAACCAGCTGAATTAGTTTGTTTGTACCATTCAATGCATCCAGTCTGTGAACATTGCTATAGTATGCTGAGCATAGCATCCCTGAAGCTCTCTTTGTGGGGATCAGCATCAATAGGGGTCTCCATACCCTTTTTGGAGAAAATTATAGGTAAATATTATATTCAGAATTTATACAAAAGAGAAACAAGACTAACAATCCACTGAGACCATGTGACTTACATGAGTGTGAACCTATGTTCAGGTCAGGAATAAAATCTGATTGCTCTATAAACCAGTCACGTTGCCCTTCTTCCCTTGGACAGTTCCAGACAATAAGACATTAGGGCAAACCTTTGGGTGGGTGGCAGAGGAGGCACAGAGTTATGGGAAATGTCTACTGTCTCTTCAGGAGACACCAGAAGAGATGGTCCTTGTTTCTTGTTTTTACCTCTGGGTCTGGACACGATGCCTAGAACTGCTGAGGCCATATTGCTACCAAAGCATCAATAAAGCCATCCAGGGTAAGAGGCCAGAGCCACAAAAAACCAGAGAAGCAGAAGCAACATGTCATGTCAGAAGCCTAGGTTTCAATTTTTTTGTTGTGAGATGATATATTTCACCACTGTTCAAGCCAAAGGGAGTCCAGGTTTTTTGTTGCCTGCAGCTGGAAGCATCCTAGCTAATGTGTCATTTCCTTTTGGTTACTCACATTCTAGACTACTTGGAGGACAGTTCTCAGTGAAGACAAACAAGTTAAAGTCACCATATGCTGGGAGCTCTTCCAAAATGTGAAGCCATCTTACATTATATGGTATTCTATACAAAATTAGAGACTCGCCTAAAGCTCTGTCAAAAGCTTTTGGGTTTAAGTTGGGGCTGCCTAACTGAAAGTGGCATGCTTCCCACGAGAACAATTTCCCTTTGAAACACTGGAATGAGATTTCAATGATTCTCGGTTTCTCAAAGTGGTTCATTAAAAGTATAAAGGAAGCTTCCTTTAACTCTCTTCGACCATCTCTCGTTTTTGTCTTTGCTTAAACAAAGGAGTAACAACTGTGAAAACTCAGAGAAATGATTACATTTAATACAAACATAACTATGAAGTGGAAGATCACAGCGATCCTAGACAGCAGACCTATATTTCATTAACGTGGACCTAACAAAGACCAAACAATTGGTTCTAACATATTAACTTGAAATATTTCCTTTTAGATATTTCCTACATTTTTCAGATTGATTTTCAGTATTGGATTATACTGTACTAATGTCCATTTCTGATGGTTAAATTGATTAGCTATTCTAAGCTATTGTGTCTCACTTAAAAACAAAACCCATAAAAATTCCCACTTAAGTGCTAAATAAAACACAAAATATTATAAAATATACCTTTCTCAGATGGCAAGTTATTAAGGAATGAACATTCAAAGATCAAAGACTGAATACAAGTGAAAACCCAGTGAGGTAAGCAAAGCACCAAAGTTGGCTTTGGCTTTGAGAGCATGTTTTAAACTCTGAGAACTTAAACTTTAGTTCTTATGGCAATAATAGGGCACGGGGGACACAGGACAAAGCTAGGGTCCTCCAAGACCCACATAAAGCTGGGACTGCAAAGAGCTAAACCATCAGTATAAAATAAAGGTGACTTAGAAACAAAACTGACATCTAGAAACTGTTAAGGAAAACCACTTTACTTGAATTGTGGCATTGAGAATAAGGGGAGAAATAAACTCCACTGAGAATTTATAACAAGATAAGCCACATGAAACTTTGTAGCGCAAATTCATACAAACTAGGTGGTCCAAAAACAAACAAAACAAAATAAAAACCTGGGCTTAGAGATTCTGGCATCTGGCAAAAACAAATGTAAATCCTCTCTAGAGAAAGTCACCTTCAGCTCAGGGTTAAAAGAATGCCCACATATAAAGTTTTGAGGTATATGACTTCGTATGAAAAATTTCAAAAAAACACAGTAGAAAATAATGCACAATGATTGAAAGTCAGAGCAATGGCAGTAGAATCAGGGCTGCTGATATTTAAAGACCCCAGACATTTAAATGATCAGACAGAATACAAAACATACTTAATATGTTAAAAATAAAAAGGGTGGGTCAACATTTCTTGTTAAAACAGTAATAGAGCACTTCTGGCCAAGATGGAGATATAGGGTAGATACACTTTGCCTCCTTGCCCAACCAAAAGAAGGACAACAACAACTTTAAAAAACAAAAAATAACTAAACTGCCGGAAAATCAAGCTGTATGGAAATCTGACAAACAAGGAGTTGAAGAAGAAACATTCATTCAGACTGATAGAAGGGGCAGTGGAGATGATGTGCTGCAGCCGGAGGACAAGAGAAGCAAGGCAGTGGCTGGCAGACTGGGCAGTCCCTCACTTGTGTGCAAACAAACTGTGAGGAACAATGGCAAAACCCAGGGTTCCAGCCCAGGGAAATAAGGCCTCAAAACCTCGGGCTGTAAAAATCTGTGGGGTTTGAGGTGGCAGGAGAAACTCTCAGCCTCACAGGAGAGTTCACTGGAGAGACCCACAGTGTCCTAAAATGTACACAAAACCACCTACTTGAGAATCAGCACCAGAAGGACCCAATTTTCTTGGGTAGCAGGGGAGGTGACTGAAAGCCAGCCAAGAGCCAGGCAAGCAGCATTGTCCCTTCTCTGATACCACCCTTGCAGATAGCACCACAACGCAGCCACATGGGTTGCCCTGCCCTGGTGAATACCTAAGGCTTTCCCACTTACAACATACCAGCTATGCAGAGACAAAATATATATATTCCTAACCAAAGAACAGATCAAAGCTCCAAAAATAGAACTAAGCGACGAAGAGACAGCCAGCCTATCAGATGCAAAGTTCAAAACACTGGTAATCAGGACGCTCACAGAAATGATTGCATATGGTTGCAAAATAGAGTAAGAAGTGAAGGCTATGAAAAGTAAAATAAAGAAAAATGTATAAGGAACCAACAGTGAAGGGAAAGAAACTGGCACTCAGATTGACAATTTGAAGCAGAATGAAGAAACCAGAATTCAGAGAGGCTCAGGAACCTCCAGGACAACTTTAAACATTCCAACAACCAAACCACATGGGTGCCAGAAGGAGAAGAGGAAAAGCAAGAAATGGAAAACTTACTTGAAAAAGTAAGGAAGGAGAACTTCCCCAATCTGGCAAAGGAAATAGACTTCCAGGAAGTCCAGGAAGTTCAGAGATTCCTAAAGAAGTTGGACCCAAGGCAGCACACACCAAGGCACATCATAGTTATATTACCCATGATTAAAGAGGAGAGAATCTTAAAAGCAGCAAGAGAAAAGGAGACAGTTACTTACAAAGGAGTTCCCATAACACTATCAGTTGATTTCTCAAAAGAAACTTTGCAGGTGAGAAGGGGCTGAAAGAAGTATTTGAAGATATGAAACGCAAGGAGCTACATCCAAGATTACTCTATCCAGCAAAGCTATCATTTCGAATGGAAGGGCAGATGAAGTTCTTCCCAGACAAGGTCAAGTTAAAGGAGTTCATCGTTACCAAGCCCTTATTATATGAAATGTTAAAGGGACTTATCTAAGAAAAAGAAAATGATTAAAAATATGAACAGTAAAATGACAACAAACTGACAACTATCGAGAACTGAACCTAAAAAACAAAAACAAACTAAGCAAACAATTAGAATAGGAACAGAATCACAGAAATGAAGATCACATGGAGCCTTATTAGCAGGGAGAGCGGGGAGAGAGAGTGGGGAGAATGGGGGAAAAGGTACAAGGAATAAGAAGCACAAATGGTAGGTACAAAATAGACAGGGGGAAGTTAAGAATAGTATAGCAAATGGAGAAGCCAGAGAACTTACATGTACAACCCATGGATATGAACTAAGTGTGTGTGTGGGGGAATGCTGGTGGGAGGGATGTGCAGGGTAGAGGGGGATAAAGGGGAGAAAAATGGGACAACTGTAATAGCATAATCAATAAAATATATTAAAATAGTAACAAACTATTAAAGGCCAAACAAATTAGGGGGGAAAAGAAACTTTTGAAAATGAAATATACAATTCTAGATCAGCAATGAGAATAGTGAACTGGGAGAAAAATCTTAGGAAATTATAGAACACAGTGTGAAAAGCTAACGAGATGAAACAACTGGAACAGTAGTTAAGGCATATGAAGAAAGAGTAAAAATGTCTAACAAGTGCCTGTTTTAAAAGGTAAGGCAAGAAAAATATTGGAGAAGTCATAGTTGATGAATCAATATTGGCTGAGAATTTTCTAGAACTGAAAAAAAGATACTGATCCACATATTCAGGAATCTCAATGAAACCCCGAATGGATAAAAATAAATGTATACTTAAGTGGCTAATAATGAAGCTGCAGAATATCAAAGACAAAGGGAAAATTATAAAAGCAGCCAGAGAGAAAAGGAATGACTTTAGACTGGTAACTGACTTGTAAACAGTAACATGGGATGCCAGAAGTCAGCTGGGTAATATCTTCAATAGGCTGATAAAAAACAAGGGTCCATCCAGAAGTCTATACTCAGAATTTAAATCTTCCCAATAACAATGGTATAAAATAAAACCATGTTCAAATAAATAAAAAGAGAGCATCTGCAAAGAGCCAACTTCCAGTAAAGGAACTTCAAAGGATGCACTTAGATCGAAGGAAAGTGATCCCAGATGGAAGTCTGGAACAAAAGAAGGAATGATGAGCAAAGAAAGTGGCAAATATATTGGTATATCTAAAGAAACAATGACTAAAAGAATAATAATAGATTATTTCTGTGGAGTTAAAAAGAGAACTGGAATATGTAACAACAATATATTAATTGCGAGGGTATGCTTAGAGTTACAGTATTCTAAGGTCCTTAAATTTTTTAGAAGACGATTAAATTTCAATAAGTTTTAAACTGTGACCATTTAACTTATGAAGTAGCCACTTTTATGTCTGGAATAAAACTGACTTGTTGGGTAACAAATCCCTGCAACAGTTCTGCACTAACTAATGGAACTGATGATAACTAGTGTGTACGGACCAACTCCTGGAGAGAAAGCTGAAGTTCTCACTTGAGAGAGAATTCGGTACCACATGGGTGGACACACAGCTTTTGAAATCCCTTCCAATTCTGTATTTTATGATGTAGATGGGATGCATAATGACATAAATTATAAAAGGATCTCTCACATGAAGAATGAACAACTGACAAGCATGCAAAAGAATGGTGTTAAATAATAACAGAGAATTAATATTAAAAGTTTAGGCCTCTCCATTAAATTTTTGGCCAGAATTTTCAACAAATGGCCAATCTTAATGGCTTGAGTTGGTTACTAGCAATATATAAATCCCTGATTTAAAAGAAATGCAACAAAGAACTGCACTGTTAATCAATAAAGTAAAAAACTAGTTTATTAATGCTCCAAATTAGTTCTGTAGTTAGTACAAACTTAGGTAAATTAATATAATATTAATCAGGATTTCAAACATACTATCTTTGACAGTTCTAACCCTTTGTTTAAGCCTTTTTAAAAAATTTTTTACATTTCGCAACACAAGACATGCAAACCCAGAAAACATAGTGACTGAGTCACCAATTTACTGTTGACCTTGGGGCTAGTCCTTTAGCCTCTTTGAGCTCCAATGATCTCATCTATTTAAAAGGAAGGAATAAGAGGAGGCAATAAATAGAGTAGATGTTTTTTAAGGCCTTTTTTACTCTAAAATGTGATTTTATGAAACAATCATCCTTCATAATAAAACTCAAAGCATATTTCTTAGTTTTAATTTGTTCACCATTTTTCCTAGTGAAGATGTATTTAGTCATAACAAAGGGAATTGAAGCATTTAGTCTGTAACACCACCACTGAGTGCTCTACGAGACAATTTAATTCTATCTTTGGTGGGGTTTGGAAGAAATTGCCCAACTGAAGGAAAGGATTTTACAGTTAAAAGCCACCTTCATATCAGGCGATATTTATTGTAAAATAATGGACAAAGCAGAATTGGGGACAGGAAAAGAGATTTAAAAATGTCTCTTTCACAAAACTAATCTTAGAATGAACTATTTTACTCCTACTTTACTTATTAGGTGCTTAATTTCCTCAGGCCTTCTAAACCCATTTTAATTAGTTTACATCAATAAAAGTTAATTCTCATGCATTGCTATATTTAAGTTTCCAATGACAAAAGGAAACATATACTAAATGTAACTTACACATTTATTAAACCCTTAGCTGGTGGACTATCCCAATTATACACTTAACAGTTCCAATGACTTCCAACTAGTAAAATCTGTTAAATTGTACTTTAAATTCAAAGGTATTTTTTCCACAAATATTTACCCTGAAATCAAGCTCCACAGCTACACAGAAAATTTGTCAGAGTGGTTTCTTTAAAAATACATTTCTTAAAACAGATAAGGTGTACCAACTATTTTACAAGGTCCCTTTAAAAAATGGACTGGACAAAGCATTGAGAACAATCTGTACTGGCAAGGGACAAAGATGATCTAATAGGTCTTTTCCGTCTCTAATTTCTGTGATTTGAGGATTTTTTTACTCCTGCAGTAATACTTGTGAGTTCAACAACTTCTCAAAACTATTATTAGTTACTAAGGAAACCCAAAATGTTTGCAGGAATAAATAAACAAATGGACTGGACCTAAATAGCAGGATTTTCCTGCTTCCCACTTAATAATCTATGGTGGCATCATATGATCAATTCTTCATTCTCTCCAAGCCATTTTTGCTTACCTACTTGCAGCTCACTAGAGTCCCATAGCCAACTCATAGCATCCCATGTAAACCAAGACCAGAAGATCTATGATCAGTAGGAAATTCCCTATTAAATACAGACACCCCTGCTTGGTGAAGAACAAAAACCATGGCACTACCAGGGTGGGGCAGGGGTGGGGTGGGAAGTAGGCAGTGATTGACCTTGTGACACCATTTCTAGGGAAAATATACAAATATGTGGTTTTAAATAATCCAATGTCTACATGTGATTAAAGTATATTTAATAAAAGTAAAAGGTAAGACATAATACACATATACTCACAGTATGAAAATGATGTTTTATAAATGTTTAGAGAAAGACTAAAAAGGAATATAGTACATCAAATTGTTAATAGTTGGCAGTATTCACAGAGTAGGACTAAGTGTAAAATGTCTTTGAGTGTTTTACATTTTGCAAATTATCATGGGCACTGAACTCTTCTGAAATTACTTTTTAGCCCTGGCCAGGAAGTTCAGTTGTTTAGAGAGCTGTTCTGATAAGCCGAGGTTGCAGGTCTGATCCTGATCAGGGCAGTTGCAAGAGTCAACCAATGAATGTATAAATAAGTAGAACAACAAATTGATGTTTCTCTCTCTTCCCCTTCTTCTCTCTTTAAACTCAAAGAATTAAAAAATGAATTTTTAAAGCCACAAAATAGCATTCATTTTCATGTTAATAAGGGCTTTCCATTCTTCAGTATCACCACTGACACTGTCGCTGTAATCAGCCCAAGTTAGCTCTCAAGAGTATTGGTCCCTGTTCTAAAATCAAAGTTAGATGGACTATGAATAGGAACAGCTGCAAAGCTCTAGAAACTTCAAGAACTACAGAGCTCTGGGACAGGAGATTTGGGCTGTAGTGAAGTGAGAGGGTCTATAGGTAAATCCCAGTTCTCTGCAGGTCATTAACTGCTGGTGAAAGGCTCTCTCAGTGCTCAATGTTAAGTGCCTCGCTGCCTGGGGATGTATATTCTGTGGGAATTTATGTGTACAGAGTTAGGCAGATGCCACTTGGGGAACAGAAAGAAAAGCAAAAGAAAGAGGGTAGTTAGAAAACTGCACCTAGCATGGAGAACATGCTTCAACCCCTCAGTCTTTCCTTTCAGCTCTCTGTTCTAAAATTGCCCACCTGTGTGCTCAGTCCCTTCAGCCTTTCTCCTTAATTGTGGGGTGGCGGAGAGATCAGCACTGGATCCATGGCAGGTTTGCCCAGTGCTTTGCCCAGAGGCAAAGTTGCAAGAAGGGTGAAAGTGAGGTGTCAGAATATTCCATGAGATGGAATACATTAGTGCCAAGGGCACTAAGGCACTCTGGCCAATTAACTCCAGCCTAAGGCTATGCAGGATCACAGAATTCTGCTTCTTCCTATGCTGTCCTAGATCTGTCTCCACTCTGTTCAGTTTCTCAGATAGGACCATGTTTACACTAAGAATTGTTGTTTTTCTTTGCATGTTATAGTGTTACCACATAAGCTATGTTACAGAGGTAAAAGAGCCAACATTTGAAGTTAGCATTACCATCCCATATCCTGAAGCACAGCTTTCAGGCAACAGTGTACATCACCCCTGAAGTGATGAAAGAACCAGTAATAAAAATTGTGGGCAACTGCAAGAAAGGTGCCATTAATTACGAATACTACCTCTCTGGCACTTATTTGGATGACTAGAAGACTTTACCAGTCCTAAGAAGAAACAAAGGCTGGGAGACAGGACATGAAAGAAAATAAGAACAGTTACTTCACAAAGAGGAACTAGCTTTGACATGCTTAGTAACACGTTAATGGTATTTTGAAACAGTTAAATAATACAAATATCATGGATATTACTAATACTAGTTGCTGTGGTCATTGTAATAACTTGGTGTTAGTCTGAATCATGGGAAATTGTTGATATTCAAATGTTTTTGACTAACAAAAGTGACTTTATACAGTTCGATCAAATGAATACATCTTAGTTGTCAGTCTTGCAGCCTACAAACCCTTTTCCACATTAGAAGGTAATTAGCTTGGTAGGAAAATTCCTTTGTACTATTTCCAAATAACAACTTAAACCTATTGCTGATTTAGATCATAAATCCAGATTACTAGTTGAAGAAAGGACTTTGACTTGTAGGTATGATTATTTGTAAGAAATTCCTGATTATAAAATAAGAAGAGTCATATAGCAATGGTTGAGTAAAACTTTCAGTAAAAGGAAGTAAAATTTTCTTAGCCAAGACTGAGGCACAGTGGTCATAACTCTATTTATTCTTTTCATAATAAGTATATGTCAGAATCAAGAGAACAAAATTACAACTCAAAGATGATGCTGGTAGAAAGTGGAAAAGAAATAAAAGTCTACTCTTCAACTTATATGGCCAATGGAGCATAATGCCAATGGCTGTCTGGAGTTTGTGACACAAGACCCCAGGTGTCCTTGTGTCAAAGATCCCCTTTCCTTAAAACCCTTGAATTTCACTATTTGGGAAATTGTCATAACATTCTAATTTCATCAGAACAAGACATGTTGCTAACATTGACAAGAAGACTGCCTTAATAAATAGACAGATCCAACGTGAACAACATACTTCCTAGAGTTTGTCAGTACACAATCAGGGCAGCTTGGTGTATGGCCTGGGAAGAGAGAGAGTCTTGGTATTCTTAGTTCAACATTCAATCTGGAAAATAGAGATGCAACCTTCTCAATTAAATCAGAACACTTCTTTACCAACAACACCTTTGAGAGAGTCTTAAACCATTAAGAGAAGATGGGACTAAGTCTGGTTCAAATCCCTGCATTCATTACTTTAGTAGCAGCATGACTTTGGTCAAGTCATTTTACCTTTCCAACTGTGTTATCTGAAAAGTATGATTAATACCACCTCAAAATGTGTTGTGCAGGTTAATTGACAGAGTGCATGTAGAACACTAAATATAGTGTTTGGCATGAATCTGAATTAAAAGATCAACAAATGAGTTAATAAATATTGGCTCCTGAAGAAAGTGTTCACATACAGCAATCTCAGCTGGAACAAAGTCATAACTAGGTTAGAAACCAGTACTACAGGGCACCAGGCAAGGCACACAAGGAGTAAGAGTCCTGACCCTTTTTTCTCTTGCTACAAAAACCCCAGACAACTCTTGTATCCACTTAACTTCTCCATTTTGCAGTTACCCCAGCTGGGAAAAAAAAAAGGAGGAAACAATACTGACAAGTTTTACAGGGGAACTGAAAGTCAAAAAAAATGAATATAAATGCTAAGCATGAGTACAAAAAGGTGAGAAAGAAATAAAAGGCAGTGTCAAATATTAAGAAACCTCTGTACCCACCAATGAAGAAAAGGAGCAAAACAAATTACAAATACTAGCTTGAAGTAAAGGTAAATTTATGTTACCAGTTTGGAGCTGAGATTCAGGTGTTTATGCTTCATCTAACTTTCACGATAATCATTTCATCGTATTTATAATAAAACAAATCTAGTATAAAAGTCTCAAAAAGGATGTTTAGTAAGCACAAGGCAGGAGACTAAAAATGATTCAAATAAACTTTACAAGTATAAAGAATAATAAAACTAACAAACCAACATCTAAAAGGTTAATACAAAACTGCTAATCAAATATTAAATTCAGTTGAAGGGTATGGTCATTCACCTCTCTTAAAACAGTATACGTGAAAAGTAAATGTTAGTTTAATTTAGGCTTTTCAGTAGACAGGCAGAGCGATCTAGAATTGTCTAAGTGAGCCCACAGTTTAGCAACGATGACACACATTTATTTTTATGCCCTGCATCTTTTTTCCACACCATTTTCACTAGGTTTACATTCTCTGCAATCGGCCTTTCCCCACTGCATACTAAAAAACAAGCACACTATTTTCATTATTCTTGTGCGACAAAACATAAAGAAACACTAGTTCTATAAACATATGTACATCGTTAAGGAAGCAATCTTATCTTAATGTAATTTAAAGAGTTAAATAGACTCAAGTAATAAAAACTACTCAATTCATATGAAGATTGCAAATAAGGCAGCCACATATCTAATTTATTTAGCAGATTCATAGAGTTGGCTGAGATTCCAGAGATTATCTCTCTTACTGATGTGCAAAGTAATTAGGAAGCTAAATCTCATTCATCAGAAAAAAGGATTTATGTAAGTAAATCTGCACCACACTACAGGGTAACAGGTTTAATTCAGTAATACTTGGTCAGTTTCCTTTTTCTGCTCATATCTTTATTTTTTATTTTGTTGCTGGTGGAAGAGAACAACTGGATTAAAACCAGTTCTAAACTTATTTTTATACTTTGTCTTGGAAACACTTAACTTCTTTAATAAATATTTTCCCTCCCAAACAATCTGATTAGTTCTAACTACTTTCATTAAAACACTGGCAAGCAGAAATGAGGAACGAAGAGGTTCTTTCAGGAAAAACACTGAAAAAATAAGATTTCATCTGGCCTTCCCATCATCACTTGAAGAATTGTTTGGTAGTTACATCATCAGGAAATAAAATACTATCCTCTGAGGACCCTTACTCTTTACAAAGAGGAAAGAGAAAGTTTGAAGTCTAAGTCCCCCCTAGAGATGTCTCAAAAAAAAAAAAAAAAAAAAAGATTTCTGGCTTTCCTTTCCTGCCTCCCCCCAGCAACCAAAAAACAAATGTAAAAAAATGCATTTACAAAAGTTTAAATAGAATAACAGGATGTGTGTGTGTGAAGTATGTGATTGTCTAACCACTATGCTGTACGCCTGAAGCTAATTCAAAATATTTAATATAAACTGTAATTAAAAAATAAAATAATTAATAAAATTAAAAAAAAACCAACAGGATGTGTACTTAAGAATTCGAAGCAATAACAGAAGCTTTAGAGCCCAACAGTAGAAGGAAAGTTACAAGCGGTTTAACCATGAACCCCAAACACGGTCTGTCCTGCAGAAGGGCTCCGGCGTCCCCGGCCCACCGCCCATTCTCTGCGGGGAGCCTGGAACTCAGGGTCCTTTCACACGGTCTCAGCGTGGACCCAGGCGCTAGCTGCGCTGCCCCTGCCGCCACGGGGCTGGCTGTCACCGGCGCCCCTGCCGTCCGCCGCACACGCGGAGTGCCTTATAAGGCAGCGCAGTGACGTAACGCCCATAGGCCGGGCGCGCTCGGCGCCCAGCTCGCATTGTTCGGGCGACTCCCGGAGCGCGCACAGCCCGCTTGCAGCGCGGCGCGACTGCGGCCCCAGCCCGGCCCCGGTGGGGAGCTCAGGTAAGCCCGAGAGAGCCGCTGGGCTCCAGCAAGGGGCACTACTGTCAGAAAGCCAGGTAGTCAGTAGGTGGATTTTAAAGGTATCAGCATCATGAACTGCAGACAGGTTTTGAAAAGCGCGTCCAATGAACTCTAGGTTCAAAACATTTTCCAACTGCTACAAACCTTGAAAGTAAAAGTTTTCTTTCATGGAGAAGACGGATTGGGATTTAATTTTAAATAATGGGAGGTGGGGTATAATTATGTATTACACAGACTTCCCAAGTGAGCTACACATTGAATACTACCTGCATTAAGAAATCTTTGGGGAAAGGGTGGAGAGGAGTATATTGTAATACAACTCTATCTCCTGATCTCTCCCCTCGGACTAGAACTCCCTTAAGTTTTACAAGAGCAGAGTGTGAAACACTGCCACATGGTAGTGGATTTGTTAGTGAAACACCCCTTACCCGCCCACACGCCTTTTATAAATCTTAATATAAAAGACTAAAAAACTCTTGTTGGGGATACATCTTGTAATAAAAATGTAAGTCTTTAAGTTACAAAAAAATCTTACAAACGCTATTCTGTCCTAAAAGTTTACGTCAATTTGCACAAGTAAGTAACAGCTATCACAGTTTTGAGTTATAACTTTTTACTTCAACTCCAGTCAGTGAATAAATTACATACTGCACTGAAAATTAAAGATAAACTAGTTTCCCTAGAGTAAATTTTGGGAAATAGTTTATTATGTACAAAACTAATTTAAGAGATAAAGTGTATGGGAGACTTTTGCTAATCAGTGGCATTTCAAACCACAATAAGTTACTTTTAAACTCTGAACAGACTATTGCTATAAATGAACCCTTAAAGTCTGATAATTGAACACTTGGTAGATGCTGAAAATCTACATATTTTACAGAATAAAAATAAACAGAATAATTAAAATATGCTGTGTCAAGTTACAAACACTGGAATTAGAGATGGAAATTGATTTATCACTCAAACTTTATTTGATTTGAACATATATTGTAAAACAAATCTTTTAAGAAATTGTGACAGAATTATTTCCCATTTAAAATAGCCTCTGTTTTATTTATCATTTGAAACATCACATTCTTACATGGTTAAATTGGGATATATCTGTGTTTCTAGTAATTCCTGTGAGTTTTTTAGAGTATAAGACATTGGTGCCTACCATTTTTGCTTCATAGGATTTTGTTTTTGTTGCTAATTTTGTTTAGAGCAATACAAGATTTTGGTTTTAGTATTCTAAAAGAGAAATTATATGTTATTTGTCCTGAAGATAGGCTGTATAAACTGCAGGTTAGTAACAAGAAGGATTTTCCTAAAACTAGTATTTCAAATCTAGGGAAGCCTACCATAATGAAAAGAGAGAGGGACCAACACCCAGGTTACTGTGGAGAAGTATGGAATATGCAATAGAAAAGTTGTTTATTTGATATAGGCTGTAATTGGAAACTGAAAAATTCCTGCCTTGGGAAAAAGGTATTCCACCCTTTTCTGAATCTAATAGAAGAGGAGGGAAACAGAAACCATCAATTATTGTTTCAGCTATACCCAAAGTACCATCTGTACCATCAACTGTAGCTCAACTGTTGAAAATCATAACCTCTATCAAAGCTCTAACAGCTGTTTCCCAGAGTCTGCATTTTATTTTTTTAAAACAGGCAAGCACCAATTTTGAAAAAAAAAATTTAAATGACACACTTCAATATTCCACACTGTTTCCCTTTTATTAACTTAAAAGCATGTTGAAGGAAAATCACCCATTAAGACCCCTTTTAAAACTCAAAGTTAAACAAGATTAATTGTGGATATGTAATGCCACAATGGCTCTCTGAGTGAGCATTTCTTAGTCCTTGGGACAATTTATATGATGGAAAAAATGTTATACATAGAATTAACGTGATTTTTTACATTTTCAAATAAAGCATATATTAATTTTATGCTTAATTAAACTCATTTGCCCTTTTATGGTGATTAAGTCATGAAACTGTTAAGCCACTGGTATCTCTGTGATATTTTCCTAATGCTGTGATGGAGTCTATAGTAACAGCCAATATAAAAACATGAATTAAGCTTTGAGCTTCCTAATTTTCAAGTCCACTTGCAATTACCATTAACTTGCTTTCTCAAAAGGCTTTAAATTTTGCTTTAGGGCTCTGTGCTACCCCTCCTCCCCCATCCCCCAAAAGTGACTTTGGTAATAAATGTATTTTGAGGTAACATAAAATGTGGAAGAATAAAATTCCATTAATTCTTCTTAGGTCATGTTCTGTCTATATCTGGTGCTTCAGGGCAAAGTAAATGCTTTTATAAGATGAAGAGAGGAAACAAAACAGAGCCTCCTATTTAAGGGGAAAAGGAAGGGGAGCAGGAAGAGAACTGTTTATAAAAGCCTGGATATTGTGGAGTAATAGTCTGAGGATATAAAGAAATATTGGTTTCAACCTGCTTTAGAAACTGAAATCTGTTGTTCACATAGCCAGTCATTATCTTTTAAAACATCTAACACATCTTACCTATCCTCTCAGGCATATCATTAATTTTAAATGTCTTTACAATGTAGTTTGTATTTGACTATGAATTTAGCTTTAATTCAAACTATTTAGTTTCTGTAAATTATGTTTGAATAAGGATTTGGAGATGAAGAAACATTGCATATACAGCCAACATCACAAACTTTCAAAGAAATATTTCTATGACTGGTTCTGCCATCATTACAGTATATCTGGGCCACCAACCCAATCCTTAAGCTTGGTGTGGGCTACAAAGACTTTTCGAACCTCCTCTGGCTGGTCAGTTTCTACTTTGAATGTTAGATGCACTAATTCCTAGCGATGGTCACCAACACTGTTGTAAGCACTCCTACATCCCTTTTTCTTAAAAACAGAGTTGATATTTTCTCTCCTTGGACTTACGCACTAATGCTATCTCCGACTGGGAAAGAAAGCCTGGCAAACAAAAGTGGGAAGGCTCACCAAGGAAAGTCCCTGGTTCTTTTTCAGATATGGGGAAGCACTCCCCTTTCATGACTGGTCTCTCAGATGCTTTAGCAGATTAAGACCGGACAGCAGCAGTTTTAATTGAGTCCAGGAACAGAGAATAACACATTAGTAGTCTCCTTTCTCCAATCTGACTATCCTCACATTCCTATGCCCCACTGGATCCAAAATAAGATTAGATCTTAAAGATACAATTATTATCTTTTTATAATAAACTTGGGGAAGGACATTCGTGTGTTGCAGGGGCTAGTGAAGTGTGTAGAGGAGAGTAAGTGGTAAGTGTATTATTGGCGCAGGTAAGGGTGCAGAGAAACGAACACCCAACTCCTTGTTTCTGTTTATGATAACTACTGATTCTAGCCTAAAGGACAGTCGCTATCAGTAAAAGAGCGCATATATTACATGAGAATACCAAACACTCAACTCCACAGATGTATACACGAACACGAACACGAACACGAACTGTATAGCTGTAAGAGGCCTTGGAGGCCATCTGATCCAAATGCTTCACCTTACAGAAGAAGCTGATATCCACAGTGTGACTTGCTTCAGACACAGAGCTACTCAGAGGCAGAGCCAGGGCCCGTTGAATTTTGAGGTTACAGCCTTTGGTTTCTCTGTAAATTAGTGGTAGGAAGAGAATAATACAGAAGCCCCAGAAGTCTCGACACTGTGAGTGTTAATTTGGATATAAAACCCATTTGAAAAATAAAATAAAAAGTTCAAAGTTATTGTTAGTAAGTATAGGCAGCAAGAAGGCAGAGGGAAAGGAAAGAGGTGAAGTCAGTGTAGTTCAACCAGGCTGTAACAATGGAAAGGGGGTGATAAAGTGAGGACAGAGAAAACAAATAATAAATGTACATAAAGGTTCTCGGGATGGCAAAGCTCTCTCTGCTTTGAATCTGAGAGGTGTGCTGGAAAAAGTCTGTGCTCTATAGTCAAAGACATTTAAGTCTGAACTACTAAATTGACAAGTGACTTTTTCTCTGTATCTTCCAACTAAGCATTTTGATTCTCCAGACCTCCCCAGCTAGCAGGTTCTCTTTCAAACTTAAAAGTGACTTAATACCTTGAAAACAATCCCTCAAAAACAGCAGAGAAAATTTACCCTGCTTTGCTTTACCCTGCTTGCACACTTTGCACTGCTACAGGACATGAAATTGCATATTAATTGCTTATTTGGTTATTATCTGTCTCCTGGACTGTAAACTCCTTCAGGGTCAATTTTGTAACCAATTTATCCCTAGCACATAGAAAAGTACTCTAGCTATAGTCAGAGGTGTGTCAAAAGGGTGTTGGATAAATGTACAAACAAATAAATTACAATTAGAAGCTTCTTATTTGGTAAGAAAAGAGTAATTCTGAAAACAGTGGACCTTAGTCCACTAGAAGGGCCCCTTCTTGTAGATTTTGTTCAGGCGCCCAAAACAAATCTCTACTACTATTTGAGGTATCCACATAGAATTGACTAACAAACATAAAACTCAGAAACCATATTAGGCTCAGATGAAGTCAAGACAGTCCACTCTGCTGTACAAGCACTGTACAGTGCCTATTGCAGAGGCAGACTAAGTCAGATGCTTCTCTGCTACTGCCCACCTCCGCCTACCTTTAACTTCCTCCCAAAATAATGAGAATAAAGGTGGTCAAAGAATACCAGGTGAATTGCCTTGAGGCATGGAATGGACTCTAAAGCACCATATGAAGGAGCAGACTATAGTGGTTTGTCTTTAATGAAGGGTAGGTTCCTCTGTTTTTCCCTAATGTCTGTGCCTCGGCTAGAGGCCCGGAAGATCCAGTGACTGGGCCCAAACAGTTTGTCCTTACAGTAACTAGAAACCTTCAGATCGTCTTTTTTCCAATCATACACTTGGATTCCAAAGTTCCTGTGGGTAGTCCCATACATCTACCAAATTGTATAGAAAAAAAAAGTGATTTTCCTATATATTTTTTAAAGTTAGATAACTCCAATGTCAACCTATAAAGCCAGCCTAGGGCTCATAATTCCTTAGAAGCAGCCTTGTGCTAACTAAGTACAACACAGGACAACAGACCAGCAACTGAGTTCTCTACATGCCACACCATGTCACTAACACAGCTTTAACTTTTAGCACCGACTGGCACTGTGTTGATGACCAGGACTAATAACATCATCAGCTGCTCTTGCACAAAGGCTCAGTCATGGTCCAGGATGTTTTGACACACCTCCGACTATAGCTAGAGTACTTTTCTGTTCTTTCTTAATGCACTGATACAGCAATAGAGATAAGACAGGTCAGTTGTACATAAAAATTAAGTAAGGATAAACAGTGTGGGACTCTTTAAAAAAATGCAACAGAATACAGTCAATCTCCAAGCTTGCTTACTAGTGACACTAAACTGACATGGACAAATAGTGTTATCTAAATGGTAAGACTAAAGAGTAGGAATAATGGTTCATAAGTCCAAATTCTGCTCTTCCTGGCCCTGCCAGCCATTCACTGGATAAGCTTCCTGTAGCCTTCATTTCCACAAACCTATAAAAAGGGAACAGTGTCATCCACCATAAGTTACCTCTCAATGCTGGGAAAGACAGAATAGTGGGCAGTAACGAGGACAAAAATATAAGCTACTGATGGTATCATTACCGAGACAATTCAGCTGAAGAAAATGGGAAGAATGTGAGGGAAAAAGTCCATACTCAAGCAGAGGAGAGATTAACATAACTGCAGTACACGAGCCTGAGAACTCCAAACCATTATACCAAAAGCAGCTTCAAGGATGAGGTCAGCCCTCCCAGACTGGCCGCTCTGACAGGAGCAAATCTGCCAGATTTATCTTATCTCATGGCCCACCAGTCTTGGAACAAAAGTTTAAAGGTGAACTAAGTTTCTCTCTCTCTCTCTCTCTTTAAAATTCTTTTTTTTTTTTTAAGTGAATCAAAACAAAAACAAACCTCTGAGCAGAAATCCTAAGAGGAATGCAAAACATTCATCACATTTGGGTTGACAAGACTTAAGTGGCTGCTGCTATTACATTTAAAGAAAAGGAAAGAGCTGCTTGGCCTAGAACATTGGGGAGAGCATAAGAAAGTTCTCAGGTTTTTTTGCTTAAGACAAAGGGCTATGCAGTGAGATGCTGTGCAAGTCCCTTGGTCTACTTGTTAGTCTATAAACTGGGAATGGCAGAGAAGGTAAATTCACTGTGGAGTTTTGTGAAAATTAATCTTTTGCTGATAAAAGGAAGATTATCCATTCCCTAAAAATATATCGATATGCCAGCAAGATGGTTAAAAACTCATATTATTAAAAGAAATACATTATATTTGAGGTTACATACTATCCTTCAGGCTTTCATGCAACTGGCTATATGGCACACTAAGATATTTCAGATAAAGTTGAGAACAACCTTGTCAAGTTATTTGGAGTTCCACTCATTTCTCCTAAAATTATGCCTCACAAGGTTCTTACAGTCCCATAAAATTCATTGGGTTGAGCAAAGATGCAAAGAATCGTAGGCAGCAGAGTTAAGATTCTCTGGCTGTATTTCCTGCATCTGAACTTTATTTAAATTTGTCGCCAAGTGATTTCCTCATTTCACTGAATGGTTCTCCCTCCTGAGAAGTGACAGGAACAAGAGGAACATCACCCTATTTCTGCTCTAGTAACAAGTGAATTCTGAGAGGAGAATTCAGCTTAAGAGGGGTTATGTTCCCCTCAGAAATGGTTCTTCTCTCCCCACAATCATTTGGTCATCAAGCATATAATGAGCTCAAACCCATGGAGGGGGTAGAGAGGTATCACATCTTCAAGGAGTTTACAGTTAGTTTAAGAGCAAAACTAATATACTAAAACAAATTAGAAAGTGCTATAAAACAATATAGAGTATTTGTGTCACAAAGCTGTAAGAGGCTGCTGGGAATCAGAAAGTGGGAATCAGCTAGGGTCAGACAAGTTAGATAACATTCTCAGAAAAGATGGGAACTGAAATGTAAGTGGAGGCTACTGAACAGAGCATTCCAAATTTATTCCTTGAAAGTCTACTATGAAAAGGGCATATGAGGTAAAAAGAGAAAGAAGACTTGAACCACGATCAGAACACCAAAATTCTGATATTTAAAACAACCTCGACTTCCATAGAAGGCATCTTCAAGTGATGGTTAAAGTGATAAAGCAGTTAGCACATTGGCAGAACCGTAACACCCATTCAGTACCCTATTACACTCCAGTTATGTCAGCCTCCCACAAAACGGTGTTTCACCACCATGGGAGGCTACAGGCTTCTGCCAGGCTGGGGCCACAGGACATGGCCTCAGGGCTAAAGAAGAAGTGCCTTACAGGAAGCAGTCCTGAAGAGCTCTTCTCTTACACCCAGCCATAAGTGAAGCAGAAGGTTAAGCTTGTTGGAGTAAATCCATGTCTTTAGTGCTTGACCTCTCTGAAATAGCCACTCTAAAAACTGAGGTTATCCTTTATCCCGATTTCTCTGATAGAAGGGAATTCCTCCCATGAGAAACCCACATTAGTGTTCCTAAATATGTCACCTGAGATAAGAAATAAGTTACTGAGTAGTTAAAGGACCAAAGAGAGCAAAGGTTTAAAACCTAGCCTGAAATTTCCCTGTTTTACCCGGAAAGTTCTACCATGCCTGAGAGGCATACACACAAAAACAAACGGCTAAGACAAATCTTACAACTTGGGCTAAATATTGGGTTGGTCCAAAAGGTTGTTTGTTTTTTTTCTGTACAGTGGCTCTAGTAGTGCTTAGTTGTCTTGAACTTCGTTCGAAGCAATTTTGTTGGACTGTATTGTGACAGCTGTCCTATCAGCATTCATTAAAACAAAAACTTATAAATATTGGTGAATTTTCATGTAGCCATTTTAATATTAAAAGTGGAAGAAAATACACATTTTCAGCATATTATGCTTTATTAATTCAAGAAAGATAAAAAGGCAACTGAAATGCAAAAAAAGATTTGTGTGGTGTATGAAGAAAGTGCTGTGACAGACTGAATGTGTCAAAAGTGGTTTACAAAGTTTCATGCTGGAGATTTCTCGCTGGATGATGCTCCAGGGCCTGGTAGACCAGTTGAAATTGATAGCAATCAAATCAAGACATTAATTGAAAACAATCAATGTTATACCATGCAGGAGATAGCTGACATACTCAAAATATCCTAATCAATAAAGTTATTGGCCAAAATGAAAAATGTGTCTTTTATTTTATGAAAAAAATTAAACAGACTTTTTGGCCAACCCAATAGTTTCTATCATATCCTAGACACAGATAATGAAGATTCCCTTTTCAGAAACTAATAGTCTAAATACTGCTTCCCAGGTGTCAATTGTACTTTGAATTTAGCATAACATTTTTAGTGTCAGACACTCAAAGATTTACTTCTTTACTTTTACAGCACACTTATAATCTTGAACTAGAACAAATGTTTGATATATAACCAAAAATAAATCTGAATTCTGTGAAATTCCAATTAGAGTTTTCATATAGTTATGAACCATTGAGACTAGACAGGTCATAAAATCTCTTCTGAGGGAATGAAACATACATTTTGACATGCAAATCTGTACCCAATGCTATGGGAAAGGACTTTAAAAACTTCATGGGGGTTTTTATTCTATAGAACTGATATTTGAGGATCAGCAATATCTTTGTAAACCTTAGAGAATAAATTGTATTGCCTTCCCCATGTTGCAGCTGAGGTGACAGGCAAATGAGGCAAGGTCACAGAATTAATAGCAGATTTTGGTCTAATAGTCCCTGTCCATTGGAATACATGGCTCTTCTGAAAGTGGCTTTCCTATTGAGAATTGGGGTTTTGCTTTTTTCTTTGTTTTTAGCTGTGAATGAGTGAACTTTAAAAGTGAAGTATAGTGAAGTCAGTATTTTTTTCAAAACCACTTTTTTTTTTTTTTCAACTACATAGTTTGAAATAGTTTGCCCTCCCTTAGAATTCAAATCACAAGATATGGTCAGGGCAAAACTGGATGGGTATTCATGTAACACATACATGAGGTACACTATAGCCTTTTCTTTAATTCTGCTATAAGCAGAGTTTTTCTCACAGATAAACATAACTAAATGGGTCAAACTCTTGCTCAAGTACAAACCAGCAACAGACCCAGGGCTAAGGGAAGTGAAGTGTCAAGTCACTTGAGTCACGTGAGTGCTCTCATCTCTAGCAGGCCTGTTGCTAACCACTGTGACGTCTTGATTGACTTGCCCCTCACCACACATGCTTACTATCCTCTAAAACACCTTCATCTTAAAAGAACCCAAATTAGAGAAGAGATGATAGGATCAAACTCTGTGTAATGAATTCTGTCTTCTCAGTGCTTGGAAGTGACAGAAAAGGAAAATATGCAAACAACTCTGAACTGTCAAATTCAGACCTGGGAAAATTATGGCTCAGATAACTAAAATAATTTTAATGTTATAGTGTACACAAGAGGATGTGTAAAACACAGACCACAAGAAAAATGATCATTTGCATTTCAACGGATTCTAGAATAAAACCTGCGTGTAACTGAACTTTACATATGGCCCAGTCTCTAGCCCTCTAAAACATCGTGGAGGGAACAGAAACCAACCATCCTCAGGAGCCAGGAAAGGTGGGTGAGGGTATATGGGGGATACTCACTGTGGTTCATGGTCTGACTGCTCAGCAGGAAGCCAAACCAGGCATCAGCCTTCATCTTCCAATGGCCCTGACATCCAAATATACTATTCAGTGCTATTAAATGTTCCCAGTTCTGTTTTCCCCTATTTACTGATCTACTGTAGCTAAAATAAACTGGGGGATAAAAAGAAAGTTCTCTAGGGATAAAAATGTTTCATATTGTACACTCTTTCAGCTCCTGTCTACCATTTCTCACGGCAAACTGTGTGACTTCGGTAGTCACAACAAAACCTAAGCTCTGTTGTTGTGGTTTCTAAATTTCTGTAGTTTGAATTTCCCACTAACAAGTTAGGAAACTTCTGGTTTCCCAAGCATCCCACATTAGCCGCTGCCTCTGTGCAGGCAGCCACACTCCAAAGATGTGAAAGAAAATCAGTGAACTCATCCACTTGGGCACATGACTGGTCCCTGCTTTGGCCTTTTATGTTAAATCTGACAAACTGAACATCAGTGAATTAACACATGAAAGCCAAATAAAGGAGGAAAGCCTTTTTCTTAAAGACCTACAGGAACTAGAGGCTTTAAAAAAATTCTTTTTTGGATCAGAATAGGATTTGGAAACTTTTTAAAAGGGAGAGAAGAAAGAAAAGCAACCTACCAAAGAATAAATAAGTGTTAAGAGAAAGGAATTACACTAATCCTCCAAAACACCTATTTACAATATTTGTTTGAAAACAGTCTGATCTGGGAAGAGAAAAAAGGGACTAATAGAAATTAAAAACAGAAAATTCTGCAGGTACATCGGAATGCTCTTCTGAAGAATTAATTTCTGTTTTCCTCAATCTACTAAGAAACAAAGATACAAAATGGATTTTGTATGGAGCAATACGAGAAATACATATAACTTTTCTTAGTAAGATAAAACACATACACTTTTAAAGGTTTATAGTACTATGCCCTTGAAGCCTGCCTGAGAAAAGGCTGCCTGTTAAAAATATTTTCCAAGAACTTTAAGTTCCTTGAAATGTTCTACGGAAATGGTATTTATGACAAACCCACCTCCTTTGGGGAACATGATATGTTATTATTGGCAAAGTCGCAAATTTTTAAACCATCCAAAAATAATTATGTATTTATGCCAAATGACTAAATTTGCTTTATTATTACAGTGATTAAGAGAATGTTTGCTAATGTCTCATGATCAAGGCTCAAAGTAGCCATGACCTACAGAAAATACTGTGACAAAACAGTGGGTTGCAAGTGGTGGTGATTTTCTGTGCTTTTGACAGGCAGAATATTGCAACATACAATTCACTGCAGAGAATGGTACATACATGAGGTAAAAGGTGTGGATGTATGTCATGGTGGTGAGAAACAGGATTTGGAGTTGGCATTGTGGTTCTGCCAATTACTAGCATTATCTTTAGAAAATTATTTAACATCTCTGAGTCTCAGTTGCTTATTTGTAAAATAAGAACAGTAATATTTGCCTGCTATGACTGTTTGCAGGACTAACGTGCTTCATGACATATAGTCATTGCTCAATAAATGGTAATTATGTTATTCACAGACTTTAATGAGAAGAAACTATTTACCATGTGACTGTTGCCTAGTTACTTCCTAAAATGGTACCTAGTTCAAAACTGGAATAGGTGTAGTTAAAAATTTAACCAATATTTATTGAATACCAATTAGGTGCCAGGCACTATGTACTTAAGCTAGAAATACAACACTGAATAAAACAAATAGCTGACCAGTTATTGAATAAAACACACACACACACACACACACACACACACACAGTCCTATTCCCCTACTTCCATGAAAGTTACATTACAGCAGGAGAGATAGCCAGTGATCAGATAAGTAAAATATAGTAGTATGCCAGATGGTACCAGAAGAGATGAGGAAGGGAGTCCAGAAGCTCCCCAGAGAAGCAGCCAGTACAACAGCCACAGGCTCTGCTGTGTTCAAGGATAATATGGAAGCTGGTGCGACTGAGCAGCCTGAGCACAGGCAGGAGAGTCAGGGAGCTGAGGAGGTGAGAACAGAGTGCAGGGGTGAACAAATGAGCACTAAAAACATGGGACGGCACACAGAGGGAACTCTCAAGGTCAGTACTCTGGGGCTTTCTGGAATGTAGCCTGGTTAAGTGGAAAGAACACATGCTTTACAGTCAGTGAGTTTTTATTCTGGTTTGGTTATTTATGCTGTTTGGTAATTATTTAACCACTCTAAATTTTACTGTTTTGGTCTCTAGCCTCATCTGTAAAATGGTAAAAATAATAATTAGATAAGGATTAAATAAATCCTTAAATCCTTATATTTAATCTTCCTGGGCCTCAGTTTCTCAACTAAGAAAATGCAGATGCTACACACAGACCTTATAAACACAGATATATAACAGTCAAAGCGCTGTTTTAAAATTATAATCAAATAATATTTTTATAGTCTATGTTAGTATTTAAAGCTTCAAAAGAACAAAAGTATGTGACTCCCATTCCTCTATATTACTTGATAAAATACCCTATAAATTTTAACTGTTTTAGCACGGAGTAGTAAAGATCCATTTGGCAGTCATGTTTCACTCCCCTTTCCTGCCCCTGCTTAAGAACACTGGTCTAATGGAAGGATTTCCAAGAAAATGTTTAACTGTAAAAATCAAGATGAATTGTGTTTATAGTAAGCTGTATTTTGGATAAAAAAAGGGAGAGAGTAAGAATCTTTATTTATATTTGCTTGTTTACTTATGCTAAGACATTCTGAAAGTACACATAAGAAACTAATCAATGGTTATAGGTTGGGAGAATAGGCAGATGGAATAATGAGGTAAAAGGAAGATACTTTACAGTATACCTTTTAATATACATATTCTGAAATATATATTATGTATTTGGGAATGCTAATCTAAAATCTCAGTAAAATTCTGACTTGCTTGAAGGGTTAAAAATGAACAAAATGAACTTTGTATAATTACAAAGTTAATTATACAACAATATAAAAACTGCAAATGACCTATGTCTTGGACAGTTTGGGCATCCCTCAACCTATTATTTTGTATTGTTTCTGAAGTGCTCAAAAACTTTATAAGCTATCTTCAATAGTTTTCTCCATCTTTTTCACTGTGGAAACCAAGCCTAGAAGTAGCACATACAGAAAAAGACTGTTCCCTTCAGGTCTGTGCCCCATAGGTCAGCCCACCCTGTTTGAGTCCCCAAGTAGACATGTCTGGGAGTATCTGACCCCAGCAAAGAAAGTGCACATTCACTCTCAAGGGACGAAGGATGGGGTAAGATGAGCAGAACATCAGAGAGGCTTTGGGAAGGTCAGCTGTTAGCATCCGCTGTGATTTGCTGACATTTCAACAGATAATGAACATTCAAAGCATCATTTTCTTCCAAGAAGGGAGAAGAGCTATGGTGTAGATCTGTAAACAAATGGAAAATACTGGCTGGTCCCAAATACACTTGAGCAGCAGATAATGAAGAACGGTTATAAATGTCAGAGACAGCTGACAGAAAAAGATCAAGCAGAATTTTTTCAAAAAAATTAACCATGCCTTAAAATGGTGGCTTTCCATCAGAGGTGATTTTTGTTCCCAGATTCTTTAACAATGTTGGGAGACCTTTCTTGGTTGTCACAACTGAGCTGGGGTTACTGGGTTATTTCTGGCATCAGTAGGTAGAGGCCAGGGATGCTGCTAACTCACAGGACAACCACCATAACAAAGAATTGTTTTAAAATGTCCACTGTGCTCAGGCTGAGAAACCCTGGCCTAAAATGACAAACAGTATGGGTGTCCACGTGCAGGGCTGAACAGATGTGTGAATAGCCTGAAGGCAAATGAGAGTAAATGGGTTATAGAATGACACCTTTCATTTTGGTGTAAATTCTGACTCCCTCTCCCAGGTGACCTCTACCTTAGGCCGGCACACTGTGGCCGAGGTGCTCTTCTGTGTTGTCTCACAATCAGTACAGTTTTCTCCTTCTAATGGTAATGGAGGTATTAGGACAGGCAGTAGGCTAGGAGCTTTTTTGTCTGGATTATTTTACTTAATCTTAGAATGACACTGTTATGAAGGAGGATCCAATATTATCCCCATTCTACAGATGAAGAAAATGCAGTCCTATAGCTTGCTCTGTCACACTAGGTAGAAGTGGAGAAGCCAAGATTTAACTCTGAAAATTGAACTCCAAAATCTGAATTTCTCTCCCCAGCAACTACCCCGCCGCCCATAGTATTCCATTGCCTCTTTCCTACTGGTGCTTCAGTGTTAGTGAGCATACTTGCTCCCTGTCGGTCATCCTGGCTGCCTCTTGCTATTCAGCCACCTGCACTGTTTACTGTTATTTGCCGTGACAGTAGGGAACAGGCAGAAGAAAGCTACCTTGGGGCAAGCAGGTAAGACACAGAAGAACAGAGGTCACAAGGAGTACAAAATCTACCACAGAAAGGGGCAGGATGGAATGGAGAGAATGATCAGCAGTGAAAAGTATTAGGAATCTGGGGATAAGTCCCATATCACCATCATATCACCAACTGAAACTTAAAGGCAGCGCTGCATGCTAAGTACCAGGCAAGGTACTCCTAGTAGTTCAAGAGCATGCACACACACACACACACACACACACCTGTGACAATCCAAAGCTTCACATGCTGGGTAGCTTTTTAAATGCTGCTCCTTAGAGAGGGGCAAGGCAGCCAGAGGAAGGCATCATGGCTACCTTAGGTCCAGATAGGCCTTGAAAGATCAGGGAAACACTGACCTGAAACTTCCAGTCTGCCACGGACGTGGAGTCTCAATTTAATGAAATGCTAGTTTGTGTGTGTCTGTGTGTGCATGCGTGTGGTGGTGGTGGTGGTACATAGTGTAGTAGTAATTACAATGGAAAATCTGGAAAAAAGTGTTATGTTGTCAGAGGACTTTCTTCTGAAATCCTTACCCAAGGATATACTTACTGATTTTAGAGAGAGGGGAAGGGGAGAGAGAGAAAGAGAAACATTGATGTGAAAGGGAAGCATCGATTGGTTGCCTCCCATATGTGCCCCAACAGGGGCTAGAACCTACAACCTACGTGTGTGCTCTGACTGGGAATTGAATCCACAACCTTTAGTGCATGGGATGATACTCCAACCAACTGAGCCACCCAGCCAGGGCTGAGGACTGTGTTTCAAATAATTAAGAATGCAAAAAGAAAAGTGAGTAGGCTCTTAAGCATAGTAGTGTATTCACAGTAATTGGTTTTTAAAAAGTTCCCTCTTGATAGCTATATGATACTATACTCAAAGCAAGACAAAAAAAATCCACTTGAGTAAATTGCAAAAAGGAAAAAATCCATCTGAGTAGGTATTTTTTAAATGACAAATTAAAATGTGGGATGGGGAAGCACAGCTTAGTGGTGTTAAATGAACATCCACCGTCCGATGGTTCTTTCTAAAAAGTTTCTTAATGACAATACAACACTGAAGAAGTGACAACACACGACTCAGGCTCGAAGTAGTTATCCCAGTACAGATTTACACATGCTGTCCTTTATTGTCACTTCTGTGTTAGTTCTCATTTTCTCTCCCAGGCCTACACTGAGCACCTTTTCAAGTCTACCTGGCCCTTTGATTGAGGTGTGGAGAGTCTTTCGTTTCCAGCCAAGTCCATGGTCTCAAACTAAAAATAGTCTCCTTGTAGCCTTACTCCCCAAGCTCTGTGTCTGTTAGCTCTCAGACTGGTCTTTTTCTGCTTCTGAAACCTCATCTTTCAGTTTTTCTTTCTAGGAGAGCCTTTGTCTCAGTTAGTTACTTTGCTCTTTTTTTCTCCTTTTAAAAAAGAATGAGATTTGCCCTAAACCCAGGTCCCTCTGCTCAAGTTGAGGACTTCATGAACTCTCAAGATCCAATTTCTCTGTTAAAAGCTCCCAAGCACCTTATAATTAATAGATCATCTGATTATTTGTATCTTCTTTTTTTACTTTCCCATTCTCTGGGGAGCCAAACAAGATTATTCAGGTGATGAAAAGTCCTGACTCGTGATGTCCAATTTTTTACATTATATCCCTCTGATAGCACCTGAAGACTCTTCCATCACTCCATGCCCTAACCCATATTTCACAAGGAAGGAAAATGGTAATCCAGCTTGCTGGATCTGGACCCATTTTTGGTGTCTCAAAATGATCTCAATAATGATGACAGGATTTTCAGTAACAAGGACATAAAACAGACACAGATGTACACTCATATTCAGCTAGCAGATGCCAAAAAAAGTGTTACTGTTCTTCTACATCTTGCTGACCAAGTCAAATGAATTGAGCATTACATTATGACTATGGTATGCTGTAGCTGTAATTTTAAAAAACCTTTGACTTGTGAGAGAAATAAAAGGAAGCAACATACATGGAATAAAACAAAGACTAGTCTTAGCTATTTTTATGAGTGCTCCTAAAAATTAGACTAAATAGTGAAAAGTCCCATTGAAAAAGGGAGTAGTGCAAGGAAACAAATTATAGGCCCAATTACCAAGAACCTATCTCAGCCTAAGGAAGCTTTCCAACAAATGCTATGTAACTACTCTGCAAACTGCTTAGAATTCTGTGGTTATTTAACCATGAACATAGCTGCTATCAATGCAATGCCACACCTAAAATCACATATTAGATAAGAACTGCTGTAAGACAGTGGGACAGAATCATAACCAGATTATCAAAGTCTAGCTGTGAGAGCAAATACAAAATCAAATAAAGCAGTGTGATATATATACATATATATAGATATACAGATATATAGATACAGTTTTCTGCTTAGTAATTAACATGTAAATCTGGAAGAAAAAGTAATGTATTAAACTAGCTCTGGAAGAATGAAAGCAAATATAGGAATTGAGCTCTGTTAAAGTGAAGTTACAAATTTTTGATTAAATGAGAGATATACCTTTTCATATACCTTAAGAATAGCATGATTTGATATCATGCTATTTGGTTGTTGATGGGAAACTATTATAAGTTATGACTAGGGTGATCTATGCAAGTATACAAGCAGGTTTTGACTGAAAAAGATAAATTGATAAGTAAAAGCATAGTACCTTGAACATAGTAGGTGCTCAATGTAATTGCCTCATAAAGATCTGAAATGAATGAAATGTCAGCTGACCTGCATGCACATCACTGCAGATGTACCCATTTAAAAACCAGACAACTCAGTGGTTCAATGCCTGTATTTCAAAGAGTGGTTTCAAACAAAACCCAGTATTTTATGAATACAGTTTTGTCATTTAGGATTTTCCCAAGAACTGGGAGAGAGAGATTTCAAAGCAGAGAGTCTTCCATCTGTGGTAGGGAGCAAACAACTGGTTTTATTAATGATGGAAACATTGAAACAGTGGCCAGGCCAGTAAATCTGGCGACTTCATCAGATTGAAGCAAAGGGCTCGCTTAGTAACAGCTTGAAGAAGGTGACTGCTTAATAAACCAGAGACTTTTCCAGAGAAAGATACATTTACCATTTAGGCTTCAATGGTCTGTCCTTGTGAGGAATGGTTCTCAAAGTGTGGCCCCTTTCAAGAAGTCTGTACGGTCAAAGCTGTTTTCATAACAACACTATCTTTTTCACTCTCATTTTCTCACAAGTGTGCAAGGAGTTTTCCAGAGGTTACATGACATGTGGTGACATCAGGACTGTGACAACTACTGGCATATATGAAACAGATTTGAGAATCTAGCTGTCTTCAGTTAAGCCAGACATTAGAGTTTGCAGACATATAAAACAATACAACTTTCCCCACTGTTTTGGTTTGAAAAAGTTATTTTTCATAAAACATGCTATTATGTTAACATATAATAGGTTTATTAATGAATAAATGCATATTTTTAAAATGCCCTCCTCTGAATTTCTAAAACAGTAAATACTGGTATATATAGCCCACACAGTCAAAAGCTCTTTAGAGCCCTCAGTAATTTTGAAGAGTGTAAAGGAGTCATGAGATCAAAAATTTGAGAACTACCATTCTGGACCTTTTACTGAATTGCACTGGAACTGTCTGCTCATTCTTTCCCAAACAGCCTGCAGACTCCAAGAACAGGAAACCCTTTTTCATCACAGCACAGCCCCAGTACTAACTATAGTCATTTAATGTTTGCAAAGTAAATGAACAAAAGTCTTGCCACATTCATAACATCAAAACTTTAAATTCAAGATCCACATAGTGAATACAGTCAAGTTTTTGGAGTTGTTCACTACTTATAGGTTGATTTCTATAGCTAACAGAAACAACAAAATGTCATTAATGGCTTGTGGAATTATTTTACTGCTAGACAATCACTCTAAGTTTATATGGGCCAGTTGTCTCAAAAACTGGGTAAGAATCTGGAAAAGTAGAAATGTAATTAATGTGTTGGGATGGTCAGATTATATATGAATATTTCCATTTCAATTTCATTCACTGTTTATGTAATATTCCTTGTGATAAACAAGCATATTTGTCCAGCAGAGTTCTGGACTCAGAAAAATAAATAAAAGAACCACATCTTTGCAGAGATGAAATAACCAAAGGCGAGTGAGGCCCGGGATGTAGACACTGACTGCCCATCTCTCTTCTCCAACCAGCGAGCACAGACAGCTCTCACACAGGGATCTGAAGAAGGAAGAGACAGAGACGCTCCAAGCCTCCGTTCTTTCTAGGAGCTAATGTGCTTGGAGAATACCAATGAGAAACCCGTTTACACCTCATTTTCTTAAATATCTAAAATCATGCATATGGTAAAAAAGAGAGCATCCCATTTAAAAGATGAATAAGGTGACTTAGAACAATGTTACAGTATTTTCAACAGGAAGGTGTATTTGCTTATTCTTTCATTCATTCAAAACATACTCATTTAGTGCCCTCTACAGGTTAAGGGCTTTGTGGAGGACACTATAGAAGACAAAAATGAATCAGACATGTGTCCTGTTTTTAACAGGCTTATATTTTAGTAGGGTTGATAGTAATGAACAAAAATAAGACCAAATTAAAAGTGCTGAGAACTATATTCAATAATATAAATTATTATGAGTATGGCTGACATTATCATAAGCATTTGAGCACACCATATGTTTCATTTGTGTGTTATATAAATGCATATTATCAACACTCAGTGTATCACACACATGCTGACATGTGTGTATAATAAAAACTGAAAACACCCTCAGAATGTATAATTTAAAATAAAGAACCAGTATCATAGTTAGTACCAAAGAACATTCAAGATGATAGATGTGATATTTTGAAAAAAGCAAGAAAATAGTATTGCATATTAATAGTGATAAACCACAGTAAGTTATAACAGTTCTAAGCCATACTAGAAACTGTAAAGAAAAGCTGTAATAAGATACTGCTTTAAGCCAGTTTGGATTTAACTGCCTCACATTTGTGTCCATAAAACCAGCTTCCACAACCTGTTTTTATTGGACAGGATTCAATGAATGTTCCTATAATCCTGTGGTGTCAGTACTTGAACATGAATATGAGTACTCCAAGACAGTAGTCCTCAAACTGGAGTGCACATACCCCTGAGGGCAGCAAAGACTTTCCAGAGGTACAAGCATTGGAGAGCGTTAAGGGAATCAGTGTCTACATCTGCAGTTCACACACACATGCTCTCCAAAACTGATCTGCCAGAAAAAGTGCTTGTGCTCTGAGTTCTCCTTTTCCAGCAACCCTTTCAAAATAATCTTATTACTTAAAATCTTACCAAATGCATCTTCATGGGTTGGAAACCCCTCTCAGGCACAGACAAGGGGAAAACTATGGAAAGACTCCCGAGAGGGTCCAGTGAGAGACCAGCTGCAGTTTCAGAACCAACCACTGCATGGAGCAATGTATATTACTTCATCTAGGCAAATTCAGGCAAGCTCCTATGCCTCAGCTTTTTTAGAAGTCAATGGTACTTACACATTTACTTAAGTTAAAAAAAAATAAAGTCAGACTTTCCCTGAATATCGTATTTGGGTGGCTGGTTTGCCAATGACGACTCTAGATTATATGGCAGAGGTTAATATATATCTTTTCAAAGTATTTAACCTTGAATAAAAAATTCCAGATACCAATTTTAAAATGTGTGAAGGGGTACTTAGCTTTTAAAAATTCTTTTAGAACAAAGTACTGAAGAGAAAAAATTTTTAAAGATTTTATTTGTTCATTTTTAGACACAGGAGGGGAGGGAGAAAGAGAAGGAGAGAAACATCAATGTGTGGTTGCCTCTCATGCGCCCTCTACTTGGGACCTGGCCCACAACCCAAGCATGTGCCCTGACTGTGAATTGAACCAGTGACCTTTTGGTTCACAGGTGGGCGCTCAATCCACTAACCCACACCAGCCAGGGCTGAAGAGAAATTTTAAAAAACAGTCCCATTTACAATAGCATCACAAAGAATAAAACTCTTAGGGATAAATTTAATCAAGGAGGTAAATAATCTGTACAGTAAAAACTGTAAGACATTGATGAAATAAACCAAAGACACAAATAAATAGAAAGATATTCTGTGTTCATGAATTAAAAGAATTAATATTGTTAAAATGTCCATACCATCCAAAATGATCCAGATTCAATGCAATCCCTATTAAATTCTGACAGCATTTTTCACATAATTTTTTTTTAAATCTTAAAAGGTACATGGAATCACAAAAGACCCTGAAGAGCCAAAGCAATCTTGAGAAAGTAGAACAAAACTGGAGGCATCACATGTCCTGATTTTAAACCACAGTGCAAAGCTATAGTAATCAAAAACAGTATGGAATTGGCATAAAAACAGACACACAGACCAGTGGAACAGAATAGAAAGCCCAGAAATAAACCTATCCATATATGGTCAATTAATTATCAACAAAGGAACCAAGAATATACAATGGGGAAAGGATAGTCTCTTCAAGAAATGGTGCTGGGAAAGCTAGATATTCACATGCTAAAGAATGAAACTGAACTTACATCATAAATGATGAAGCTATTTTACAGTACATAAGAAATGAACTCAAAATGGATTAAAGATTTGAAACCAGGACCTAAAACTGTAAAACTCCTAGAAGAAAACATAGGGGCAAACTCCTTGATACTGGTCTTGGCAGTGACTTTTTGGCATCATACCCAAATAAATTAAACAACTAGGATTAAACCGAAGTAAAAGCTTCTGCACAGCAAAGGAAACTACAACAAAATAAAATGGTAACTTGTGGAATGGGAGAAAATATTTGCAAACCACCTATATGATAAGGAATTACTATCCAAAATACACAAGGTACTTATATAACTCAATAGCAAAAAAACAAGTAACCCAATGAAAAATGGGCAAAGGACCTAAATAGACGTTTACAAAGACACACAACTGGCCAACAGGTACATGAAAAGGTGCTCAACATCATTAATCATCAGGGAAACACAAATCAAAACCACAGTGAGATATCAGTCACACCTGTTGAAATGTCTGTTATCAAAAGGAGGCAACAAGTGCTAGCCAGGACATAGAGACAAGGGCACTCTTGTTTATTGGTGGGAAAGTAAACTGGTACAGTTAATATGGAAAACAGTAGGGAAGTTCCTCAAGAAATTAATAATAGAACTAGATCGAGCCATCTCACTTCTGGGTATATATCCAAAGTAAGTGAAATCACTATCTTGAAGGGATATCTGCACTTCTATGTTCACTGCACCATTATTCACAATAGCCAAGGTGGAGAAACCAGTGTCCAACAACAGAGGAATGGATAAAGGAAATATGACTGCACACACACACAGGGGTGGGCAAAAGTAGATTTACACTACTTGCATCTGTTGCATCTGTTTAATTAAAGCTGTGTGAGGCAGGGCTATTGAGAGTCTAATTTCTAGTGAGAGACTGACATATAAACAAACACCACACATACACAGATCAGTGGTTCTCAGCTGGGGACAGCTGCCCTCTCCCCCTCTCCTACCCTCTAGAAGATAATGGGCAATGTTTAGAGACATTTTTGGTTGTCACAACTGGGTTGCTAATGGCGTCTAGTGAGTAGAGGCTAGGGATGCTGCTCAAACATCTTATAATGCACAGGGCATTCCCCACAACAAAGAATCATTTGACCCAAAATGTCAATATGGGAAAAAGGAACAATAATTTGACTACACAGCTCTGTGGAATGAATTTCATATACAGACATTCTGCATCTCAAGATCTAAACTGCTTTCAAGATTATGGGTACCCTGGTTAAAAGCTCTCAAAACCATTTACTTGCTTTTCCTAGCAAACCCAGAGTCAATGATAACCTGTATAAGCATATACAATCAGTCAGCATCAATGCCTAAAACCTGGTAAGCAAAGACAAATAATGGAGACAGAAAACTAAGTTATTGTTTGGTTTAAAGCCCAACCCCACTGATGAAGGAAGTGGACTTAGACCCTAACCTACACAACCTCCTTACCCAAAAGACACCAATAGTCTGTACCTTCATTGTGTACAATCCCTTGTCTGCAATTTCAGAAATCTAAAGACTACACAAAAGTTTTTGCTAAATTGTGGTAGCAAAGCTTCTTACCTGAACTCATTTAGCAGAAAAACCTGAACAGATTTGAGGCTATTAATTATCTTAAATTATCCCACTTAATGTAACCATTCACATGGTTCACTGCAGAAATATTTAGAGGTTTGCTTAGAAGGTGGTGGCACAGGCTTTGCTGGAGCTGTTACATAATATATGGTGGGTACTCCTTCTGGCCTTTCTAAAATTTGAAAACTAGGGGGAGGTAGAAGAGGGTAAAGGTAGGGGGGATAAATGATGATGGAAGGAAACTTGACTTGGGCTGGTGAACACACAATACAATATACATATGATGTATTATAGAATTGTACCCCTGAAACCTAAATAATTTTATTAACCAATGTCATTCCAATAAATTCATTAAAAAAGTAAAGTTCGAAAACTTTAGGGTTTTTGAGAACATGTGATTTAAAAAGTTTTGGACAGTGATTTAGGGTAAGCCCATTCACCATACCAGAAGAAGTGCTAACTCCAGCACAGTCGTGTAACTGGTTTGTCGTCTCTCTCTCCATCTGTCTTTCTCTCATATGTGTACACAACGCCACAATGGAATAGCTTTATAAGCACCCAACTGGCTCCAAAAGGGTTACGTCACTGGTTGTCTGCCCTAAATGATGGCTGGGGTATATAACTCTTTCTGCACATAAACTCCTGTTTCCCTCCAGACGGGCTTTACCTGACTTACCTGCTGACTGTCATATGCTGTGCTCATGAGACCGGCCCAGGGAAATAGCGGGTTGTTAGGAAGAAAGTAGTAAGGAAGTGCTGAGGGCAGATGCATTCAAATCGACATTTTTATGCGCCTACCTAGTAAGATAGGGCTTAGGAACAGATGGGGATGGCCACCAATTTCCAGAAACCACAGAGATATGTGAGGTTGCACCATGCTGAGAAATGTGCATCATGCTTGTTGCTAAAAACACTGAACACAATGGGAACATTTTAAACTTTTTCAAAATCCTTCTTGTCTGTCATGGCACTGCCAAGATTCACTAATCACCATTAAATTTTAGTGGTCTTTTCATTACACTGCGAAACAATCTCCCCCACCTTTATATGCTAAGAAAACACACCCCCTTCTCATAAGAATGAAATAGCATATGGTATTGTTTTAATAAGTTGAAAAGAAATCTTGGAAAGCTTTTGTGAAGCTGTGCTCTGATAAAACTCTAAGAACAGTGATGTAGAAGAGGGGAAAATATTTTGCTGCAGTTATGCTCAGCACATTGTTTAACCCAATTCTAATGCTAAGGTTGGAGAAAGAAGCACTTTGCTAAAGTCTCTGTAACTATTTTACCACTATAGCAGTTCACCCATGGACTCTGTCACCGGTTTGAGGAGTTCCATGACCATGCAGGAAGGAGCTGCCGTATTTCTATTCTCAGGCTCCCAGGTGTCTCAAGTAGGGAGTGGGCCACGGCTGAAAACCATGGGTGAGCCTCTTGCCAAAACTGTGGATGAGATCATCATTAACCCCACCCAAGCATCCAGCCCAGCTTCTTCAAAATTTCTGAGGCCACAGCCCTTGGCCCAGCTTCCTGCCAGGTTCTCAAAACAGGGAAAACTAAAAGTGGACGCTCCCCACAAAAAGTATGGAATTCTTACATTATACAGTTATTTTAAACATGTTCCTCTTGTGTAGTGTAATTACAGAAGAGCAGATTAAGATCTCAAAAAAACTCTCTTATTTCCAAAAAGCCTCACCCATATTAGTTCCCTTTTAAAATGTCCTCTCAGATCCTTAAACAACTTTCAAAAAGAAAGTTCTCTGGCAATGGCAAGGATAATTATCCAATAATTATCCAATGCACTGGATAATTAACTCATTCCTTAGAGAAAAGATGTATTAAAATATTATGAACTTTTCATGCTTGACCAGAAAACAAATATTTATAACTTTCATCCATGATAAGTATTTCAGTTCAGTTCTTCAGGGATTCCATTCTATTTTAGCTTCTGTATAACAATACTTCAAAGCTATAATTACACTCTCTATAATCAGCCCATTCCCAACGTAATTAAGAGTACCACACATTTAGAACCATGAGCTTACTACTGAGGAAAAAAGTATATAGAAGAGAGACAGTTTATGTTTCATGTAAAGTGCCCTCCTGTTATGCTGACAAATTTAAAATGTAAAAAAAAAGTTACAATAGAATCATTTTTAAGAGGGTATCATTATGCTCCTGATATAAATTTTTCCTCTATCTTTTCTAGCATCTGACTCTCATCAATAAGCTCTTTCCTGCCATGGCTAGGTGGATCAGTCGGTTGGAGCATCATTCTATACACCAAAATGTTGCAGGTTCAATTCCTAGTCAGGGTGCTACAGAAGGCAACAGATCGATGTTTCTCTGTCTCCAAAATCAATAAATATATCCTCAAGTGAGGATTAAAATAGGTAAATAAATAAATAAATAAATAAACAAGCAAGATTTCCTATCAAACCCTGTGCTCTTTCCACATATTACAAAAACCGTAACCCCCTTCAGATGCCTCTCAATTCCCTTCATTCAATACCATCCACTATGGGGATAAAGATATATGGAAGTGATTCCTGGAACAATGTCATGCTAGTGTAAACCAAGCTTGAATTGGCAGAGAAGTCCATCAGTGGAGTACATAACTTCTAAGCAATGTGAACAAAATTTTACCTTAACTATGAATCAGGAAGTTGAGCACCAAACATTAATGTACACATATTGTAATGGTTCAAGTAAACCATTTGATAAATATAATAGCCACATTAATAAAAAATCATAATTGTAACTAACACCATATGCTTACTGTGTGCCAGCACTGTGACAATCTTAGATGAATTAGCTCATTTAATTTTCACAAATGACCCTTGAGATAATACAATATAATTATTGCCTTCATTTTTCGTGAGGAAATTGAAGCTCAGAGATATTAAATGACTGTCCAGATTAATTAGCTGGTAAGAGCAGGGCCAGTCCTGAAGCCAGGTCCAACTGAGTCTCAAACTTGTGCCTGTGTTTACAGCCTTCAGGCTGGACTGCCTATAGATTATAAACTACACAAGCAATTTAACCCAAATAGTCTTGCCATTACTTTTCTACAAAGGCTCCTGGTGAACTGCAGCTGTTACCAATCAGTGAGGGATAGGGGGATTGATAATAGTGAAAGCAGAAAAGCAAGATAACTGTTTATCAAGATTCTCCTCTCCCATCAAATTCAAAAGTTTTTGCATTATGTAAGAACTGATACAATCTTTCTAAATGAAAATTATGTAAAAATTTAATCTCAGCTGATGTTACTAAAGCACCAATCACAAAATAGAATGCACTTTTGTATTTTTCAGATTAAAGAAGCTAATTGACCAAGAAACTGAATTCCAGGAGAAGAAGGAACAAGAAAAGGAAAAGAGGGTCGCTGCCCTGAAAGAGGAGTTGACCAAACTGAAGTCTTTTGCTTTGATGGTGGTGGATGAACAACAAAGGCTGACAGCACAGCTTGCCCTTCAGAGACAAAAAATCCGAGACCTAACCACAAGTACGAAGGAAACACATGCTAAATTAGCCCTTGCTGAAGCCAGGGTTCAGGAAGAAGAGCAGAAGGCATCCAGGCTAGAGGAAGAACTGCAAGCGCAGACCACAAAGTTTCACCAGAACCAAGAAATAATTATGGCGAAGCTCACCAATGAGGACAGCCAAAATCGCCAGCTTCGACAAAAGCTGGCAGCACTCAGCCGGCAAATTGATGAGTTAGAAGAGACAAACAGATCTTTACGAAAAGCGGAAGAGGAGCTCCAAGATATAAAAGAAAAAGTAAACAAGGGAGAATACGGAAACCCTGGCATCATGGCCGAGGTGGAAGAGCTCAGGAAACGTGTGCTAGAGATGGAGGGGAAGGATGAGGAGCTCATCAGAATGGAGGAGCAGTGCCGGGACCTCAGTAAGAGGCTCGGAAAGGAGACTTCACAGAGTGAAGACTTCAGACTCGAGGTTGAAAAACTCAATAAAAGGATTATGGCTCTGGAAAAATTAGAAGATGCTTTCAACAAAAGCAAACAAGAATGTTACTCTCTAAAATGCAACTTAGAAAAAGAAAGGATGACCACAAAGCAGTTGTCTCAAGAACTGGAGAGCTTAAAAATAAGGATCAAAGAGCTAGAAGCCATTGAAAGTCGGCTGGAAAAGACAGAATTCACCCTAAAAGAAGATTTAACTAAACTGAAAACATTAACTGTGATGCTGGTAGATGAACGGAAAACAATGAGTGAAAAATTAAAGCAAACTGAAGATAAGTTACAAGCTGCTTCTTCTCAGCTTCAAGTGGAACAAAATAAAGTGACAACAGTTACTGAGAAGTTAATTGAGGAAACTAAAAGGGCACTGAAGTCAAAAACCGAGGTGGAAGAAAAAATGTACAGTGTAACCAAGGAGAGAGATGATCTAAAAAACAAACTGAAGTCAGAAGAAGAGAAAGGAAATGATCTCCTGTCCAAAGTTAATGTGTTGAAAAATAGGCTTCAATCACTGGAAGCAATTGAGAAAGATTTCCTTAAAAACAAACTAAATCAGGATTCTAGTAAGTCCACAACAGCATTACACCAAGAAAACAATAAGATTAAAGAGCTCTCTCAAGAAGTAGAAAGACTGAGACTGAGGTTAAAGGATATGAAAGCCATTGAGGACGACCTCATGAAAACAGAAGACGAGTACGAGACTCTGGAACGAAGGTATGCTAACGAACGTGACAGAGCACGGTTTTTGTCTGAAGAGCTGGAGCGCGTTAAAATGGAACTTGCCAAGTACCAGTTAGCGGAAAAGACTGAGTCCAGCCATGAACAATGGCTTTTCAAAAGGCTACAAGAAGAAGAAGCTAAATCAGGGCATCTCTCAAGAGAAGTGGAAGCACTGAAAGAGAAAATTCATGAATACATGGCAACTGAGGACCTGATATGCCACCTCCAGGGAGACCATTCAGTTCTGCAAAAGAAACTCAATCAACAAGAAAACAGGAACAGAGATTTAGGAAGAGAGATTGAAAACCTCACTAAAGAGTTAGAGAGGTACCGGCATTTCAGTAACAGCCTACGACCTAGTCTCAATGGAAGAAAAATCTCTGACCCTCAAGTATTTTCCAAAGAAGTGCAAACAGAAGCAGTAGACAATGAACCACCCGATTATAAGAGTCTCATTCCTCTGGAACGAGCAGTCATCAATGGTCAGTTTTATGAGAGTGAGGACCAGGATGTGGATCCTAATGAGGAGGAATCTGTGCTGTCCTTCAAATGCAATTCATCTATTCCCTGTCCTGTTAACAGGAAGCTGTGGATTCCTTGGATGAAATCCAAGGAGGGCCATCCTCAGAATGGAAAAATACAAACTAAACCCAATGGCAACTTCGTGCAACCTGGAGATCTAGTCCTAAGCCACACACCTGGGCAGCCGCTTCATATAAAAGTTACTCCAGACCACGTCCAAAACACAGCCACTCTTGAAATCACAAGTCCAACCACAGAAAGTCCTCACTCTTACACAAGCACTGCAGTGATACCAAACTGTGGCACCCCAAAGCAAAGGATAACCATCCTTCAAAATGCCTCCATAACACCAGTGAAATCCAAAACTTCTGCCGAAGGCCTCATGAATTTAGAGCAAGGCATGTCCCCAGTTACGATGGCAGCCTTTGCCAGAGCACAGACCCCAGAGTCTAGTGGTTCTATAACTCCAGAAAGGACAATGTCACCTATTCAGGTTTTGGCTGTGACTGGTTCAGCTAGCTCCCCAGAGCCAATAGAAATCAGTGCCAAGCACGCAGTTTTCAGAGTCTCCCCCGACCGGCAGTCGTCATGGCAGTTTCAACGTTCAAACAGTAATAGTTCAAGTGTGATAACTACTGAGGATAATAAAATCCACATTCACTTAGGAAGTCCTTACATGCAAGCGGTAGCCAGCCCCATGAGACCTGCCAGCCCTTCAACACCACCGCAGGATAACCGAACTCAATGCTTAACTAACGGAGCACTAAACAAAACAACCAATAAAGTCACCAGCAGTATTACTATCACACCAACAGCCACACCTCTTCCTCGACAATCACAAATTACAGTAAGTAATATATATAACTGACCCTCATCCGGTGTATACTGATATTATTGCAAAGAATTCAACCCTCTTTAATTATTCCTCCACATCCCCCAGAGACTGACTGAACTTGTACTTTGGGAAGGTTTGTGCATGAACTGTTCAAGAGTATCTGAACTAACTGTTGCCTGCATAGTCATACCAAGTGTGCACTTACTGTATATCTTTTCATTTACATACTTGTAAGGAAAACATGTAGTCTGCACTTGTATAAATACATCTTTATGTATTTCATTTTCCATAACTCACATTAATTTGACTGCAACTTGTTTTGGTGAAATTTAACATTATAAAGCAGTAAATAATTTGTTGTTTTTACCATTGCTTGCTGAATTTTCTTTGGTCATTTTGTGTTAAATTTTTGCATGTACAGTAGAATTTTATTTCCTGTTCATAATGTCTATTAATTCTTCCTTAAAAAAAAAAAGAACAAACAGAACCTACTTCCCATTTACAGTCAACTTTTGATCATATATCAGAGGAAGAGAAAAGTTTAAATAAATAAAAATTTATGTCTCTTTGATTTCAATGTGAACTATAAGATCTCTCAGGAGCAAACTTAACTTCATGATTGAGATGTGTCTTCAGGGCCCAGCACAGTGCTTGGCACGTGTTAGGAAACTTAATGTACTGATAACAACTGAATAAAATAATATTAAATAATTTGCTTGTGTGAGCACATGAGCTGATGGTGAAAGTAAAAAGCTTTGAAATGTGCCAGGAAGCCAGAAAAAGCACATTTGGAAATACAAGTTACCTTGACAATCAAGAGTTGACTGTATTTCTACCACAGATGAAAATCTCCATAAAATATATATGCATACATTCAAACCAAGAATCAGCCACTATGACATGAGCTCTTGAACATTCTACTTCAAAGCAAAAATGTCATTTTTGTTCCTTTTTTCTATTCAGTTCCCCAAATCGTTTGGATTACTTAAGGTAGGTGCTCCCCACTTGCTTGTAAGTGGGCTGCCTCTAGAAGCTTTCAACTTAATTGTGTCTTTTTTTTTTAACCTCAAGCAAATAAAAGCCAAAGAAAGTTACATACACAAGTTATAGAAAAGGAATGTTTTTAAAAGATCTTCAAGTATGTTAAGGATGTTTCTTCTGATTATTGTTATGCCACTTATGCCACTTGTAAAGTAGGTGATAAAATTTCATCCAAAGCAGCCTTAAAAAGTCTGATACCCAGCTCATGGGAGTCTCTGAGCATAACCCATACTTCTGTAGCAGAGAACAACTTTCAAAGGAACATTTTAAATTATAAATTTAGTCCCCAAGTCAAATTCCAAAGAGATGGTTTCAGACAAAGTAGCTCATTGCCATTTTCCCTTTTCCAACCTCCTGTTAATTTAGTATGCTTAATGTTATTGCTAGTTATTGGTTTTAAACACAATTCATTTAGACACCCAGGCAAACTATAAAGATCTTTAGAAGTTAAAGAAATCTTTCACAGTTACCCTCCTTTTCCCTGTAAAATCAGTTTCACGATAGCAAAGCAAGGATTTGTTGACAGAAACACTTCCATGGTGATGAACTATAACACCAATGCTGTGGGCTTGCATCATCATTAAATAAATTTGGATGAAAGTTTAGGCTGGTGATGAATGAGAAAGCTTCTGTTTATACACATTTATCTTGGGAATCGGCAGTGACCCAACTGTATTACAAAATACATGATGGCCTAAATGTTTTTCAAAACTATTTTTAAGTCACCTTGGGCTAGAACTTTAGAAGGAACTGCATATTTCATCTTACATATTGCAAAGAAGACATTGATAATGCTGCTGTACAGATGTTTTTCTAGATAATAATCAAGAGAGGGTACTGATTTTGAAGGGTACTGATCAACTGACCATAAAATTAACAACAGAAACTAGAAAGAATTAAAGGACAAGGTCCTTCCAGGGCTTCCCAACCTTTGTCACATAATGGCACAAACAGAAAAACTGTTTCCATGGCCCTAGGGGAAATGGATGAAGAAGCAGAGATGATCAGCCAAGGACCCTGTCACCCCCAGGTTTCCCCTGGCTGCCCCAGTTCTGAGGGGAAGATTCACTCTGGGCACGCCTGTAATTAAGAGAGTTTGAGAAGCTCTGGGCTATTGATTAGTCCTTCCATTTTATAAGGATTCAACTTTTATACTATGTGAGCCAGGGCAATTCACTACAATAAAGTTCACACCACAAGTCCATTATAATGCACAGATTCTCATTTACCATCTGTTCCAGATATTAACTATAAACAGGCTTCCCAAGTGATTATTAACATTATTGGATTTACTGAACTTTCAAGGAACCAACCTCTTTTTGAGATTCCTGTACTGGGAGGATTACTTCAGTATAATAATTCATATCAGCATCAATATTTAGGAGCACTGTCAGATTAATAACATATACAGATTATTCAAAGTGCCACTAATTAAAGCCTATTGTAAAGACAGCATCATTTCTAAGAGAATCATTCCTGTTTCTACAAAACCATCCCTAAATGACATTCTAGATTTGTAACTGTTAATTTCAAAAATAATTTGTTTACATCTGTGTGTGTGTGGTTACAGAGCTTACTTTTTCACCCATGTATAATCACAGAAGAACCCTGAAAACTAGGAAGGAGAGAGGAAGTGACACTAAATCCTGGTATGAGACATGTGAGGTTGGAGGGTTGCATTCTTAGAGAAAAGAAGGCCCAGGAGAGGGCCATAGAAGACAGATTGCTTTTATATACATCTGAAAAAAATAGCATCTTTCTTTCACTGGTCAAAGCCCCAGTTTCAGAACCAAGCTTCATTTCACTCATCTCCCTTTCTCTAACTTTTTGAGCTGTGGCATCCTATCACAGACTTGAATGATTTTACCACGTTCTTTCCATTTATAAGCAATGGCAAAACTTTCCCCTCAGGGATGCACTATTCTCTGGAGGTGCTAATGAAAATAAAATCATTGCCTTCACTAGAAGGACAATGTGCATTACTGTAGTTGGATCTTTATATATAAAAGAAAGTCTCTATGCTTGTTCAAGATGATGACTGGATTCCACGAACTCTGAAGGTCTCCGTAACTACAGTTCACAATGCCAAGACATTCTATGTGGGGTCTTTAGGACATCCAAAGGTTAATTTTATCCTTAGCTTGCACTGTGAGAAGGCCATAAAAGAGATATTTAATTAAAATTTCTCAGATTTGTAGTTTAAGGATTCTATGATCTTTTTTGACTGAAGTATAACTCTACACGAAACAAGTTTTTAGTAGCTTCTTTGATTCTGAATCTTTACAAAGCCACTCTCCTTTGAAACTTGTTAAACATAACTTGAACAACAATAAAATAATTTTTAGAAAAAAAGATACAGGAAAAAATTTTAAAAATAAACTTGTTAAACAAAGATCTTTATATTAACGACATTCTAATTTCCCTACACCTTGCTTTCTATTAAGTTTTTCCTCCAAAATAATCATTTTGTTTTGGAATCCTAAGAGGAAAAAAAATCAGGTAACAATGCATGTCTAAAACATTAAGATAAGTATTTGTTAAAATAAAATCCAAGATACTTGTAAGAGAATCCTGGACTCCACTCAAAGCTATCAAATCAGAATCTCCGAGGGTAGAAGCCCACAAAGCTGCATTTTTAATAAGGTTCTCCGCTGATCAGTATTGCACCCTAAAGTAGGAACTTCATTGTTTTTAAAAATTCTATATTGATAAACATTAGTAAATGTGTCCCAACTATAATCTCACTCTAATCATAATGAATTACACCTGTCCCAGGAAATGTGAGTATTCTGCCCTCTGGTGGTGGGCGTGACAAACAGAAGACTTGTTCCCCGGGTTTTCTTTTCAAAAGAAAAGCTCTATTTAAAAAAAAAAAACAAAAAAAACCATTTTATTGGGAGGGAAGGTTTCCAGTGTTACAACTTTAGCAAAGCATAGATGTCCGAATCCTTAACAGAGTGGTAGCAGGCTGTCTGACACCTTCAAGCTCCGTTTCTTTCTCAGGTCCCAGGCCTTCAACATAAGCCTGCAGCATGTCTTGGTAATGGTCCAGAACACACATTAAGGAGAGCAGTTTCGATGAACCAAAATAAAGGACTCCATTCACCTCAGGCCACAGTGAAGCAAATACAAGAAAGAGCAAAGAAAACAAGTAGTTCATTAAAGTCTACAAGGCTTAAACCCCTTTAAAATTCATTTTCATTTAGATTACACACCAAGTCTTTTCCTTTCCAAATGATGGACCCTTGACTCTTCAAGCTCAGTCAAGCAGGGTAAAGCTTTCAAGCAGTCGAATATCTGAGAGCAGCATCCCCAGAAGGCAACACTGTGGGATAAGGAATCCTTAGGGAGTTCAGCAAGTTAACTGGCCAACACTGCTAAGTACTTTATAATTTGATAATGAATTAACACTGTTTATATGGCAGCACACACAAATCTGTCAACATTCCAACAGGACACACAGTTTTATACTTAGAAAGGTACCATAAAAATAGACTCTGGCATTGCAATCAGCTATCCTGGGGATAATCCTCTTGTGTATTCATTTTAAAATTTCACTTATTTTTTCCACAAAATTATTGGGCATGAGAAATAAAATTTAACTGATTATTTGAGACAATTTTTTGAAAGCCTGAAATTAGTTTTATGTTTGTGAGTTCCATTCCTCCTCATAACCAAATGGCCCTATGTATTTTAAAATTTAAATTTTTTTCAATTACAGTTTATCTTCAATATTATTTTGTACTGGTTTCAGGTGTCAGCACAGTGGTGGACAATCATATACTTTACAAAGCATTCCCCCTGATATTTCCAGTACACACCCAGCGTCATACATAGTTATTACAATATTATCAACTATATTTCCTATGCTTTACTTTACATCCCTGTGATTCTTTTGTAACCTCCAATCTGTACTTTTCCTGCATATTTTTTAAGGTTACCAGGATAACCTTTTTTTTTAATCTCAGAGTTTTGTTCTTGTTTTCATCTTTGAATAACTAACAATGCATATAGGCCTAGAAAGGCTGCCTCACTCCCTGCTGTTCCTCAGGCCTCTGGAAATGTGGAGTGGGGTTACTAACTGACATGCCACTTGTGTCTCAGTAACATGCACAGTGTCTCAGCACTCAGTATCTTCTCTTCAAAGCCTCACATGGACACAATTGATCAATCCACTGATCATGACATACCGAATTGCCTACCTCCTGCCCAACACTGGGGCAGATTATTATGGAGACAAAGATTCACTATCCTTGAAGAGTTTATTAATCTGGGCAAGGAAAGGAGACATGAAATAAGAGTACCAGATAATATTATTCAAATGGCAAACTAAATTCCCTATAATAAATCTAGAGATTAAGAGGGAGTACAGTAGATCAACAAGGCTTCATCTAGCAATTAAGACTTGAAACTGGGCAAGGAAAGAGTTAGGTAAGTGGAGTGATGGGCAGGGTTGTATGTGGGGGGTGCATCTGAGACCAGCAAACAGAAGATCAGGTTCCAGTTTGTGCCTCTTTCAGTCAGCTGTGGGGTCCTGGATAAATCATTTAATTTTTGTGAAATAAAGAGAACTGGACTTCGTGATCTCTAAGATCACATCTAATTCTAACTTTCAATGATTTCTGAACTATCTTCTAGTCTTGCCACTCTCCTTTAATAGTTTACAAACTCCCTTGGGAAATAAAGTTGGGGCATATATAAACAAACCAATTACCTGCATGAGTCTCTTTCCTTTCAGAAATTAAATTTCTTCTTCCTCATTTTCCAGATATAGGTGTTTTAACACCACGAGATGGTCTCTAAAGATTTGTTTTTTTCTCTAAGAGTCTATGAATTAATGTCCTTTTATCTTCACCAGATCAGCTTCCTTTTTTCATTTGAGCAAAGTTTCTCAGGACTATTAACAGTTTGAGTCCAGTGATTCTTTGTTGTGGGGGGATGTCACGTGCATTGTAGGATATTTAGAAGCACTTTTGGCCTCCATCCACTAGATGCCAAGTGACATCCCCCAACTGTGACAAACAAAAATGTCTCCTGACATAGCCAAAGGTCAGGGGGGCAAAACTGCCCCTGGTTGAGAACTGCTGCATTCCAGAGACAGACAAACTGACTCTATAAGCCAGTTCCTCCTTTATATTACTTTCTGTGGAAAAAATTTGACAGCTCACTTGAAAACTCTTATGTCTGGTACGTAGAGATGAGAATCTTGAATCTGACAAAACATAAGCTTCAAAGCAAATTTAAATATCTGCCCTGAAGATTATAATTGCATAAAGATTGTTTCCACTCACTTGACAGACTGGCCCAAAGCATGTGAATATTTAAACATCTATATTTGTATTAATACCCTGTACCTTTGTCTCTTTCAAAGATACCATATGACAAGCTAGACTTTTCAGATGAGCAAAAAGAAGTCTTGCCAACCAACCACCTTTGCCTTAAAGGAGGAAAAAAATGAGTTGGAGGAAAAAAATGATATTCGAGAGGATTAACCAAGAACTTCAGAAATAACTCTCTTTACTATTTAAACCTCTCTAAAAAGTCCTTTTTGAGGAGTTTTAATCCCCTCTGTATTAGATTATAACCACCACAGGCATGAATGTCTTCTCTTAGGATACAAGTTTTAATCATTTCTCAACAAGTCACCTACAAGATTAAACTGACATATATTTATGATGTAACTAATATTACCCATTGCTGTGCTAAGCAGCTTTTCAGATATAAGATTTAAAATTGAAGATGGGAGTTGAGGACAACCTTAAAAGGTAATTAAGAGCACAACACAGAAGAGGAAATCTATAGTTACTAAGCACTGTACTATAGGAATCAGGAGCCAGTTGCTCTGGGGCAGGGTATGGGGGTTAGATTTCAGGAACAGATAACGTTTGATCAGGGGCTGGGGAATGAAGAAGACAGGGAGAGGATGAAAGGTATTCCTGGGAGATGCCCACAAGAGCAGAAGTGTGAGGGCAAGGCAGGATAGCAGAAAATCAACTTCAAAGAACAATGAGAAGTGCAGCATGGCTGAAGTTGAGATGGTTGGGACAGGGGTAAGGCTCAAAGGGCATAGTGCTGTCAGGTTGTGAAGGCCTTGATACAGTGCTAGGGAGTGTTCTGTGTCCCCAGAGCAGGCTTCTGGGCAGTGAGACCATAAAACAAAGGGGAGAAAATTAATCCTTTATACCAGTGGTCCCCAACATTTTTGGTACCAAGGACTGGTTTTGTGGAAGACAATTTTCCCACGGATGGGGGTAAGGAATAGGGATGGTTTCAGGGTGATTCAAGTGCATTACATTCAGGCTCATCTCATGCTGTGTGGCCCAGTTCCTAATAGGCCACGGACCTTACCTGTTTGAGGCCCAGAGGTTGGAAACCCCTCCTTTACACAACATCAGTTCATTCCACAACAATCCTATAAAGTGGGTATTATCCAATTTTAAACATGAAGGAATTAAAATTCTGAGAAGGAAAATTGTACCAGATCATTCTGTTCGCATGTGACAAAAATGAGGTCTGAACACAGGGCTCACTTCATTGTCCCATTCTCCTTCCATGGCAACACTCGGAATGCCCCTAAAGATAAGCAAGGTTTTTCCCTTTCTGCTCCTCACTGCTCTACATGGACAGAATCCTCTTCAATAATTAAGTTACCCACACTGAAAGGTCTGGCTCAAGCCTCACTTCTTCTAAGACCTTCCATGATTACCATAGCCAAGACTGATCTGCCACCCTTCCAACTCCTTCCATCTCCCGGACGGCACTGTTAGGGTAACAAGAGATAATCAGTGTGAGAGGCCAAGCTCCACACAAATGAGCAGGCATGGGGAAGAGGGACCTGGGGATGGTTCTGTGGACAGGAGATGGAAGAAAGCATGACCAAGAATGAGCACGAGTCCTCATCATCAGGGGCTCAGAGTACTAGAGCTGCAGTCAAAGCCCACTCCATTGTAAAGCAAGATTCTATAAGCAGACACTTCAGGCACAAGTGTCTGAAGAATGAGCTTGGACAGTCAATCAACATGTGCAGAGCAGGAGGGTACCTGATGGACCTCAGAGGTTGACTGGAAAGAAAAGCGACAGAAATGAGTAAAGATGATGCACAGAAGGAGCATCACAACCATGCACATCAAAACTTGTAAGTAGGTGGCCATCATATAGTCCTTATACTGACCCAAGACCACCAAAAAAGGCAGTCAAGGGATCAAGGTCTAGTCATACAAAGATAATTACCATCAGCGTAGCCCAGAGGTACTGGGGCTGCTGGTTTTGTAGGAGCCTAGAAAATTTTCCTAGATGGTATATACCCTAATTTAGGGTGTCCATTTCTCAAGCAACATCATAACTTATTTTAAAAGACTAGTAGTCCAAAAATCACTTTAAAAAGAGCATTGTGTATTTTCCCAGCTCAGGGAGAGAAGTGTTAGGGTTCAACCTTGTCAGTCTCCAAATTCTGCTTCTGATTTAGGATTAAAATAACTGTAAACCAAAGAAGCATCCCAATGAAATTGCCGTTTTAGAGTCAAATCTTCAAGTTGTTCTCCAATGCATCTCTCATAACAATGAAGTGCATTTAAAAACCTGATTCAATGCAACCACCTTCCAAACAACTCAAAAAAATTCCTCAAGAGTGAATTACTATCCTTCACTGTTAGTGAGTTGGTTGGTTTTCCCTTTCTCTTAAAAAAACATAGAGCTATTCCTTTTCTGTTTTGGCTTCCAATGGAGTTTTTGCCTGAATTCACTGGTATCAGTCAGTTTTGAAGCCACACAAAAGTGTAATTTTATAGAAAAGAGTTAATGAACAACTTCAATGGATACCTAAAGGGTCCATAACATAAGAAACATGTAAATACCTGAAATTTCCACAGGGCAACAGGGACGGGGTCGGTGGGTAGGGATCACACTGAAAAGGATGACATCTTTCATAAGTGACAGAAGCAGCACAATATTTTTTATATAAAACATTTTTTCTGAATATAAGAATAATACATATCTGTTACAAAAATTTTGGAAACTATAAATGCTGCCAAGACTGCTGCTTTTAGCTTCTAAAAAGGGTAATAAGAGGGCTACGGAGAACAATGGGCAATTATTACTATTTTTTTAGGCTAGCCTATCAACTATGGCCCTATTCCAGGTTTTCTCAGACGGCCAAAGAGGAAGGAAATGTGCTTTGAGAGGGCCATCCTGTGCTTAACTGAACACTTCTGGACCAAGACGTGGCAGATCCTCCCACAGAGTACAAGTTTATGTGATCTGTCTGCTCAGCACAAACACAATGGCTGAGGGGCCAGCCTGGTCACTGGAGGAGAGGGACAGGATTTCCTTTCCCTCAGCTAGCCAATCAATGCCTGGATAATGATTCATGCACTGTGCATTGTTCAAGTACTGGAACAATGCCTCCTTAGGGGGCTGCTCTCAGAACTGATTACACTCTTATCAGTTAATAAGATCAACGGCCTTGTGTAAGGGATGGGCACAGAGTGAGGCCAGACAAAATTCAACTCTCACACCCTGGGAAAGGGATGTAAAAGTACCCGTGGTGGGAGAAGAGTGGTAGGTGACGAGGAATTACATTTTCTCCCTGGGCTGTCTCAGACACTTACATGATATCAACAATTTCTCTATGACGATTCTCAAAGCAACACCTTTAATTTTCAAAGCCTACCAAAGGGTTTCACATAGAAGCTCCAACTACATTCAAGCTAAGCACACACCCAACACTGTGGTGCACTCCTGCTCTTTCTCTGCCCTCCCCTTTTTATCTGTGCTACTACTCCCCAAGTCCCCAGCCCTCGGTACAGATAGTACTGTAAGATAGTTAATACAGTTAATACTACATTGAACCCCTCACTTCTCTAATCCAACCTTCAGTAGTGCTGTTAGTGATCTTCCTACAACATTGTTCTGATCACAGCAATTCTCTAGTCCCCCCAAAACATCACTTACTTAGCACTTACATTACTAAGTGCCCAAAGTCCAAACTTTCTACCAGGCTTCCATCTCTCACCTCATCTGCCTTTGAAATTCTGCACATACCCTATACCCTCACCAGCACATGGCACTGACCATCCTCGCAAATACCATCGCACTTTCTTAACCTGTTCCTATGCTTATGCTGTTCCAAGGACTGGGATGCTCCTCTCTCTTTGCTTCTCATGTTGAAAACCTACTCCTTAACTCAAGTGCCATGTACTCTTGAAAACACTCCTTGATTTTTTACAATCTTTCTCTGAATTTCCAAAACGCTTCTCTCCATGCCTCTATTATAGCACTTCATTTCGCCTCCTGTTATAATTCTTTGTCACTCTTTCCATGCTATAATTTCTTGAGAGCAAGAAACAGCTATCATTTATTTTTGAAACTCATGTCAATATTTCTCTAAATGTAGTCATTGATCACCTTTATCAGAAGCACCTGGGACTCCACAGATTTCCAGTGCAGGAAATCTGCATCTTAACAAGCTCCCTGGGTCACTTTTGGGCATATAACATTTCAGAACTGGCCTTACATTACTCATGCTCAACAAAGACACACCCAGCTAATACCACACCTGGTGGCCTTAGCGGACCAACATTTATTCTTTTCATAGAATCACAGGATGTCAGGGCCAAAGGACTTTATAGGTGGTATAAATGCTTCATTTTTCAAACAATTTAAAGGATAGGAAAAGACAGAAAAGAGTAGAAAATAATGTCTGCAGGGGAATTCTAAAAAAGAAAGAGTCACAATGACCAAACCAAGTAGAGGAAGGAGGGAAAAGGATGTGTGACAGGATCCTTTTCTGGGCCAGAGGTGGTGAAAAACACAGCCTAGGAACTGGCACTGCTCCAACCACTAGGCTTAGTAACGTATTTCCAATAATTAATCCAAGAGAGGAGGAACAAGGGACAGGGCAGGAAAACAAGAAAGGTAAAATAATCAAAGAAGACAAGTTGTGATTATGATCAAGAAATAGGTGTCTTAAGAAGGGATATAAGGAAAGAAGACGAAGAATTAATAATGACATTATTAACAACTAGCACTTATCTGACACTTTGGATGTGCTAGGGAATTTCCAAAACAATTCTATTTCCCAGAGAACTTGCCAATAGGCATTCTAATCCCCAGATACGGACTACAGATGCGGAAACTGAGGTCTGCACAGGTTAACTGGCTTGCTCAAGGACACACAGCTAGTTGGTGCCAGAACCTGAACGAAGGCCCAAGTCTACTCGGCTCTGCAGCCTGTGCTCCAGCCACTAAGCTGAGGGTGTTGTAACATGAGAGCCTGCAAATGATTTTTAAAAAGTAAATGGGTGCAAATAAAGGAATAAAAAATAAGGGAGAAGTTAGAATAAGAAAGCTAAGATGAAACACTGACAGATGAATAAAAAGAAAGGGGATAAAACAAGGAGACATGTCAAGGCTAGCATTCTTTGTTTTAACATAATATTTCTACATGTGATGCTATGTGTTTGGAGCACAAAATGGAGCAACTGGGGCTAGGAAGGACTTCTCAAAACTGCATTTCAGTGTTTATTCTCGGATTGCCCTCTCTGCCCATGGTGAAATTGCCAGGGAGAGGATGGGAGGTGAATAGATACAATAACAAACCATGTTATATTATTTTCCAAAGGCATCGGTTTCCTCTAACCCTCACCTCAGAAACCAGACAACTCTTTAATATAAATCATAGCACTGTAACAATATTTAAAACCCAATGTTCTCTCACAGGAGGTTAATGAAAATGAGCTAATCAAATAACACAGTTTCCTTTTGAAGGGCCTCTTGCCATACAAAACTATAAAATGTTTAGTGATAAAGTTTTACTGTTTAATGAAGAAATTCTGAGAAAATCAAGAGAAAAATGCCAAAGCAGCATATAATATCCTGGGCTATCTGCCAGAGTCATTATCTGTTATTCCACCGCTGCCCCCTCCTTTTCGACAATATTAGCAGTGATTTATCAAACAATACAAAAGACAAAAGAAGAAATAATATTTCAAAGATATTTTTTCTCCAGTTTACATTTCCTCCTTTTCATTACCGTATCTATCATCATTATTTAGGCACTTTCCCATTAAACACAGATTTTAAAAAAACAAAAACACAAAAGACTGTCATTCTGATAACATTCAGCCTTGACCACGCATTCCACAGCTGGGTCCCCGAGGGAGTCAGGCAGCCCTGAATCTGCCCCCTCCCCTGAACCTCCCCAATGACCACAAATCAAAATGATCTGATCTCTTCAGGAGTCTCGAGTCTTTCCATCTCCAGAGCTAGAGCTGTAATGAGGGCCCTGCAGTCCCTGCAGCCAGGAACACTCCTGAGGGAACACTGCTTTCTCACACAGTATGTTGCCAATAGATCTCCAAAAGTTCAAAGAGCTTACAAAATTAATTTCATTTAGGTAAAATAAAACATCCTGACTCCAACTATTTAACTAGGACCTGATAACTTCCTCATAAATGCTGATTTTGTTCCAGTATATTTTCAGACATCTGCCCTCCAAGATAAGGTGAAAGAGTACAAGGATCAGGCGGAACCCAGGATCTAGAACTAAAGCTGAAAATATCTTCACCTTCCTGTACTTCTTTTGGTCACTAAAACTCACTACTATCTAATGACTTACTATAACCAGGAAGTCTTGTAGGTTGCTCTGTTCATTTTAGAACCTATGGACCAAATATGCCTACATTTTAAGAATTTAAGGAATTCCACAGATATACTTTTCTTTCTACTGCTCTCCAGATAGAACCAAAGACTCTGTTTCATTGAACTAAGCATCCTTCAGATGTGTAATTCATTCCAAATCCCAATTTCCATGTTGAACTGAGTTAAACACTAAAAAAATTTTTTTCTTCTTTGAATGAGCTTTCCAATGTCCTTAATCTCTTCCAAGACATCTGCTTTCTAATGAAAACCAGGAGTGTCCAACTCCGAGTAGAACATTCACTGTGTGGTCTTAAAAGAGCCAGATGCACAGATTCTTCTTTCAATATGCACTCCAAATTGGGATAAAACTTTCTTGGAGCTATTTGATATAATGTTCTATAAAAATGGTCCAAGAGATGACATATTTTAAAGGTCCATACCTCATTTATTGAAACATATCCGAGTATAAAATTCATATGAGAAAACAAAAACAAAAACAAACAGAAAACACCCAGCATCATTTTTGTAAGATTTGGGAATGAAATTTAGGATTATTCTAATAAAATAACCAGCCTTTGCTGCCATCTAAAGGTAAAACTATGTAGTAAAATCAGAGTTATCAAAAAAAAAAATAATAATAACTTGCAGCGTCAATGGTGCAGAAACAAGGGAAAACCAATTTGGGCAGCTGGCCCTAACAGTGACCACTACCCTAGGCTGCAGTTTTCACCAACATGTATCAGCATAGCTTTTTAAAAAAATAAGCCCCATCAATACTGTGTTCCATGTCAACTGGTTTATCAAACAGACTTCAGTTCTGAATAACCGGTGGTGCTCATTAAAAATTCACATGCCCATATCCCCAAGGGAGTGTGAATCAGTAGGTTCTGAGGTGTGATCTGGGCATGTGCCCTGTTTTAAAAGCCCCACAGGTGGTTCTGACAAGCATCTAGGAAACCACTGGGCCAAGAAGCCTTGGCCTTTCACAGTGTTAAACCTCCCACATCCAGTAGGCCAGAGTTCTCGGTGAAAGAAACCTTCAAGCTAACTTCTAAAGGAGGTTATATGGAGGTGGTTCTCAAAGTGTGGCAGGCTGACCAGTTGTATCAGATGAATCACCCTGGGAGTTTATTAAAGTGTGGATTACTAGTCATATTCACAGACGAATTATAATTTTTAGGAGGAAGACACAGCAATTTATAATTTAAATAGAACCTCAACATATATTTTTGTATACTGAATGGCAGAACTAATCTCAATCTTGACAAAATTAAAAGACATCACAGAAACCTATCTTAGAAAGGCGATAATTAATGCTATGGTCACAAGGTCAGCTGACTTCAATAAGTCCACCACTAATTTCAACTGCAGCTGCTACTGCACATGGTTTGAACAATACATGGTAGATGTTCACAGAAATGTTCTGATTTCTGAAGTGCCTCCTTCCTTTTTTATCCCTTAATATAACTTAGTGTTTTCTTCTGTAACTGTATACTTACTACAGAAAATGTAGACAATCTATAAAATGTAAGAGAAATAAAAATCTATAACTCTACTGAGCAGTTAAACACTAATGGCACTGGCGTATGCTCTCCAGTATTTTCTCTTCGCACTACATAATTAAAGCATGTATATAGTTTTGAATCCTGCTTTTAACATTTCTGAATAAACACTTTGTTTATCTTCAAAAGCATCATTTACTCAAATATTTTAAGCATGATATTTTCATATAATCATGGCATAATTCCTTTATTCCATCCTGATTTTGGAGCCTTAAACTGCCCATTTATCATCACTGTAATGTTAAAATGAGCCTTGTGAGCATCTCTGATTATTTCCTAGAAAAAATTCCTAGCAACAAAATAAATGAGTCACAGTGTAGGGGAGAGTTTTAGGGATCCTGATACACACAACTAACCTACTCTCCTAATCATCAGGAGGCTACCCATCTCACCAAACCATTACTAGGCATTGAGTTTATTTAAAAAAAAAAAAAAACTTTGCCTATTTGAGCGGTAAAAACATTGAATGAGCTCTTTAGCACTGAAGATGAGACCATGAGGTCAGGATGAAAGGTAGGAATACCAATTACCATTTATATAAGGAGACTGAATCAGGGTATCGACATTTCATTTGCTATGTTAACTAATGTACCAACAGAAATCATATTAACCATACAGCATATCCTTAATTTCAAGATTCATATTTTTAACCAAGTCTATGTAGTGTTTATTGGAAAATCTAAATATGGTTGCTATAAAAGCTAGGTGGTATTTTATTGTTACTTTTTTATTTTTAAAATATATATATTTGGAATAATACTGAATATTCCCTTTTCTATCTTGATATTTTTTAAATTCTATATTATATTATGAACATTGCACCACATAATTGAAAATTATTTGCATAATGATCACATCACAGAATATTACAGTTTATGTAATCATTTCTCTATTTGGGTACATTTCTGTTTCTTTTTTCAAATCATTTTTTATTGTTGTTCAAACACAGCTGTCTCCATTTTAAGTAAGTAGGGATAAAGGGACTTTACTACTGTATTTTATCAGTACAATAAAATGTGAAAACAAAAAAAAATATATAAGAAGGGCTCCCATAAAAACAGTATTAGAAATCTGTGATGAAAACTAAAATGCATTTTTTAAAAATTATATTTTTGAGCTCATAAAAAGGAAAGGAAAATGCAACCAAAGAGGGAGAAATGATAATAATAACAATCAACTGTGGATTATAATGGAAGAACTACAGTTAGTTTTCCCTATCTCTTTAATAATTATTATTCTTATCCAAGAGTAGTTTTCCTTAAATAAAATAAGTATATTTCTAAGTGAATATGAACTCAATCAAGTCTTCACTCTTCACATTCCACAACCCACTCTCTCAGTCCAGATCATTTAGCTGTGAGTCCTCTCTCACCCCTCATTCACTAATAGTGAACAAATATCAACACAAGTCTATCTCTACAATGTGTCTTCCTCCAACCTTTGTCCTTATTAAGCCACCAGCACCTCCCCCCACCACTTACCCACTGTCTATAGACTCAGTACAGTTTTCCCTACCTGGCCCCCATCTACATTCCCACTCCACTTCTCAGATACGACCTAAGGTGCTAAGGTGAAGTCACTTCATTTCTCAACTGTGTCTGCTTTCCTATCCCAGGGATGGATACTGTCAAGAGCATTCCTTTATCCTACTGTCAAAAGTATTTCCTTACTCTGAAATGCCCTCCCATTTCTGCTGTTAAAAATCCAAAAGTCTTCAGTGTCCCAAGTCAAGTCATGCTATTTTCTTCATGAAGTTCTCTTAGACCCCTCAGTTAAATTAACCTTTCTCTGGAAACCTCATGACCCTTTGAGATTACTTTGGAACACTATTCTCATTTATTCCCCACCATAGTACTGTGATTACCAAAAAGCAAGAAAAATAATCTATTTGTCACTGTATTTAGTACTAGATAGACTGTTGAGGGCCTTGCATATAGTACACGCTTCACACATGTTGGCAGAATTACTTCACTGAAGTTGTTTTTTTTTTAAACCCCACGATCTTTACTCTGATATGTCCCTAGAACCCAGTGGTTTCAAAGAAGTCAAATCCCCCAAGCTGACTTTGTGTCCTGAAAATGTCTGCTTCTCCACTGACACTGTACCATTAACTATCTTTGTTCTTTTGTTTGATTCAAGATCAAGGAGGTATGCAAGCAGAGAATCCCAACACGGATCCCTAAGCCAAAATCTACAGGCACCAATAAGCTTTACCCTAAAGCTCCCCCAGGGCCAATGGATAAGCCTATTCACCACATTGGTTATGGGAAGCTACACATCATAAGGACTGTAACCTCCAACACTTTCCTCCACATGGGAGGGAAAAGGTAAGTCATGCCACTGCACTGCCTGGATAAATTCATCCACAGAAACACCTGGAAAGCTGCAAGTGCCACTATGGAAGGCCAAAGAGGAAAAGCCATCTCTCCAGGAAATGGTGAAGCAGCAAAATGACAGATGGTTTATTCACAGGTGGCTGGACCTGTGAATATTATGAAAGAGCATAATGAAAGAGCAGCATATCTACAATTATTTTTACTAATATGTGCGAATGCAGATACACACAATCACTGGCCCACACATACCCCTCAAATCCTCATCCTACTGTATTCCAACCCAAAGTTGGGACTATCTACATTATGCTAGGACAGGACTGAATTCACTCAAATAGTTCAAAAGTTTTCTGGTGAACCCAGAAGTAATCCTTCTTTCCACAGAACTTTACTGAATCATATTCTGCTAAGATGTGCTGGCACAAATTCCTAATCTCCTTCAAGAAAGTAATATTATTTCCATCAAAATGAGGAGACAATTAAAATTGCACTTAGGTCTAAAACTATGATTTCTTTATGAGCTGGAGAAAAAAAATAAGTGGCAATTCTTACTTACAAGAAGGAAAAGAACAACAAAAATGAGTAACAGCTGAACACACACTTTATGTGGCCTGTCTGATAACTGCTGGTGCACTGTGCACACTTGACTTCTGATACTTATCCCATTTTTCTAGTAAGTTGCTCCCCGTGTACATACCAGGCCATGGATTATACTGTAAGATAATCATAGGCTTGTAAGGCAAACCATTTCAGATTGGTACTGCTGCTTTCTATTGTATAAGCAATTGGGACATTTGAGAGTCGAAGTTCAATAACATTGAGATATTTTAGGGAGATGTGAATCATTGTCCTGAGTGTTAAAATAAAATGATATACTATGTCATAGGACACTTTTTAATCAACATCTCTTCCCTGAATTAACTCTATAGAAAAATCAGTTGATTAAACAAAAACTTGGCATCAGGAGACACAGATTCCAACCTTAGTTTTTCACTCATTTGACACTGAGCTTGGCATTCATTAGTTGAGGCTTTGAGTTTCTCATATGTCAAACAGGAGAGTTGAACAATTCTTCATGTCTCTTCCATTTCTGATTACCCATGTGTATGTCCAAGTACTAAATGTTGAATTCAACCAGTCATCTACAGGGCAGAACTCAGTCCCCTAGCAGTAAGCTAAAGTCATTCTTTTCATCACATTGAAAACTCTCATTGAATTAAAAAAAAAAAAAGTGTCTGTAATTCAGTGTGTATAGAGTAACATGATGTTTTGAGACAAAGCATTTTTTGCATGAGAGACGGTTATATTTCATAAAGCTTCAGTCAGAAAAAAAATATGAAGAGCATGACCCAATGTTCTCTGCGATCCTGCGTGGAGAACTGGAGGCACGATCCTGGAAGAAATCCTCATGGCTAAACTCACTGCTTCAGCCCACTGTCTCAAGACAGAGCCAACAGAGCAGGAGCAAAGAAACTACAATTCTCCACAGTCATCCAGTCAAGCCGGCTTCAATGCACTGATGCCAGTCCTGCCTCTATTTCAAGGAGGAGGAGAAGGACTGGAAGCAAGGGCAGCTGAGCTATGCAAGTCAAATAGAGGGATAACGTGCGGTGGTCTCAGAAGGCAAATAGCAGAGGCAAAAGGTGGGAAGGCCAGGTAAATTAAAATCTAAGGTAAAGAAAAGCAGTAAGAGAATAGTGGAAAGAAGTGGACTACAAAAGAAGGTGATGAAGCTGTGACACCAAAAATAATACAAAAGACAATTCAGAGGGAAGTGCAGGGCAGTAACAGGTGGATAGTGCAGTGGGAAAACACTGTGTAGGAAACTCAGCACTGTGCCTGTCATAATCAGGTAACGTGAAGTGAGCAGAGGATGAGTAAAGGAAGGAAAAAAGAGCTATTCAGTTAACACATAAGTAAGAGGATGTCCTCAGAGACGGCGATGGTGTACAACAGAGCCGGGAAAAATAGTATGCTGCTGCGTAACATCCAACATTGATAATTATGCTAATGGAAAGAAGAAAAAAAAACACTGGACCTCCTATAGTGGAAACCAAACAGACTGAAAAGAAGCATAAAACAGGAAAATCAAAGCACCGAGCACCAACAGTCCCAGCAAATCCAAATACCCTGGGAACGTTTTATCTTGAAGAGGAGCATAAAATACGTTTTATGTTGGAGATTCCAAAATTGTTTTCTCCTGTGTCTTCTCCTGTGTTTTCTCTTGTATATTTTAGTAGACTCCCTAAAATATATTTTCATGGCAAGCTGACCCAAGTTCAAGCTCAAGAAAGAAAAGAGGGACAAGATATTGTACAAAGTACTAAAACAAGGTAGGAATATAGCACTACTTCTCCAGTAAGCAATAGAAATCCATCTTTAAATGACAGTACAGTTCTGATCCCAATAAAAGAAAAGTCTTTAAACTAACGAAGTCTATTTTAACAAAAGAATTACCAACCAAAACCATACTTATTTTAAGCAATCTATAATACAAAACAGACTTTTTGGCCAACTGAATATTTAGTTTCAGTGAATTCTGAACTATTTTCCTTAGTAACTGTTTGAAATAAAGCACAGGTACAGAGATGTGTATTTTTACGAATTGAGGGCAAGTTCCTCCAACAAATTCACTTTACTGCGATACTTGTTTTATTGTGGTGGTCTGGAACTGACCCTGCAATATCTCCACAGCGTGCCTGTATCTGATTTTATCAGGAATGTGACTATTCTAATATATGACTGATAATTATGGGCTGAGTAATGGAGTAATTGATATAAAACACAATTCTTTCTGGCATACATTTAAATTTCTCCTTCTTCAGGGGAGATGCACTATACAACTTGACATCAGACTTTGAGTCTGGGGCACAAATTTGTCCTACTATCTGTTCCTCAAAAGAAGAAAATTTTCTGACATGTGAAAATTACATGAAATTCACATTTCATTGTCAATAGATAACGTTGTACTGGAACACAGTCACACTTGTTTGTCAACGTGTTTATTGTCTGTGATTGTATTTGTGTTAGAATGGCAGAGTCAGGTAGATGCAGCAGTAAACATCTGCCCAGCAAAGCCGAAAATACATACTATCTGGCCTTTTGCAAAAAAACGTTTGCTGACCTCTGTCTAGTGTGACCTGGACTAACAAGTAACTCAGGAACAGGAGCTTAAGAAAAAATCAACTAATTTTTAAAAGCAATCCTAATAATTGTTAATAATACTACTAAATACTAATAATTCAGTTAAGAATTCTATGAAAGCTGATAAAAATGGGGAAACTATATTTCAAGCTATTTGTGATATAGTTAGTAAATATATATGTAATTCTATGAATGCACTAAAGTATTCAACTAAAAAACATCAGATAAGCACAGATCAAAGAATTTGTGCCACAAAATAATGTGTTATTGTTGAATCCGAGGGAGGAAATGGAAAAATTTCTAAGCCTTCCAAACTCCTGGTATTTTTGAAGAGATTCATAGACATTTAGCAAAATTACAGCAGGACTACTATTATCCATGTGATTTGGAGAAATTTATGTAAATTGTATCTTTAAGCATTCATAATTGTTCTCAAGAACTTGTTTAATCATTTGCAAGAATCGCAGAAATTGTTAATGTTACTGAACTCAAGGGGTTCACCACTTGGGGCGCTCTCAATTCAAAAACGAGATGTGGATGTCGCAAGGTAGTTTTATTTACTTCTAGCAAGTCAGAGAGACAGGGTGTTCCTATCCTAAGGCCTGCCTCCCTGAAGGGAGGCTTAGCCATTGCTTATATATGCTATTTCATCAATTTTACATGTTGCTTTCTTGTTTGCAGTTGGCTATACTTGTCAGGTTGGGTTCCCATGAAGTTTATCCTATGTATAGCTGGTTTGCAAAAGGTTGTGCTACATTTTAACATTTAGCAAGGATAGCATTTAGTCAGAATGGCCCAGACCTTGAGACCTTTGTCCTATCTAACATATACTGTAAATTGAAACTAGCCAATGACTGTTGCCTGTGGATCCATATGTTACAGTCTTCAAGTTCAGAACAATGACTAATAGTGGAGTGCTCCCTCTCTCCATTTCTCCATCTTACCTTTTGAAATGTATCCTGCCCATTTTTTTGCCCTTGAACATGTGTCTTAACATAATATTATTTGAATTTTGATTGAACCATATCAATGTATAAATCCCTTAATGTAAGCAGATTATTTTCCTCCTCTAATTCCATTACAAGTGTCTCAAATAGGGTCAAGTGTGAGAACTCAATAAATTATTTTGAAAACGACATGCCCTGAAGTTGACTCTCTGTTCTGTTATCAAAAACTACTGTAAATATTCCAAGTCTGAGTTTTATATGTAGAGGCACTGCTTTACAACATCTATATGTGTCTGCCTATAGGTAAAACTGATAGTGTAAAGGCCTAACTTTGGCGTGAAAAAGGAATAAAAACCAAAAACCTGAGTTATTCAGGTTAGAAGGATAGATCCAAGGTGTTCCCCTACTTCATTATTTCAAAAAGGAAATCAGCATAGACAAAGCAACATGATTTGAAGGAAACTCTATAAATATTACAAAAAAATTTACAATGATCATTTGCGCCATTGCGAACAAAATGATCACATTGATTCTAAGTGACAAAAGCTGTCACCTGTAGGAATTATTGGCTCATTTACAACGCAAAAGTCTGTTGTCCCCTTTCAAAAGATAATTTATAAAACTAAATCCAAATATGGTTAGAATACAATGTTGTACAGTTGTACAACAAGGATTTCTAACATTATTTTTGAAAGAGAAAAGCAGCATCTGCCAATTCTGTCAATACCCTAGGTAGGATTTTGACAACTCTTCTTGTGGACCAAATTTCTTTAGATATGCAACTCCTATGTTGAGGTCCCCAAGATATGACTATGAAATCAATTACTTAATGAACAAATACTTAATAAGTGTCCCTGTGTACCAAGATACTACTTTAGGCTCTGAGGATACAGCAAAGAACAAGATAAACAAATCCCTGCTCACACGGAGCTTACATTCTAGTGTGAGGAGACCATAATAATTTATCAAGGAAAAAAGCTGGTGATAAGTGTTCTGCTGATAATTACCATAATGTGATAATTAGTAGAACTACTCTAGACTGGCTGATTTTTTGGTGATATTTGAACTGAGGTCTTAATATTAAAAGGCTAGCCATTTGAAATTGAGAAGGACGGCCCAGAAAGAAAAAGGAAGAGCTATTGCAAAAGCCTAAAACTGAATGAGCTTGGCCTGTTGAGAGACAAAAGCAAGGCTGGTGTGTTGGGACAGCACAGAGTGGAGTAAGTAGTACAACACCTGGCAGACACCAGCCACGATCAGTAATCTTGGTTTTATTCTCTGTGTCAGGGAAAAACCAACGGAGGGAATGATTTCTATTTTAAAAGAATCACTCTGGATACTGAGTGAAGAGCGTCCACAGAGGGACAAGATGGAAACTGGAAGCACTGTTAGTTTCCTGCAATAGTGAAGGAAACAAAGGATGACAGCATGTATTTGGATAGATTTACCAAAAAAGGGAAAATGGAAAAAAAAGTTTTAGAATATGTTTTGTAGGTAGAGACAAGAGTTGACAGATCAGATGTGAGAGGAGAAGGAAATAAATAAATAAATCGGAATATTCCTAGGTCTTTGTGAAATCACAAAGTTGGTGATTTGATTTACTGAGACAGGGAAGTCTGAAGAAAAAGCAGGTTTGGGAATAATCAGGTCTCATCTGCATTTGACATGCCTATGAAATAAGTAAAGACTTCATGAAGACAGCCACCATGTGAGCCTTGAGCTCCAGGATCAAGTTTAAGTTCCTGACAAAGAGATGGTTCTCAAAGTCCAATGGTACAACCTATGTATTTGTATCCAAGTAATCAATATACTTAAGAATAAACTTAAGCAGCTTAGAGGTTAATAGACACAGTTTGATAAGGATGCTATATATAAACAGAAGGGTTTGTAAGGTATGGGCCTCTCTGAATTGATAAAAGATTATTATTTTAGCAATGAGATTCTTACCATTGATAATTAGAGTAATTATCTATGAGAAATTCAAGCACACAGACTGGTTTCAGATTGCCTGCCTATGAACGACAGCCTCCTCACAATCTGGAAAACATTGCGCAAATCACTTAACCATTCAATACCTCAATCTCCTCATTTATAAAATGGGGACAATAGTTAACTACCTCATGTTGTACTTATAAAGATTAAATGAGCTAATACATATAAAGCAATCAAAACAGTATCTGTCACATAGTAAGCACTGGACAATTCCAGCTGGTATTATATCTCCAGTCTCCCACACTACACATAGAAGTGTCTGTCTTCACACTGCAGTTTTCTAGTTAGGTGCTTGGTAAGAGATGGCATCAAAGACTCAGAATGAGCTAGGGAAGGACATGAAAACCCCACCTAAAAGAAGTGGAAGCTCAGAGTTTGCAGATTGTTAATGCCATCCTCTTTAAAAATAAGCTATGTGCTAGCCAGTCATTCCTAAACCTGTATGTGCAGCCCTGACCTAACCCTGGAGCTCCAAACCCAGCTGCCTGCTGGAAACTGACTTGGTAATTTAGTAGGCATGATACTGGAACAAAGAGGGGAAACAGTGTTCTCTTCAGTTAGTGATTGATTAAGTGACCACCTCCAACTCTGTAATTCACAAAATCCATGCAGCGAATAACATTCTCTCAGTGTTCAGCCTCACACTGAGTCAACTACATTAAATCTCAGGCAGATGCATCTGCTGACTTATCATTAATGTCTGCAATCATGATACTACTGCATGTATTCCTTACTATAAATCAATTCAAATAATTTCTTAAACTAGGCAGGGCATAAGAAAATCAGTAAAATAAAATGAAATATTACATGCCATTAGATGACTCCTAGGCTCTGCTGCATAAAGCAGACTGCACTGCACGCTCAACAGAAGTAACTCTTAGTTGTCTTATCTGGACAGTGACTCCAATCACCACCAATGATGTCACCAAACGAGTGATCAGACATCCCAGGTGGACCAGGACAGTCCCAGCAAAATTCTAATAGCATGGCCTTCCACTCTCAAAAGTGTCTAGATTGGATGAGAAATTATATGTCTGCTTATGGATATGGTCCCCCAGAACTCTACGGCATCGTGTATGCATATATTCACACATTCATTCAGCAATATCTATGAAACACCAAGTGCCAGGCCCTATGTTGGGCTCCAGCACAATGCAGGATTCTAATATGAACATGACAGGTCTTGAAGAGCCATAAAATGCATGCAGAAAGGGTCATATTTAAGCTAAGAACCACAGTAAGAGCCTGTGAATTTCATTCCACATCTAAGAAGTCATGAAAACTGCAAAAACAGGGTACATTTTCTTAGACACACAATGAACAGTGGATACTTTAGACAAGTGTTATACACAGTGTAAAGCCAACAAATATTTGTTGAATAAGTAACTAAAATGCTCCATTGTATCATCACCATAGGTATGAACTGTGAACAGGTGATAAGGAAAGATGTTTACTTTAACAGGCAAGTAGCATAATACACAACAGGAATAAAACCATCATTACAACTATCTTACTTTTCTCTGACTGAAGGCACTATTTCCACTTTCACCTTCAAAACAAAACAAAATTTATACATTTTAGGCTGATATTTCCCTATTGATGGAGGAAGAATCAGGAAATCTAAATTGGTTCAGCTGTGATTTCTTCTGATTTAGAAATACCACAGATTAGTTAGGCAAATTACTAGTAAATAATCACTCAAGCAGATCTCAAGAAAGCTTACATGCTCATTTTAGTTAAAAGTAGTTAACAAAGCAAAGGCCCCTGAAAAATTTAATGTTACCGATTTTCAAACTTCAATCTTACAGCTAGAAGGAATCTAAGAAGTAAGGTGATCCTGGGGACTCCAACACACTATCTTGATGGGGATCCTGGCAACTGAGATGAATGAGGTTGTAACACTCTAAAGTTCTACTAGATTTAATGTGTAGAATGTTGGTGGGTAAAATCCCTAAAAAGATAATCCTTAGGGACCCCTCATTTTACAGAACATGACACTGTGGCCCAGAGAAGCCATGTAATAACAGTGGGAAACTGGGTTAGAAAGTCAGGCACACTTGACTAAACTCTTCCCAGATCTCTTCCTTGCTGTATATTCCTAAGAACATTACTTTTCTCAGTTTTTCATCTATAAAAACGACACTTACCTTTAAAAGATGTTTGAAATAAATTCATATTTATGAAAATATCCAGCATATAATTGATGCCCTATACAAGTTGATTTCCCTCCTTTCAAAGGACAACTAACTTCAGAGACACGTAGCTGATGAGGAGCAAGAGGCAGGACTAGAATCAAGAATTAGAACCCACTTCACCACTAGAAAAGAATTCAATTATTTCTTAAGCGGTCTCTACCCTTGAATCATACCATAAAATATATGAGTTACACCTGAGTTATGGAGACAAGGGTTATTAGAGTAAATCTGGGACAACACAAGCTACAAAGAAAGATATTTGTGCCTTGAAACACAAGAGATACATTTACTAGAAACAAAGATGCAAAAGAGTCAGGAAGTTTAATGGAGGAAGTATTATAAAGGCTATGTTTTTTTAAATGACATCTGCTCAGTTTGTATCTGAGAGCTGCCCTTGTGGAAACATGCTTTGGTAGAATTTCCTTGCTTTTAACAGATACCTCACAATTTATATTTCAACATTAATGTCCACAGCAAATATGTACCAAGTGTCAATCGTGTGCAGGGCCCTGTGGACTATACAGACATAATTCAGACTTTGGCTTTGTCCTAAAAAAAAAAAAAAACAACTCAGAAGCTAGTAAGGAGGCAGACTTTGAATAAAGATAAAGAACATAATTGTGTACTAAGCCTTATGGGACTTGAAAAGTTCAAGGCCAGACCTATGGTGAGGAGTTAATGCTATCTACTCCAGAATAAAATGTCCACTGCATTGGCATTGGTTATACACAGCATAGTAAACATTGTCTGAATTATAGGCTTGTTTCTGACCCCAACTAGTTATGTGCACTTGTCAAGTTACTTAATCCTTAGGTCTCATGTTCCTCATCTGTAAAATGAGTGAGTTCAAACGGACAATCTCTATCTAAGCTTCCTTTAGACTCTAATAATCCAAATTACATGATGATGATGATAGCAAGAAAAACCAGCTTATTTTACCAAGCACATATGTGCTAAGAGCTGTGCTAAAGTGCTTCATTTATATTATCTTCATTTAATCCTCATCACAACCTTATGAAATTGGCATTATTATTATCCTTATTTTACAGACGAGGGGGGAAAAATAAAACAGTATTAGAGGGATGCAGTCACCATTTGAACAGAAGCAGTCTGAACCTAATCCAGAAGTTGTTCTTAATCACTACACCCAAAATGTATGTCTTTATGAAAACTGTTCTATCCATTAAGAAATAAGGAAAAGAAAAACAAAGGTTGGAAAAGGGTCCTTCGTGCCTGGCGGACAGATCTTAGTTAATGTCATACTTGTCTGTCCCACGTGTTAGTAAGTCGCACGCACCCCCTGGCTGTGCCCGTGCGCTCCCACAGCCGTGCGCCCAACAGCGGGATGGAACCGGTGACGGCCAGAGGCGGGCCCCAGAGGAGGCGCCAGGAAGGGCTTGGGGCCGGGGCGCGGGGGGGCGGGTAGTGGTCGTGGGCGCTGGATGAGGCCCCGCAGGAAAGGGGCAGAGTGGGTACCTGGGCTGCTGGCTGCTCCAGCCGGCTGTCTCTCCCACCAGTCATCTCCAAGATCGTCTGCCATCTTCACGCGGCACTGGACGTGGGCGGACCACCACGGGAAAACTCACGGGGGCCGAGACCCTTGCCGTCTCTTAGCCGGGGGTCCGGCGGTAGCGGCACTCGGAGCCTTTCCTCTGACAGCGTCGCCCCCGCCCCGGGGCGACGGCGTCACAATCTCCGCCCCGCCTCCCCTGCAGCCTCGTCTAATTCGTCGCAGTTTGCACACGTGTGCTCCTGGGAAGGCTCAGTATGGAGACTCAAATTAATCTTCATAAAAACACAAAGACAAGGAGACACACAAACAACAAAAAAGATTACATTTTTAATCAATTATTTTGAACCTTTAGGTTTCACTTTTGCTGAAAAGGTATTGTCGAAAGTGCGAAGAAGGATGCTAAGGTAGTTTTTCTCTGTTCACTTTCAAAGACCTGGAGCCGCGGGACCGGACCCGAGCACGTGGGTGTGTTTTAGTGTGTGTGTGTGTGTTAGTGTTTGGGCGTCCTTGTCTTTGTACAGTTTGCTCTTACAACAAGTGCACAAGAGCTCATGACCATGAATTTTGGGCCTTTGTTGTAGATGTGGATATTGCTCTTTTTATGCTGTATATGTAAAGAAAAACGGTTGGTCCGGAAGGGCTCGCCGGAGGAAAGCCCAGGTTGTAGGGAGAGGTGGGAACCTTCTCCCCCACCGCCCCTTGGGTTGTGACCCCTCTCTCGGTTTTGTGAAACAAGACAAGAAGGGAGCCCATCGCCGCGTAACTGTGGGCAAGAGATCTGCAGGTGATTCTTGGCACATTTTCAACGTGAAGTGGCAGAGATGGGCGAGGAAAACCCCACGGTCGCCGAATGCTGGTGCCAGTTGTAAAATAAGTGTGGACCCTATTTTCAGGACGGTCTTCTTACACAGCGGTAAAAATCATAGAAGAAGGTATTAAATACACGCAGTGTTCTGGCGCTATGCTTGCAATAGTGGTTTAAAGATGTGTATGGCATGATCGCGCCTTTTCAATATTGCGAACTAGAGGAGTTAACTTTTAAGAATAAAGGTCTAAACTAATGTAGGATACATCCTCGTAAATAACAAAGACCGAGAATCTTAATCTGATGAGGATAGGATTAGTGATATGGGAACAATTACCCAAAAACCACAGATCTAATTAGGTGGCTTATAAATGCGTTACAGATTCGACTTTATCAGTATGCTCTAAATGCCCTAAAAAGGAAAATATGAGATACAAATGTGGCAAATGTAAAATAGTCTTCTTTCATGAGGAAATGTAAGTAGCAGAAGATTATGGTAGTTAATAGATTATTGAAAAGGAAAATTGGATAAGAAATACCAATATGGATGAGGAAAATGCAATGACTAATAAATATATGAGAAGATGCCCTGTCATTAATCCACAAATACAAAAAAGACTGCATTGAGATACTGTTTTTCATTCAGTAAATTGACAAAATTTAGTCTAGGAATACCAAATTCTGGAGCACATGTGCATCAATAGGAATTCTTACACATTATTCCCTTGAGTGTAAGTTGATATAACCACTTGGAAAAACAATTTGGCAAAATCTTGTAAAGGTCAACATACACACTTTATGAACCAGCAGTTGCCACTCGTACACAGGGTCCAGAAGAAGTAAAGCCTGCTTGAATGTGGTTTGTAGGGTAATATGGGTGTAATAATTTGTAGTTTTTAAATATTTCACCTAGTGTCATATGGTGTGCTTGAGTGTGATATTATTTTGTTACGGAATTATATGCTTATGATTTTGTAATAAAAAAAGGGGTGTTATTTGTGCTGGACCCTGTATACGGGTTGGCCAAAAAGTTCATTTAGTTTTTTCCGAACGATGGCTCTAGTAGTGGTTAGTTGTCTTTAACTGCATTTGAAACAATTTTGATAGACTGTACTGTGACAGGTGTCAAATCAGCGTACATTATAAAAAATTACCAAAATTGTTGAATTTTTGCGCAGCCATTTTAATATCGAAGATGGAAGAAAATAGGTAACATTTTCAGTGTATTATGTTTTATTATTTCAAGAAAGGTAAAAATGCAACTGAAACGCAAAAAAAGATTTGTGCAGTGTATGGAGAAGGTGCTGTGACTGATCAAAAGTGTCAAAAGTGGTTTGCGAAGTTTCTCAATACTATTGACATTCTGGCCAAATAATTCTTTGTTGTGGGGCTGTCTTATACATTGGAAAATGTTTAGCAGCACCCCTGGTTTCTACCCACTGGAAGCCAATAGTGAGAGATAGCTGACTTATTCAAAATACCCAGATCAATAAAGTTATTGGTGAAAATGAAAAATGTGTCTTTTAATTTATGGAAGAAACTATGTGAACTTTTTGCCGACCCAGTATATACACTTGAGAAACTCTTGCATATGTGCACCAGGAAACTATAAAAGCATATTCACAGCAGCACTCTTAATAGCAGCAAAAAATGAAAAAGACAAACGTGTTTGTATAGAAAATGGATAATTAAATGTTAATACTGCCATAAAATTAAGCAGAATAAATGAATGAATACACACGTTATATGGATATATTTGGTAACAATGCTGTGTTTTAAAAAGCTGAGTCCTACATGCCATTTTATAAAGTTCAAATACAAGGAAGACTAAAAATTGTTTAGGCAAAAAATATACATACCAGGTTTTAAGGTAAGAGAATGGTAAACACAAAATTCAGGATATGGATTGTTGGGGGATGGGGAAGGGAGTGGAGTGGGATTAGGAAGGAGAACAAAGATAGATATAAATTATTGGCAAAGATTTAAGAGCAGCGTGAATTTATTATGCTTTCTAACTTGTACCTATATATATTTTTGTCATATCAAAAATACTTATCTATATAATTTAAAAGGGGAAAAGATCTACTTATAAGAACAACATTTTCAGTAGAGTTAAATCGGGTGCTTTTTGTTAAGAACTCACTAAAAATTCCAATTAATGGTCCTACATCTAAAGTGATACTCAAAGGTGCCAGACAGCCCTACTGCCTTCCCCATATGAGTTCGCTTTTCCATGTCCCTGATCTTATCCCAGGACCAATCTTCCTCTGTGCCCGGGGTCCAAATCCTGTTCACCTTCTAACCTCCTCAGTTTCAATAATAGCAGCACCATCTTCCTGGTTGCGTTCTCATTTGATTCATGGGTGAGTCTGGTTGATCTATCTCCAAAATATGTCCTAAATCTAACTGTTCGACCATCTTTTTATCACTTCCACCACTACCACCTTGGTCTGAGACAGTCCTCTCTTTCTTGGGCCACTGTAATAGGCTTGTAATCCATCTCCACTTTTCTTGTCCCACCTCAGTCTTGCTTCCAAATAGCACTGCAAATGATTACGTTACTCCCCTGTTCAAAATGCTTCAGTCACCTCTCATGGTACTCCTCATCATCTTGGGGACTGGATTTGCATCTTTCTTATTCACTACTGTGGCCCCAGGACCAAGGATAGTACCTGGCACAGAGTAGACTCTCAGAATATATTTACTTCCTGACTGAATTCATTCTGATTGTTTTACTCATCAAACAGCCTTCTGATGATGCAGTTTGCTTCCCAAGTCAGCTTTCTTTCTGGCTATAGATATCAAAGGTCAGCAAACTAAGGCATCTGGCCAAATGCATCCCATGGCCTTTTTTGTTATGGTCGATTAAAAATGATTTTTACATTTCCAAAGCATTGTAAAAAATAATAAACAACAAAAATATGAAAAACTATGTAACAGATTGTGTCCTTCATATATTTACTATCAGTTTACAGAAAAATGTTTGCTGACCCCAGGCTACATTGACTATCCAGTTTAAGTTGTACATTTATTTAATTTCTATTTATCAGTGAATTGGCATCCTAATTTATAAATCAGTCCATTGTAAAATCCTGTACCCTAGTAAATGATCACCTCTTCTAACACAGAGAAACTCAGGCTGAAACAGGTCCTGATGTGCTTCCTCTTCCTGTACAGTATGTGACTGAGTACTCTGAGAGTTTAGAGGAGGAAGCATTCATTTCCTAATATGAACTGAAAATCCTTCATAAAGGTAGTGGTACTTTAACTTGACCTTGATAATGGACCTCTACTGGCATGTTGTTTTGGACAAGTCATTTAATCTTGTTGGGCTTCACCTTGTCATCTGTAAAATAAAGATAATTCTTGCTTTCTTTTTCAACCCCATGCCTTGATCTTGAACATCAGGCCAAGAATTCTGTGTATTATTTTTGTTACATACAAAGGATGTGTGGAAGTATTTTAGGAAAGCTAAATTGCTGTTATTGTGCAGGGTAAATAATAGATTGGAACAGAGCTTTCCATCTGGCAGGGGTGTGCTTAGATACTGAGCCCCTCAGTCTTTGGGGCAGGCACAGTCCCTGAGCCATTTACTCCAGGTTGAGGGCCAACTTATCTCTTCACTCCAGTGTTGTATAAATATTGCCATTTTCTATGACTACTATGATGTAAAAATGTTGGGAAGGACTGGAGTAGTGGGAGGGAAGAAAAAGTGTGAAGGCCAGTTTGTGAAGGCACCATACAATGAAAAGAACGTAGTCAAAGCAAGGGTTCTTAGTCTCTGAACCCGGTCTATAAATATACTTCAGGGGCTCCATGAACCTAATATTCAAATTTTTGCATCATATGAAGAACAGTCAAGGACAAGAACAGCATGTTTTAGGTACCTCTCTAAGCACTTTATACCTTCATATAATCATCATAACTCCATTGAGGCACTGTGTGGAATTGGGTAGTTTCTGCTTAACACTCTACCTTTCTATGCTCTAGAACAGGGGTCTCCAACCCCCCGCCCCCCATAGCAAAACTTCATCCAGCTCCCCATTGCTACCATTACTGCTGAGCTCCATCCCCTCCCCGTCCCCACATCCGTGGAAAAATTGTCCTCACGAAACTGATCCCTGGTGCTAATCAAAATGTTGGATACCACTGATCTAGACAGCTAATGTAAGTGCCACTGGAACTTTGGGTTCAGCAAATTGGGGGCATCTGTAAGAAAGGATGAGAGAAAAATGACACCTGATGTGTTCTTTTCAAGGCTGGGAGCAGGGCGAGGCAAGCAGAGACTTAGGGTGCAAAAATTAAGGAAGCACTCACTCTCAGGCTGGCACTTCCACAAGTCTGAGAGTCCATGCCTCCTTAAATGTTGTGCTGGGGGTGCCTACATGCTCCACCTTAGTCCTGGCCCTCCTACCTGTACTAAAAAAGGCCAGGGCTCCCACTTAGTTCCTTAACTGTATTACTAGCCCTGGTGTTCTGCACCATCCCTTATTTCCCTAACTCTACCTCATCTTCATGATCCCTTTACTAAATTATTTTCAATTATCCAGTTTAAAGTGGTCATTTCTCCCCCCGCCCCCCACCCGTCTTCATTTGGGTTCCCCAAAAAGCAGAACCTGTGGCAGGGCATGGATGCAAGTAGTTTATCTGGGAGGTGATGGAGGAGGTGGGGAACAGGTATAAAGGCAGGGAAAGTGACACCAGGAAGGTGAATATTAAACTGGTTATCGATAGGGTCAACAACTGGCTTTTATGGCTTCTTGGGGACTTTCTGAAAAATAATGTAGATTGTGCCTCGGAATCATCCTCTGGAAGGAGGAGGCTAGGACACTTATCCACCTACTGCAATCTCCCATGGGGTAGTGGTGGTGGGGGTGAGGATTGTCCCAGGGGATTTGAATTTCCAGCTCATTCCAGGTTATGCTGCAATTGCAGAAAGCCCTGAGGCAGAAGAGCAGAGCCACATACCTCTGCCTATTTGAGGTGGGATGCTGGCAGCTGCAGAACTTTCCTCCGTGGGTGGACTGCTTCAGGGCCACCTCAGGGGGTACAAAAAACACCTGTTCCAGGTTTGTACTGTTATTCTCTCCATTTTATAAATGATGAAACTAAGCCACAGAGACATAACTTGCTCTTGTCACCCATCTAGTAGGTGGTTTCCTGTCTTCCTATAGCTTTCACAGCATTCCCAAAGCAGTCTGTGACTAAGAAATGATCCACACCAACATAGCATTATTCAGAGACCCTTATCTTCTGCAACCAGAGGCTGCACTGTACTTTCAGCTCAGCCCAGAAATTCATCAAAAGGGTGGCAGAGCTATAAAGAGATTGAATGCATAGGCTGACATGTTTCCTATGTTAAATCCAAATCAAACTCTGGGCCTGAGATGGGGACACTTAGGTAGATATGCTTGAGATGCCCAAACCCGCAAATTCCTTAGCCTTCTGGGCTGACAGAAGGGCACCTTCTCCCTTGCTGGAAAAAAGCAGACTCCCATTACCTGGAGATGATTCAAGGCTGCACCTCAGTCAGCTGCCTCACAAGATGATGTTTGTACCCTCACCTCCCCTCATTGCTTCTTCATAAATAGCGTTAGATCTCGGTATAGATAGAATGGAAAGTGCAGCTTTTACTACAGGAGAAAATTATTCACAAAAAAACCCACAGGTTAATATATATGTTAGCAGGAACCAAGAATTTCACAAGGTAATGAATCTTGAGAGTATTGGACCAGTAGTGTGTAAAGCTGAGTAGGAATGAAGTTGATATCCAGTAGCTGATGATTTAATGTCTCAGCAAGTCCAAACATCCGGTGAAGATAGCAACTTGAAGCTTGGGCACAATGGTAATCCACAGTAAATGAGATGGAGACCTCCGCACTGTCTTGGCAGGTTATTAAGGAAAGGGTCAGGAGGCTCTGAGTAGTGAACTTCTTAGAATAGATTTGTCATATGAGACCAGAGAATTTGCCAGCTGTGTTCTCTGGGAGGGCCCAGAGGACAGTCCTTTCACTAAAGCAAGAAGATTACAGTAATGGGTAGGTATTGACTTAGATGAGGGGCTCAGTGGTGATTGTTCTGTGCAGGCCAACGACGACAGTAGGAGATACCGTAGCATTAATCAGTGTGACAGGACTCCAGAATAGCAAGGGCAGTTTGTATCACTTAACCATCAGAAGTGAATGTAATTACCAGTCAGGGATCTTTAAAATGTAGGGGGTCTGTGGTGTTCCGGCAGACCATGATGTTTCTAGAGGCAAGACAGATCAGAAGCTAACAAAGCCATTGGTTGATTTACAAACCAGAAACAACACAATCATACCAGAAACAACACAATCAAGAACGGGGGAGCAGAAAGCAGATGTCAACTGCCAGATGGAAAAGCATGATCTCTGGACCTGTTTGCAGAAATGAGCCAGTTCTCAAACCAAGAGCCCATTGATCTAAAGGGAATGTGAATTCCCCTGAGGAAGTTCTCTGTAACGCCATTGTATAGAGGTTGGGGCAGAAGTAGGTTTAAAGTTGTTCATATGAAAAAAATACAGTAATTAATAATAATACAAGAATAAAATCTGTGTGCATACTCCTAACTGTAAACCTACTTTGCACTACCCTGTATACAGTATGTACTCGAACCTTTTCCAACAGAACTTATGCCCATTTTCCAGAGATATTTTACACTGGGGAAAAGAACTGGGAAAATGTCCAGCTCTTTCAAGGGGTGTTGGATAGAGGGTGAACTACATTGATGCAGGGAATCTGCACTGCTACCATAACTTCCTGTTAGAGCAGGACATACAGGGGCCAGGTGATAGAGTCCTGGTCCAAATCTGCTTCACAGCAGCTCCAATAGATCCATCAGTTTTTGGTCATCTCTTCAGTTGCTGAGTACATAATTGAGATGGCTATACTTTGCAGTATGTAGAACCTATGAAGTAAGAACCATTAGGGTAGGAAGAACCAAGTGGAAGGCCCTAAAACTGCCTCTTCCACTCCACTCCATAATAAAGATAGTAACTCAGAAGCACTATCTCACTCCAGTGGAACTGCAGAGATTAATGACAACCTAAAGGACTTAGAGGCTGCAGGGGGTTTGGTTTGCCAGCATGGTCCCTTCTCAATCAGATGGACCATAGCAAATGATAGTGGGCTACTGTAAACTTAAGTCACAGGTGGCAAACACAAGGCCCTTGGGTCGACTCCAGCCCTCTACCTTGTTTTATCTGGCCCAGCACCTTGTTTCTACCCTGCGGCAGCTCTGAGCTTGTTGCCCCTAGTTGAGGAGTAGTTACATTTATACAGTCCTAAAATTCAGCCCTTTGAAGGCAACTGCAAGGCTGATGTGTCTCCTGGTGAAAGTGAGTGACACCCCTGACTTAAGTGATAGCTTCAATCATAGAGGCTGTCATAGGTGTTTTATCTTTGGTTAGACCCATCAACACAGCCTCTAGCACTTTTCTGTGTGATTTTCATCTGGCGAATATATACTCAAAGATCATATATATATGCATCTGGCTATGCATACTCAATTCCTATCAGGAAACAAGATCAAAAGAATTTTGCATTCACTTGGGAATACTGAGTTCATGTTTACCCAAAGTTGTGAATGCTTTCCTATGAACACTCTAAGGCTGGTTAACTCTCCTGCTTTTTGTCATTATATAGTTCAACAGGAGTGTAGGTTACAAATGTTCAGGGTCCTGCAATGCTGATCACATTTTTAGGAGTCTGGATATCTGAGGCATGCCTGCTTGTCCCCTTCAAGGTAAAGGAAAAGTTATTGAATCTTTCATTTCCCACCACTAAGAAAAAGCAACAGTATTTGTTGCATCTCTTTGGATTGGACAGATGGCCTGTGTCACACCTGGAAATACTTTTGTAACTCATTTATCAAGTGAGTCAAAAGGTTACCAGTTTTGAGTAGGGTTAAGAGGAGAGAGGACTTGGCAGCATGTTCTGGTTGTGGTATAAGCTGTTCTTCCACTCAGTTAATGATGGTGTGGTAGACTCCAAGGTGCTAGGTGATGATGATGCTCTGTGGAATCTAGCAAGACCTAAAAGGAGAGCCGCAGCACAAACTCCTAGGGTTCTAGAGTAAGACCATGTGCCTTCTGCAGCCAAACCACTTAGCACCTACTGCCATGATACTGAGCTCTAGTAGAAACTGATCTTTGACTAGCAAATGATAGTCAAATGGTTGATAGAACATCAGATGGTTGATAGAACATCAAATGGTTATATGAGCACAGCTGCCCTTCAGGACCTGGATTTTGTAAGGTCAGGTATGCACAGAAAAACTCCACTGAACCATAGAGATGGTGTACATGAGATCACATTTAAGCAGGTCCAGCCCTGGGTAGTGTGGCTCAGTGGTTGAGTGCCAGCCTGAAAACTGAAGGGTCGCCAGTTTAATTCCCAGTCAGGGCATGTGCCTGGGTTGTGGGCTGTGTCCCCAGCTGGGGAGACAACCATTTGATGTATCTCTCACACATCGATGATTATCTTCCTCTCTTTCTCCCCTCCCCTATCTCTAAAAATAAATAAAATAAAATAAAATCAGGTTCAGAAGTCATAAGTTATGTGAACAGATGGCCCAGATCTCCATGTCTTATACTCCATAGGTGTGAACTTGTATTCCTCAGCTCACACCTATGGCCAAATGATGATGGAGGAAAATGTTCAAGGTGGGTGTGTTGGTGGAGCTGGACTGCTACTGCATGACAGTCCCCCTCAGGGAAGGACCCTAGAGGACAGTGATGAGGAAAATCCTGGTGAGCAGACCTCCAAGATGTACATTTAGTCATTGCCTTTGAATGGAGAGAGAAATTGTCTGAGGTAAGGATGAATATAGTCTTGAGCAATAGTGAATGGTATGTTAGAGGGTGTCAAGGACCTGTAGAACAATGTTTGAAGTTCAATAGCAAAGAGATCTGGAAGAAGCATGTGGAGGAACCCGAGGGAGTGGCAAAAGTATGTGGATCCTGTGTCCCATGACCAGGTCCACCATGTCTAGTATTTGTCACAGATAAGACACCAAACAAACAGGTAGGTATCTGGCAGATTGTATTTTCCAAAGGTGCCAAGCAATACATACTATCCTGCATACTTTTCTTACAATGTGGCCTTTCCATGCCTCCCATTGAACAGTGAGGTCTGCATTTCCTTTTCTTGAACCTGGGCAAATCTTTATCACTTCAACTAATAGAATATGGTAGAAGGGATGGATGTTATGGGAATTCTGAGGCTAGATCTTTAAAATTCAATGTATTTACACCTTGTTACACTTGGAACCCAGGAATCATGCTGTAAAAAGGCCGAAAGTAGCCAACATAGAGAAATGACATGGAAAGAACATATGTAGGTATTCCAGCTCACAGCCCAGCTGAGGTCTCTGTTGACAACCAGCATCAACAGCTAGGCCTGCAAATGACGAAGCCTCCGGATTGCTCTGGGCCCCAGTTGTTGATTCACCGTGGACTGTCATCCCACATATCGCAGAGTGGAGAGAAAGTGTCTCCATTCTATCCTCTCCAAATTCCTGACCCACAGAATTCATGTTAAGAAAAAGCTGCTTGTGGAACTGCTATTTCTCCTCTTGCCATGAGAGGGAGCACTTTTTCCTTTGGGACCTGCTAGATGCTGAAACCATGCTCACTCCCCTTCTAACCAAGGCTGGATACTCTGCCCAGAGTGGCAACAAATTTTTTTTCTCTCTCCATATGGCCTAGTGAGGTCAGGTGGCCTAAGTAAAACTTTTCTTTATCTTATATCTTGAGTACGTATGGCTCTGTAAAGATTCTTTCATTTAAAGAAAGAAAAACCTGATCTTTAATTTCACCTTTAGCACAGAAAATTGACATGCAGATTGCATGCTTATGCTTGAAGTGAGGAAACTCATTCTATTTTTCAATTTGGTGTTATGGGGTAAAGGCAAGGAGTGAGTGGCAGGCAAGTCTTAAGGTCCCTAGAAGGTAACATTCACTGGAGTGGAGGGGGTGCAGAAAGCGGCAGTCCCCATCGGAGTCTGCAGAGCTTCCCTGGGAGAGGCTGAAAGGCTGGGGTTTGTGGTTTCTGACCCACCACAGTGGTGTTGCTTAGACTCTTTATCCACTAGGCAAACTCGGTGATGAACTTGGAGGTGAGGGAGGCTGCTGGAGGTCATTTCCAATAACCACTTACATCATGGGTTATTCCTATTAGCAGGTGTTTCTTCCCTTTAGTGTTTTTTTTAGTTATGATAAAACACACATAAAATTTACCATCATAACTATTTTGTAACTGTATAGTGCAGTGGCATTAAATACATTCACTATCACCACCATCCACAGCCAGAATTGTTTTTATCTTTCAAAATTGAAACTCTAGACCCATTAACCAATAGCTCCTCATTCCTATCACCTTCCCCCCTCCCCCAGCTCCTGGTAAACACTCTTCTACTTTCTGCCTATGAATTGAACTACTACAGATACCTCAATAAGTGGAGTAATATATTTGTCCTTTTGTGATTGGCTTACTTTTTTAGCATAATGCCCTCCAGGTTCACCCACACTGCAGCATGGGTCAGAATTACCTTCATTTTTTAAGGCTAATAATATTCCATTGTATGTATACACCACATTTTGTTCACACATTCATTTACTAATGAATATCTGGGTTGCTTCTACCCTTTAGATATTGTGAATAATGTTGCTACTGATCATTGATGGACAAGTATCTGCTTGAGTCCTTGCTTTTTAGTCTTTTGGGTATATACTCAGAAGTAGAAATGCTGGATTATTTGGTAATTCTATTTTTAATTTTTTGAAGTACCACCATACTGTTTTCGTAGCAATTGCCCAATTTTACATTCCCACCAGCAGAGCACAAAGGTTTCAATCTGTCCATATCCTTGTTAACACTTATTTTCCATTTTTCTTAAATAGTAGTCTTCCTTATGGGTGTGAGGTGATCTTGTTAGTGTTTAAAGCCATGTAAATCTGCCCTCATATTTCGTAATGGACAGGAATGTCACCATCACATCTGTCAATATGACTTCTGGTAGCTGACTATTTCTGCTGTGTCTGGTAAGGAATACCTGAGAAATTTGCCATTGCTTTCTCTATTGAGGCAAGCTAATATTCTGAGCAGTTGTTTGCTTCTTAGAAAGTTCAGAACGTTTACTTCCTGCCTTGAAGTAATATGATATAATAGCTCAGAGTGTGAACCTTAAGCCAAATAGATACCTGGGTTAAAATCCTAGAATTGTCATTTTTATTCACTCGTGGACAAGTTACTATGCTTCCGTCACTTCGGCTGTAAAATGGAGCTAATAATAGAGTTATGAGGAGTAACTAAGGGAGTACATAAAAACATGTAAAGCAGTTTCTGGAACGTGGTGGGCACTCAGCAAATGGTAACAATGGTTGCCCCTCCATACCACGCCCTAGTACATCATACACCCTTCCATCTACTGTAAAGGTGGTCACTATTAGCACATTATGTAACAGGTGCAAAAGCAGAAGTTTAGAGAAGTGAAGCAATTGAGCGAAGGTGACACAGCTGGTAAATAGAGGAGATGAGATTTGTTCTCTGAGTCTGACCCCAGAGCCCTCTCCTCACATGTTCTATATTGGCGACTCTGGTCTGGAAGAACAAATGACAAGGACAGCATTGTGTTTGGTGAGGAAAGGCAAATATTATTAGTAGTAGGAAATTGGAGACTGGTCAATGTTCCATTAGCTTTTCCCATGTGCCTCTCATTCCACAAATGAGGAGCAGATGTGAACATTGCTGCCAGCCACTCATTTGTCGGACGAGAACTGACTTGGCTGTGCTCATTACAGAATTAATTTTGAGGTCTCGGTGGATTTAACAAGGCATGTAAAGTGTATGTCTCCGCAGGATTCACTAACTTCAATTTAAAGGTGTTTTTTATTCTAATTAAAATCTATTTTTTATTTGCAGTAAGATAGCAAAGAAAAAGTCTCTGGAAAGGTTCTGGATGCCTCAAAGGAAAACGTGATGAGATGGGCCTGTGTTTCAGTTACACACAAGAGAAACTTCTGAATTACTTGTTAAAGAGGGACAATGTGCTCCACTTTTGATTTAAATTCCATTACGCTTATCTCCAGGAATTAGTAAAAACATTTCTAATAATAAAAATTATTAACCACTATTTGGCATGAAGAATAGCTTGGCTGAGGATAAAATTTATCCTGACACACAAATATTTGTTTTGAAAATGGCAGAAAGCACTAGAAATTCTGTTAACTCTTTGTTAAAAGAAAGATAACTCCAACGTTCACTCCACAGATATTTTTCATGATATAGGATGAGCATAAACATTTGCATTTTTAGAGTAACAAGGACCATTCAGGAAATTTTTTTTTCTGAAATAGAGTAAAACATGATTGATTTACATGCTGTGTTGACCCTGTATATTTGAATTACTTATGATTCCATATGGGTTGGGATGACATTTACCTTTGCTGTATCTACAATGAAAGGATTTGTTAAATAAATTCATGCAGTAAGTAAAGGAGATTTTAAAGCAGTTTAATCATTTTTGTCTGCAAATAGTGCTACTAATTTCCAGTCAGTCTTTTTCCTCCCTGGTACCACCGAGATTGCCAGGTCTGGTGGTTGGTGGCTCCCCCGTCACCCTCCTCCCAAAGGCTCATCTGGAGGTAAGACTCTAACTGAATGGAGTGTGTTCTTTCTCTGCTTGGAGTGGGCTCTGCTGGTGGACTACACATTCCTGTCCATGGTGCCATCCCTGTCTTCCAAGTGTGTCAATGTGAAGAAACCACCCTGGGGACAAGCTTCCTTCTCTCTCCTAAGGCCATCCTGGGATTGTCCCCAAGTTCAATTCACTCTTGCCAATGTCTTTTCAGTTTTCCATTCTTCATTCCATTTCCTAGCTTTGGAAACAGTGCCATTGTTTTATAACCCTTAAACCTTGACACCTGGCCTGACATCTGGCTCTTACTCTTGAGGCTCGGTTAGGACCATCCACCATCAGCCTCTCATCCCGTTCCTGGAGTGTCACTGCTCAAATATCTCCTGCTTTACTACTTGTGTCTTCTCCAAAAATCGATCAAAATAATTTTTCTAAAACACTCATTTTCTTACAACTTTCCCACTTAAGGACCTACAATGTCTTCTTCTTGTGTATTTCAGAAAATACAAATGTCTTTTTCCTATATGTAAAACCCTGCATCACTTGGCTCTCCTTTGGTTACTAAATCAGTAGATCACAATTTCCTTTCCTAGTTCTTGAGTGGGTCAGAGGATCTAGTTAGGCCATTGTCCTTATCTCAGCCTCCCTGCTCCACCCCCATCCCAACACGCATTCATGCGAGCGTGCACATGCACATGGAGTTTCCTCCTCTCGGTCTTTACAGGGGGAGAGGCTATGGCTCTTTGGATACCCTGTGTTCCAACCACCTAGGTTTTTCCAGTTAATGATGATTTCTTTAAAAATCATCTTCAGAAATCTGACAAGCAGTAAGTCATATGGTCAAAATCAACATGAAGATTGGTTAAGTCATGATGATAGTATGAATCCTTGATATGAAGCAATAAAAAAATAGCAAACTCTGTGATCTTCTCCCCCCAAAACATAACCCCAGTCTAATCATGAGATGACCATCCAATTTTATTTTATCTTATTTTTTATTATTTTTTAAAATATATTTATTTTTAGAGAAAGGGGAAGGGAGGGAGAAAGAGAGGGAGAGAAACATTGATGTGTGGTTGCCTCTCACATGCCCCCTACTGGGGAACCTGGCCTGCAACACAGGCATGTGCCCTGACTGGGAATCAAACCAGAGACCTATCAGTTCTGGGGCCAGGACTCAATCCACTGGAGCCACACCAGCCAGGGCACCATCAGACAAATTTTAATGGAAGGAAATTCTTTGAAATACCTGACCAAGTGACTCTCAAAACTATCAAGTTCTGTGAAACAATGACAGTCTGAGGAATTTTTACAACCAAGAGAAGCATAAAGAGAAAGGACGACTGAATGTGATGCGTTCTGGATGGCAGGTGCTAGTAACTGGAAACCAGTGCAGGTTTATGGAAACTACCTGTAACGTTTCTGCACTTATAAATATAGAACTGTTCAATAACAGTCTATTAAAAATAAAACTGTTAGTGACTTGCAAATTTCTAAAAATAAATAAAAATAATCTTCTCCGAAGAAACTGAGACTAAGTTTCATCCCACAGTGAGCTTCTAAATAAGCTTGGGATATACAATCTTCTGTATAATCTTGAAATCTCAAAGCCGGATTCAGTCACACCTCACATCGAGTTTGGCACTGCCTCCCACAGCAGACTTGAGAGAGTCCTTCTTCTCTCAAACCTGGTACTGGACCAGCACTCTGTGATGGGCTGCGGATGCAAGGAAGAAACAAGTCGTCTGTTCTCCCGAAGCCTGCACTCTAATAGGGGAGTAAAACGTACTCTATTACTAAGCAGGAAAGGTGAAGGGACAGAAGACTGTACAAGGCAGGGTAGTGCCAAGAGACAGAAGTGACTAAATGTGAGCAGTAGGGAACAGGAGTGATGCTTGTGCTGTATCCTGAAGGGTGAGAGGAGTTACGCAGCAGAGAAGCCACAGAAAGCACTCCCAAGCAGGAAGCACACCGAATGGTCTTTCTCTTTCTGAACTACTCTAGTACACATACACCAGTTGGCATCATACCCCACTTGCACTTGTTTGTACATTACCTGGAAGTCAATTTCTTATTTAACAAACCTCTTGATATACTCCAAACACACGATATCTTTTTTTTTTTTTTAAGGAGAAGGGTCATGCTTTCTGTTACTGTTGTATCCCTTATATTGCCTTAGTAATGTCAAACACAAGGTAGGGGCTACTTTAACGTAATGGGTTACTGTGGACCCATTGTAATGGTGGACTTGCCTTGCTTGTCCAGCATTCAGAATTCCATCCTTTTATTTCTTCCTGCCTCCCTCCTATATCTATCCTTCCATTTACTTCTGTGAGCAACACTGTGTACACACAACATGATTGGTCCATATTATGAAAGAGTCCTTGGCGATAGAATGAAATAGAACTAATTGTGCTCAGTGGAAATGGAACCTGTGGTCTTGAGTTTCCAGATTGATGGTTCAAGTAAGTGAGTTAATCAGTCATGGATTGGAGCTACATACTCACCTGTTGAATGATTTGAATAATCCCTTTATAGTATTCTAGACATGATAAGTTATGATCATTCTGAGCTTTACAAGTCATCATGATTCTTTCCTTATTGGTGATATTAAGACATTTAGGATCTTGAAATCGGTCTGCTACTGCTCGGTAGCTCCATGCTCCACCTTCGCCCCTCAAAGTATTTGGCTCCAGTGTGGCACAGGGAAACAGAATAGAGTATTTGAAGACTGTGGGAAAAAAAGAGGTCTGTGGCAGTTTTTTATTTTATGATAGATGTGACCAGTGCACCAGTCAATTTCCCCTAATATCTGTTCTTCCTTTTTCCATATTAGTAGGGCCCCTGATTTCTAGCTGGGCATGTACTTACCCCTCAATTAACATTCAATTTCCCACACTCCCTCACAACTTGTGACGATTCAAACAATGGGTTGTGGAAGGGAGTGACTGAAGCAAATGCTAGGTTGAGTCCTTAAGGGAACGTGCTCTCCCCTTCCTAATTTCTTCACCTTCCCACTGGCTGGGACGCAGCTGTGATGGTTGGGTAGCCTGGGGCTTGGAGATGGGGGCAGCACCTTTGCGGTGGAAGAACAACAAGATACACTAGTCCCCCCTTATTGGTGGGGATATGTCCCCCTCACCCAGTATCTGGCTAAAACACTATGTATACTGTTTTTTCCTATACATACATATGATAAAGTTTCATTTATCAATAAGGCTCAGTTAGAGATTAACAACAACTACTAATAAAATAGAACAATATACATAATAAAACTTATGTGAATGAGATCTCTCTCTGATAACCCATCTGATAACGAAGATGGCTACTAAGTGATTAAGCAGTGGGTATCGTATCCAGTGTGGGTTCTCGGAACAAAGGAATGGTTCATGTCCTGAATGGGACAGAGCAAAATGGCTTGAGATTTTGTCACAATACTCAGAATGACACATAATTGAAAATTTATGAACTGTTTATTTCTGGAGTTTTCCGTTCACTGGTTTTGGACTGCAGTTGACCATGTAACTGAACACATTAAGTGTGAAGCTGGGAGAAGACAGGACAGCGGCGGAAGGAGCTTGGGGCCCTGCCTGGAGCTTCCACGTGAGTCCTGGGCTGCTCACCCCCAGAGCGGTGATGTCGGAAGGCAGTAACTGTCCTGTTTAAGCACTGTCCTGTTTAAGTCTTAGATCTGTTTCAGCAGCTAGTTAACACATGGGGGGATAAGAGCATTATGAAGTTCAAACAGCTGAGTGACATGAACAAGGTGAGAACCATACTTTTAAAGATGTTTAATAAGACTTTTTTCCAAATCAGTACAAAAATTTAAATACAAAAATGATTTGCTATTGACAAATCTCAAATCTATCATGGAAACTCGAAAAAGTTACCAGTCTGTTCACTGCTCATGGTGTTCTGTGAAGTACTGGAGAATGGTCACCCACTGCAAACATTTGTTTTCCTCTTCTGGGATGTCCTGCTGCTTTAAACACGGTATTTAAATAGCAATACTACCAGCTGGGTCCTTTTTACATGAAAAAGTTCTAGCCCATTTTGAATTAAACAGGGATTATAGCACTATCCCTAGACTTTAATGCATTCCCACGACGTGCAGCACTCCAAAGAGAAACACAGACACATAGATAATTATTTAAAACTCTTTTTTTTTAAATTAAATGGAGTAATTCATTTGCTCTGAGATTAGCACCATTGTAGAATACACAGTATCTGGCATAGATTTTGCTCCTCCCCTATCTAACAGGAGCATATGCCCAATAATATACACACATACATACACACACACATATAAGCAAGTAACAACCAATAAATAAGTTGGAAGGTATTTTGAAAAGTGAAATTTTGCTTTAACTAAATCAAGGTACTTTCTCTCTTACTTGGTGGAGTACAAAGTCCGTACACGTACAGACAAACACACTTTACAAACCAGTCCATCTGATATGCTGTTTCAGCGCAGCTGTGCAGCCGCAGAAGCCCAGTGGCTCCACTCTGGCCCTGGGTCGTCAGCCCCAAACTAGCATCCTCAAGACCAACCCAAAGGATGTTTGGCTGCATAAATTCTCTCTGCTTTGAAAATGAAGGTTGGATGGGATATATTTTTGATGGGAACATTTTGTCATACGATTAGCAGTGAAGAAGAAATCCTGTGATAATGAACTCATTTCTCTTTTTAAGAAACTGAGAAGAAATAGAGCTCAGATCCCATATATAAGGGGGAAGACAGATATTAGGTTGAGGAGACTTTTCTTGATGGTTAAAATGATTCAGATTTGTCATAGACACATTTCTATGTGCGCTTATACCGTATTTATTTGTGTCATTCTCCATCTGTAACTATCCCTTCAACTCCTCATTCCTAAAGTTAAGGAAAGGGTACACGGTGCCACCACCATAACCCTACAGTGTCCCTAGTGGCTTAGTGATAGCAGTAGATTCAAAACTGGTTCGAAATGCTTTGTGTTTTGAACCCAGATTTTAATCCTGGAAACAGTTAATATGTACCTAAGTGAAAACCTGGAACAATATTTATTTCTCCCGTTAAACTTTTATTGACTTTCACTTTGTGCTGAGTGTGGGGTGACATGAAAAGCAAGGGCTATTACTGCCCTTTCACATTCCAGAAGTTCTTCCAGAGACTGCTTCTAAAGAAACAGGTCTTCTTCTATAATTTTAGTACCCGCCACCAGGAAGTAGTACATTTCCTTCTAAATGTAAAACTTCAGAAATTATCTTCTGAAAAAGAATATTTTCCTATGTAATTCTGAAAATCTACACTTTCCTCTCCACACGCCAGATGAAGGTTGGCTTGGATTCTGCAAATTGACTTTGGAACCTCAGATGATACACCAATTTGCATGTGTGTTACACAGAAATTTCTTCAAAAATCCACCAACTACTAAAATATATTGCTATCCCCCTCATTTGTGTGTGTAGGCAAAGGAGGGGATTTATATATATATATGTAAACACAATAATTGCTATTAATAATAAGCATTCCACAAAACTGGAAAGTTATGGGGGGAAGGGATTTTTTTTCTTATGACTTCTAGATATTTATGTTACTTGAGCCATAGTGAAAACTACACAGAGGGAAGAAAAAAAAAAGAAGCAGGAAAAAAGAAGACCGATGAGAAATAAATGAGTTAATTACTGCTCGTGTCTCCCAGCTGGTTCTTAGCTGCTTGTGGGGCACTGTCTGATGCCCCACAAAAGTGTCTCACCCAGGGCTAGGCACAGAGAAGGCTCCGAGTACATACACAATGGCTGGCTGGTTCTTCTGGAGACACTAGAGACACAGTTCTGAGTAGAACTCCTGTTGCCAAAGGACACAGCCTCTGGCAGGAGAGAAACAGCCCCTGCAACTAAAGCCCTGCCTTGCCCCCTCCCACAGGGCGGGGCACTGCAGAACTCCTCCCCACATCCCACGGCAAAGTATCTGCACAGATACAGAGGAAATTATGCAAGTAAATACGGTATATAAATGTTAGCATTGACCGTTCTTTAAGCCATATTTATAAATACTTTAAAGTAAACAATATGAGTGAGTGACTTTCATTAGCTATGATCTTTCATACTGGAATATTTTGACTGATCTGAATAAGCAGGTTATCATGAAAGCACATAACATACGACAGCGAATATGATTCCAGTGGGTACAACACAAGTGTCAGCACTTGATACATAACATCTGTCCCATCGTTTTCCATTACAAGATGCTGTGCAGAGCATTAAACATGCATCTTAACTTTTATTTGTACATGATGGTTCAACTTTTCACTTAAATATAACTTTCCAACTATATAAATGTTTTGAAGCAATTATGGTTTCCATTTGGATTTTTTCGTGCGTCATTTTATTTTCTTCTATTAAATCTTTCTCTCTCTTTCTTTTCTTTTTTACATGGGATACAATAAATATCCTGAAAAGGAGGAGTGGACATACTGCCCGGCATACAGTCCCGCGGCCTGTTCCGAGGGCATCTGGAGGAACACCCGGTCTCCGGGCCTGAGCAGCAGCACTGCGCTCCCCGACGCCTGGTCCAGGAAGCCCTTTTTGTACTCGTCGTACGTGTACATCATGGGCTCATTGTTCTTGAACAGAGCAACCCACACGTTGCCCCCCTTGCAGTGAACATGGTACGCAAAGTAGTAGACGCCCGGGACTTCACAGGTGAAGATGCCGGTCTGTGGGTTGTAGTTCTGTCTGCCATTGTAGAGCAGCTTGTCAAACTTCACCGGGGCCCCCACAGGTGGGAAAGGTGCAGTCAGCTCAGCGGTAAATGCAGGCATCTCGTAGGCTGGCCCTCCGTTCTTGCCTTTCTTAGCCCCATAGGCGTGAGGGGGTTTCACTCCATCAATTCCCACCCCCATGTCTGGCAGATACTCTCCATGGGGAGGTGGTGTAGGGGGCATCACAGCTGGGGGCCCTGGAGGGCCTGGAGGGCCTGGGGGCCCTGGAAGGCCAGGCTGGCCTTGAGGACCCAGGGCACCAGGCTTTCCTGGGGGGCCGTGAAGCCCTGCTACTCCTGGCTTCCCTACTCCAGGGAACCCAGGGGGCCCTGGGAGGCCCGGTTCCCCTTTGGGTCCTGGAATTCCAGGTGGTCCAATGGGGCCACTAGGGCCGGCAATACCAGGGATGCCTGGGGGGCCCTGTAAACCCTGATCCCCTGGAATCCCTGGTTCTCCCTTTGGTCCGAGCAGTCCTGGAGCACCGGGGAGCCCTGGTAAACCTTTATGCCCAGCCTCCCCCTTAGGCCCTATGGGACCTGGCAAACCCCTTATGCCAGGGGGCCCTGCTTCTCCAAGGAAACCTGGCTTTCCTGGAAATCCTTGAAGCCCTGGCTCACCCTTGGGACCTGGTGGCCCCTGTGGCCCTACAACCCCACCTTCTCCTTTGGGTCCGGGAAAACCGATGGCACCTGGAGGGCCCATAGGACCTGGGATTCCAGGCAGGCCTGGCTCTCCTGGGGGACCCCCCACTCCAGGGGCACCTATTGGCCCTTTCTCCCCTCTTGGCCCTAAAGCCCCAGGAACACCTCCAATGCCCTTGTCACCTTTGGGTCCTGGGAAGCCTGGTTTCCCAATCCCTGGAAGACCTGGGGGTCCTGGCAGCCCTGGCAGTCCTTGCTCCCCTTTGCCACCTGGAAATCCTGGCTGGCCAGGGATCCCATCTTGGCCTGGTTTTCCAACTCCAGGTATCCCAGGAGGTCCTTGAACACCTGGTATCCCAATAGGGCCTTGTGGCCCAGGTTCACCTGGAGGACCTGGCTTTCCCAGGGGGCCCTGGGGCCCAGGGAAGCCTGTCACTCCTGGTTTGCCCACTCCTGGAAGTCCGACAGGGCCAGGAGGGCCATGCATCCCGGGAGGACCCTTCAGGCCTGGCAGACCTGGCATCCCGAAGCCCTTCTCTCCTTTTGGACCCTGAAGGCCTGGAGGTCCTGGTGGTCCTTTGGGTCCTCTCTCACCCTTTGCACCTGGTGGCCCTGGTAACCCAGGTCCGCCTGGCTTCCCAATGCCAGGAAGTCCGTGAGGCCCTGGAGGTCCTTGTGGTCCTGGGATCCCCATGGGCCCAATCTCCCCTTTGGGTCCAATTTCACCTTTTGCCCCTGGCATTCCCATGGCTCCGGGCTTTCCTGGCATTCCGGGCATACCTGGCTTTCCAATTCCTGGATATCCCTGTGGGCCTGGTTTTCCTTTGATTCCAGGTATCCCATGACCTGGTAGACCGGGGGGGCCAGGTGGTCCTCTTGGGCCAGGCTCTCCACGGGGACCCTGCTCCCCTCGTAAACTGGCTAATGGTATTTCTAATGGGAAAGAGGAGAGAGAGAGAGGAGGGGAGGGAGGCAGGGAGAGAGAGGGAAGGAGAGAGACTGATTACCCTTCATTTTAAGGAAGTCATGACAACGATTATTGAGTTCCGGCACATTTACACATTACTTATTGAGAAGCAAGACTAGGCATACTGTGGTCATCCTCCAGGACTGTATGTTATCAGTAGTTAAAGGCTAATCCAGATGATAATTTCTTTCACATATTGGAGATAGTGTTTTGAGAACTGATATTTTCAGCTACTTTTGTTAGCATTGGTTAAGTGATAAAGCTGAAAAGTAATAAGGAAACATTTTTCCAAGTATAAAACTGGGAGATGTTATGGTATGTTCACTACAGGCAATTCAGAAAATTCAAAAAAAGGGTAAAGAAAAATCAAGGTTGCATATACATGCACCACTCAAAGATAATCACTTGACGTTTACATGCATATTTCCATCTTGTGTTCTAGGTATATGTGTGACATTGTGTATTTTAAGGGATGCTGGAGTCATTCTCCATTTTTATTTTTTCTATTTCTTTACTACTTATTGTTATATTTTTCCATGTCCTTGATTTTTTAATATAATAATTTATGGCAAAAGTATTTTCTCTTGTGCAAAAATACCGTGTGATGTGGATGAAGAAAGTCATTTTATGGACTCCGAGAAGAACTGAAGCATTTTATTTGGTTGCTGGTTTAATAACATCTACCACTTCTGTCCTCTAGTGTCAGAGATTCACTTAATTTATTTAATGTGCTGTAGATTTCCTAAGCCTCAAATATTTGTTCTTTAATATGCTATTTTTCATTTGCTAATTTGGTTTTTAAACAGAAGAAGTGAATAAAATATTTTAGGATTTTAGGATGACAAGCAGTGTGGACATGGAATGCAGCTGGGATTAGGAGCAGGAAGCTCAGCTCTTCTTCCTGCCCTTGGGACTTTCATTGGGTCACTTCAGCCATCAGAGCCTCTGCTTGCCCATCTATACAGTAGGAATAGACCTACACTACAGGGTTAGATAATGGATATGAAAGGTGTTCTGCTTTCTCAAATTGTTATCAAAATACAAAGCATATGTTATTATAAACAATAATGCTTTGTCTTCCAGAGAAACATAACTCTGAACACCCCCCCCACTGCCCCCACTGCTACTGAAAGTAATGGATAACATAAATAAATGGAATTTATGGTCGCAAAGTCTAATTTCAACCAGTGGTTGAATCTTAATTCTGACTGTTGTATTTTTCACTGAGCTACCATCAGGGAACAAAATAGAAGCACAGAACTCATATTTTCCAAATTCCCTGATTGAAATCTGGTTCCCGTCTGAATAAGCGCAGGAAGTGCCAAGAACCAGGCAGGCCATTCAAGATACAGAGGAAAACAACAAAATGAGGGGGCAATCTCCATAGTGGGATATCAGCTTCTAAAGAAAATTGCGAATACTTCTCTTATACTAAGATATTTTATTAGAGTACTATTAATGTGTGTTATTTCTGACGAACAATAGAAATGATCCCTGAAAGCACAGTCCTGGCATGTTATTTCTAAGCAGTGAATTGTGTAGCTACTATGCCGAGGGAGTGTCTGGGGCAGGGCCTTCCTCCTCAGGAATTCCTGGTGTCCAGTGCAGTGCCTGAAACGCACTCTGCTCTTACTCAGGGTTTGTTGCATGACTAGCTGCAGTAACTCAAAGTTCTCATTGTGCTTTAGCAGTAACTTCGCACTTTTATTTACTTTACATTATTGATTCTCTCAACAATCTTACTTTGCAGATGAAGAAAAGTAGTTTCAGGGAGTTTTAAATGACTAGGTCTCTCTCATTTCCGACCTCTGGGCATCCAGGACTCTTAGTGCTAAATCCACTAGTTTCCAGTAGTAAGGCTTCCTGCTTTCGCAGGGACCAGTGACATGGCCTCCACTTCCTCAGAGGAAGTTGCTACTCTGAGGCCATTCATTTCCTACAAATGCTAGGCTTCCTAGAACTCTAGATAAACCCACTGAATTTATACGCAGTGCCACTACCAGTGATAGGCATTTTGTAGGTGGTGAGTAATAAATATGCCTAGAAAGTGATGGAAGAGATCTTCGGGTACCATCTCTAGGTGCAGCCTATACTTCTTAGTCTCCTTCTGTTGATTTATTTATCCACATGTGTAGTAACTTATTAGAGCAACCTTAAAAACATTTGCATTTATCTAGCACCTAGTTCACAAAATGCTTTCATATGGTTTTTTTTAAAAAAAAAAACATAGCAGGTCCGTACAACATTGTGCTCCTAATTCAGAGTGCTGATGGTTACCTTTCTGTTTTTCCATTGCTTTTCCCTGCTTATAGTCCAAAACTGGCACAAAAATAGATGTTCAATAAATAATTGTCAAATGTTGGAGTAAATATGTACTGAATGAAGAAATAAACTACTTGTTACTAAATATGTTTTCTGCCATTTGATGCTGCTGAAATAAAGCACAGCATAAAATGGTAATTTTGTCTGTATCTTTAAGACTTAAACCATTCAAGGATAGAGTTTAGAACACAGTAGGCATTTAGTGAACATTAGTAATATATTCTACAGTAAAAATTTCTAAAACTTAGTCCCTCTCCACCGCCCCCCAGCTAATCTCCTTGTTGAGGGTTTTGGAAGACTGCTGTTCTGTAGCAGCACAGGAGGATGACGTTACCTTTGCCTTTCTTCGGAGCTGCTTCCTTGCCCATTCTTGGCATCGGCTGAATTTCCTTCATATATTGGGGTAGATGTGGATACTCTTTGCCATACTGCATGTGGGGAAGCTCCTTGCCCATGGTAAGGCCATCTTTGCTCAAAGGCATGTGAGGTACTTGCTGGCCTAGGGGCTGGTATTGTGGAATTTGCGGTGGGATCTGAGGGGGAATTTGAGGCAGCGGCTTGATTCCATAGTAGGCCCCGGCCTGAATGCGCCTGATGGTGACCAGGGAAATGGTGAGCAGCACTCCCAGAAGCTGCAGGGGGGCAGGTGGCGCAGCCATCACCTGGAAAAGGAAGGAACGCACCAGCGTGGTAAACCTTGCGAGTCAAGTGATTGGAGTATAGTTAGAGAAAGTAAGAAAAAAAAGGAAACAGTATTATCAGAACTTTCTGAGTGGACATAAATGGAAATATGTTACCTTTCAATAGAAAACAAAGAAAAATCAAACACACACAAAAACAGAAAAGAGTAAAATCTGTAAATGGAGGCAATTGGGACTATAGGTTAAAGGAGAGACTGTTAGTTTTCTCTGAATATCGATTCTGCCTTCTTCCATAGTATTGCAACCCCTAATTTTCAGCTGGAACAGAGCAGCCTGGAACAAAGACCTTTCACCCAGGTGTGGCCATGTGACAAAGTCCTGGCCCATTGGATGTAGTAGTAATAGGTGCAACTTCCAAGAAGGATCCCTAAAGGGGAGTGGGTGTCTTTTTTCTCGTCATCCTTCTTGCCTCTTGCTGGCTGGAGTGTGGGTTTGCTGCCTGGAAACAGATCAGACACCTTGGACCATGAGGTGAAAGCTGTGCCCTGAGGAGCAACATTCCAGAAGAAACCTCAGCCCTGGCTGAGCATGGAGGCATCATACTGATTCTCAAATTTAGAATGTGTTTCTTAAAGAGAGAAGTGAGGCCCACCACCTTCTTTAAAATACAGTTATTCTGGGTGTCACATGTTTGCATTAAACTTAATACTAACAGATAATGTAGATTCTCCAAAAGGAGGCAATCTTGGTGGCAAGTCAGGCTTTGTTAGTAAGTGCCAGCTTTCTATTCTACAGGGAAACGGTTGACAATTTATAGGCTTCATGCCAGAGGATGAGATTTTTCATCTGGTAGATTCCCTTTGGCTGCTTTGATGTGGTCACAAATAAATACAAATGTTAAAGCAATAACAACAATAAAAAAATGCAGAAGTCTGAACTGTAAAGAATGTTCTTCATGTGATAGTCTGAAAAATGTCATTATAAAAATTACTATCAGGATTATGCTCATACAGGAATGCCATTTCTTTCTTCTAGTTAAATACTGTGAAGTCATTCATTTAGAATTTGGCTAATTGTATCTGGAGTCCATTAAAGTTTATCTTTGTACTATTATGAAAGAAAGGCGTTTACAAAGCAAATTAGTTGTATAAATAAGATCGAGATGTTTAAGTACTCATAAGAATAAACTGTTTCTAATCCCTTAAATAACACCCTTTGCAAATTAGCAGTTGACAGAATAAATATAAATGGGGCTTACGTATCTGTTTATAAAAAGCTTGAAAAGACGTCTGAAAATGCCAGGGCTAAAGGCCCAACAGCCCAGGAAACTGCAGTGTTTGCAAATACACACTAGAGGGCGAGTGTGCTACACGTTGAAGTCTGTTCAGTTACTCATCCCCAGTGCTAACACCAGATACTTTGTTCTCACACCTTATCTTATTAAGGGACTTAATGAAAATCTAAACCCTAAGTAGAGCATCATCATAATACTGCAGAGAGGGGTGTGTGTGTGTGTGTGTGTGTGTGTGTGTGTGTGTGAGAGAGAGAGAGAGAGAGAGAGAGAGAGAGAGAGAGAAAGAGAGAGATTTTAAATGTATCTTCTGGAAAACAACTAAATAAACTTCTGTCTATAAATAATTTAGTTTCCATTCTCCTGAGAGTTTGTTTTCTTTGCTGCTGCCTTACTTAATTCTGGAGCAGTTTTCCACATCTTAGAAAACGTGCATTGACTTTGCAATATCCTATTCAAAAGTAGTGCCAAGAGTATAAACAGGCTACAGAAGAATTAATAAAAAGCACCTAAGAAAATACTGAATTAAAGAATCCCTACTATAAAATTCATTGCTTTACAGGTTTTCTAAATATACTAACTAGGGAGAAAAATAAAGAAACATCTGTCAGCAAATTGATTTATACAACTTTCTCCATTTCATAAGCCAGAAAAATCTCAAGAATTGTTTATTTCAACTGTACTCTAAGTAATTTATGTACTGATAAAATGGGAGAAGATAGAAAGCTGTTATTTTCTGTCTTTCTAAGAATGATTGTCATGAAGCATTTGTATAAAACCATAGAGTTATTACTGATTTATACTGAATAATAGTCAAATTTATTTCAGGTGAAAAAATGAACATCTGCTTGCAATACTTCATGATAATCTATTGAGTACTTACCAGAAACAAGGTTAAACCCACAGAGGGATGACAAAGATGCTAATATGGCCAGCGGGCCCTGCCCTCCAGGAGCTTGTAGTAGAGGTGACAGATGTGTAAACTATTAATACATAGCAAAGAATATCCAGAAAATAGTGAATTTCCCTTCCACTTCTGTTCTTTAGTATCTAAAATCCCTTCCCTTTGTATCAGCAACTTCCCCTGTTTTCTTCAAAATTTCCTGATATTTTTATGAATATGTGCACACAATACACTCCCTTGAGACACAGATTATAGCACACTACACACACACACTCTTCCTTATATTTTTCACTCAGAAGACCAGAACTTCAGACACCGTCATCCCAGTTGTGTGCACCTGAACAGACCCCTTCAGCTCCTTCATCTGTTAAAAATCAGACCTGATTGTTCCCTCAAGCCTCATCCGGCTCTAACATTCAGTGCCCAAGGCAGTCACCGGGGAAGCAAAAGTGTTAATTCATACCAGAAATACATGGCAATACCTGGTAATGTATAAACTGGGACTTAATTCTACCTTTGGGGATGAATCAATTTAATCATTAACTCCTAAATTTGTGGTGATGTCTTTAATAAGCTAGCATACTTGGCCCCTCACCCTTCTGCCCATCAATCCAGTGGATGTGTTGAATGGTATTTAATAGCCTTTACACCTGGACAATCTAATGAAACATGGGAAAACCGGAAGAAGACACAGGGCCTGGAAGAACACCAGCTGACTGCCAAAGGCCCAGTGGGATTCTGCTTTGCTACAATTATTTCCTCTTGCAAGCTTCACCTTTCTCTCTCCAAAACCACCTCCTTCTGCCTGCCCTCTGCAACATTTCTCTGACTTTTTGTTTAAGTAAACCTTGTTCAGTTTTAACTTGAATATTTACGTAGGAGCTCTGGTTAGAATTTACCGCTTGACTTATCCTTACTAATTTCCTCCTTGTCCGTGAGGACATTTCTGGTGGTGGAAGTGGTGTGGCGGTTCTCCCCAAACCACTGAAAAGAACCTCAGGTCTGTGTAACGCTATGCGAACACCTGGGGGAAAGGAGTCTCAGGGCTCCTGCTGGGAAGAAATGGTGGGAGTGGGGTTTCGTTCCTCTTTTTTCCTTTTCTGAGGATGCAGAACACAATACTGTTTTGCGTTCTATTTCATTTCTATTTGATAATGTCTGCGAATACACATAAACATGAACACACAGAATGTGTGTGGATTCCGGCTCTTTGCCAGCCAAGCTGGCTTAGTAGCGGGCGCCCTACCACATAGGGAAAGCGTCTGAGCAGCTGAAAGGCCTGCAGCTGAGTGCAGCTCTGCGATTCTCCGTGTCAATGACCTTGGGCAAGTCCCTGACCTTCAGCTCCAGCTACCTTACCTGTAAAATAGAACTTATAATCCCTGTCTCTCCCACTGAGCCATTCAAGGGCACTAAAGATAACATGAATTCTTTGTGAGCTGAAAAGCACTATTCAAATTTAAATTATTATTAATGGAGTGTGACCAAAAAGACCAATCAAAACCAAATGAAATATCAAAGATTTTCAAAGAAGGATACTTGCCAAAGTAAATGTGAGGTTAACTGCAATAATGATAAACCTAACATGAATTAAAAAAAAAATGGCCATTAAAATGCACATATTAAAATGGCAGAAAAAAATACAGAACAGCAGAACCAAGGTAGCTATTCATTCAGGTGTCAGAGTCGCCAATCCTAATCATTTTGAACAGCCCTGAATTGTTCTCTATATTTGGGCAGGGCTGCAGAGAGTTTCGGTTTCCTCATGCGACCTATAATGTATGTAACAGAATAATGTGATATATATTATTTTAGACACTCCTCAGCATTTTATTTGTACATTTATCCTCATGAAATGTTAGCGTGCTGCCCAAAAGAATGCTTAAGTATTTAAACTTTCAGACTTTGCCCTGAGTCCAACTTTCCCTTTCACATGGGGCTAACACAGCATGTCTGGGTAAGTGTGTGTATATGAACATGTATCCACAAGTCTCTCTCTTTTGCTCTTAAGTCGTCCTCTTCTGTGTCCCCTATTTGCCTCCTTGCACAAGGTTTGTCGTTTCTCAAGTCCTCAGAGTTACCACACCTGAAGCAAGAGAAAGGCAGAATGCTACTCCTCCACTCACCAGAACTGTCTTCTTGGCTTTTGCATGCCTCTCAAAGCAATTCTCTCCTGATTCATTTCTCAGGACAATTCATTCATTAGATATTTATATTTTATTTTTATTTATACAGTTTATATTTAGTAACTGTTCTGGGTAGTAGACATGAGTGGTAAATGAGGGAGGTGAGGTTTCTGGTCTTACTGAACTCACATCCTAGTGCGGGGAGACAGGCAGTTAATAATATAAAAGTAAAATTTTAATTTCATTTTTGAGTGCTGTGAAGAAAACAAAGCAGGGCAGAAGTCTTGAGAATGACTTGGGGTGGAAGACACTATTTGAAAGGGTGGTGGGGAAAACATCTCCGGGGAAGTAAGTTTTGGATAAAAATGTGGAGGTTAAAAGGTTTTGATTTCTCTTAAAACACAATGCTGAAAAAAAGAGTCTTATTTATCAGAATGGAAGTTGTAGGTACGTTTCACTAATGTAAACCCCTGTTTTAAAACTTCATCTATGTCTATCCTCACTTGGATCTTTTTATTACATTCTCTTTTTTTTCTCCTGAGAAACTTCTCCTCCTTCTCCTCCTTAATCCCTCTCCACATTTCAATCCTACTGTATTAGTTCGCTAGGGCTGCCTTAACAATTACTTCACACTGGGTGGCTTAAATAACAGAAGTTTATTTGCATACAATTCTGGAGTCTAGAAGTCTGAGATTAAGGTGTCGAAGGGTGGGTTTCCTCTGAGGCCCCCTTGGCGTGTAGATGACCACTTTCTCCCTGCATCTGCACATGGTCTTCCCTCTGTGTGTCTGAGTTCTCATCTCCTCTTCTCCTAAGCGCACCAGACATATGAGATTAGCGTCCACCCTGGTGAACTCATGTTAACTTAATTCACTCTTTAAAGACTCTGTCTCCAAATACAGTCACATTCTGAGGTACTGGGGGTTAGGACTTTTGAGGGACACAACTTAGCTCAGTGGTATGTACCATTCCTTTAGACCAACTCAACTACTACCTCTTCTGCAAAGCAGAAGACAGAAGGACCTTCTCAACCATCATTATTCTCCTAGTCCTATTGGAAGTTTAACAGATAGTTAAATGTAATTCCAATCAAGCCTTTTTTTTTAATTGTTTTAATCCACTAGACCTCAACGTGATTAAGCTTCTTGAGGACAAGGAAAATGTGTGATGTTCTTTTGACTTTCTCAGTATTTATTGATGGATCCTCACAACCAAAACTATTAGGGTTGATAGGGGCTTTAGAAAAAATCTAATTCAGCTTCACTTCCCAGTTAGAATCCTGACTACAACAGATGCTGACAGAAAGTCCTCATATTTCCTGCTTAAGTATTAATAATGATGGAAATATTCATCAGGTAACCTATTACCTTGTTGTACAAATTCTGTCGTTATTTTTATTATTTGAACAGCTTGTAGGGGAGACACACCTTTTTTGATTCATAGATGGCAGTGCACATGTAGATTACATTTAGTGGGGGGTCAGGAAGGGAACATTAAAATATGTATACCAAAATTGGCTAAGGCAAAAGGCAGATGGTCACATGACTGACTTTTTATTGTCATGTAAATAACTAGGGATATGAACTTTGTTGCATAATTGATTAGTATTACAGATGTTAAGTACTCTCTAAACCATGTTACATGCCCTGAGGTTGTGGTTTTATTGCCCTTTAGAATATTAATTATCTACTTAGTATTATCTCAGCAATATTTTATCTCAGGTTTTTAATATTTTATTCCAAATTGACTTTGTTATCACGTTAATTAAAACTTTGATGTGTTCACTTATGAATGAGAATTGGGTTGTTAACATTTTGAGAATAATGCTTTGATGGGGACACAAACAATAAACAAAAAACATAAATATAAGCTGTGCCGAATGATACCGAGAAAAACAATGCAGTAGATGGGGGGAGGTGGATGGTGACTGTTTGTTGAGGTGATGTGCTCGGAAATCCATTTCACTGTAGAAACTAAGCTTCTGTGCTTGAATGGGGTAGTTCCCTGATTTTAAAGGAAGAAGCAGCAACTCTAAATAATAAGGGGTAGAGAAGTTTGGCCTTCCGGGGGCTTCTGGAGGAGACTAACTGTGAGCAGAGTCGATTGTTGCATAGGGGAGAGTCAGAGAAAAAGTTTCCAGTGGAGGAGCAATCAGGAAAGAAAAACGCATTCGGATGGGCTTTTTATGTTTGTATAGGATCTGTACTGTAAATTTCCTCCTCAATCCCTTCAGAGATAAAGAAGCCCTAATTGCTCCGAAGAAACCATCAAAAACTCCATTCCTTTTGTGGGAAGGGTTTTGTGAGGGGATCACAAAGCATGATCACGTTGTTCTAGATGGCTTTGGGAAGAATTAACGATTATACTTGAGAAAACCAGAACCAGCAGGTGGTGGGGTAGGAGGGGCAGTGAATATCAAAGTTATAAATATATTAGCTAAGTTTTTAAGTACTAACTTTATGCCAGTATAATGAATGTACTTCCAATATATATATAATTATCCCTATATCAACTTATTAGGCATTTTAAAACATTAAACTCTTTCAAATGATATTACCTCATCCCATATTTATATAATTGATTATTTTACTGAAATTCAAAATTTACATTTCAAGTTAGAAATTTAAAATTCCTACTTGATTACTTTTAGGAGCTGTCACCTGATGTATTAGCTGGTAAGTCTTTCTACTTTGCTTTACAAAGTATGGATCTAACAGTATTGCCACTTTTCTTCATCTTGTCCTCCGAATATCACGCCTGTCTTCTTCGTTGAAATACAGGATTTCTCTGTTATGTAAGATGGATCTCTTCCTTTTCCTTTTTGGACCAGGGACACAGCATGGAAGGTATTCACAAAATCAGAAAGCTGCTGGCAAGGGGAGTATGTTGAGATGGAGCCCAAAGAAATAAACCTTTCAGGTGTCGGTCAGTCAATCCAAGGAAGGTAATGGGCTTGACTATCCAATAAGCGTGTATTACTTTTAGTCAACCTGCTCATTTACATCTCTCAGAACTGATACAAACATAACATAGAGCTTGAACTATGTGCTTCACCGATGAATCCTGAATTTTGCTACAATTAAGAGCAGACAACTACCCCACCTGTTAGCTATAGGCAGAGCAGGACCTCACAAGACAACAGAACCTGAGAGGTCAGTTAGGTTGTGTTCCTAGCTCTAGATATAGGCCACCCACATAATCCTCTGAAATGGATGGCCAACCACCACATTCCAAAAGTTCTCAAGAGGAGGCATTTTGGCAACATTCCCCAGTAACCAGTTGCAGTATTTCACAAACCTACATTACCTAGCATCTAATTTGAATCTTTCTTGCTGAACTTTAAGCTCATTTACTCTTTTTCATTCTCAAAGGAGGTGACAAACATCTGGAGAATATTTTTCTTTTAAAAAAATATTTTATCTATTTATTTTTAGACAGAGAAAGAGAAGAAGGGAGGGAGAAAGAGAGAGAGAGAAACATCAATGTGTGGGAGAAACATCAGTTGGTCACCTCTTGCGTGCCCCCAATGGGGGACCTGGCCCACACCCCAGGCATGCGCCCTGACTAGAAATTGGACCAGTGGCCTTTTGGTGTGCAGGATGATGCCCAGTCCACTGAGCCACACCAGTCAGAGCTGGAGAATATGTTTCATAAAATAATAGTTTACATATTTGAAGTTTGTAGTTAACTCCCTTTGTTTCTCTAACTGGAATCATGTCAACTTCAAAATGGTCCATAAAACCTTTGCGAGAACCCCTAAAATAGAAAATTCTAAAGTGGAATACTTTGTGTTTTGTTTTGTTTTTTCTTTCCATAATGTATAACAGCATTGCTCTCAGCATGTAAGCACCTAAATTCTAATTCCGATTTAATTGAGTCCCCTTTCCTGACCGGGCGTTAGTTCCCTTGTTTCCAGAACAGGAACATTGGCTAGTTCTGAAATTCTATGGTAGCTGTGAACATAAATAACATGTGCACACTTCATAAATGACTCATTTCATGAACGTGCATGGTAAAGCATTTTGGATGTTATGAAGTTTGCTCAATCTCACACTTCCAGTTACTTTCCAATGTGTCACTTTCCTTGATCAGAAACCCAAGGCAGAACCTAAATAAGAAAAAAAACTTTAGGAATAAAAAAGTAATTCAAAATTTTTAACAATACTTAAAAATTGAAACTCTCTCAGAAATTTTTAAAAATGTCTATAAATGATAAGAAGTTCCTAAAATGTGTAGGCTCAAAACTTCCTCCAAGGTCATTTGGCAAGTACTGATATCTGCCTCCTGACGGATGGACACATCAAAGTACGCCCTTTGGGGAGGGGGAATGGGCAGTGAATAGGTGTCACACAGTCCTGTTTCAGGAGCTACAATGTTCATTTTGAAAGAAAAATTGAAGATCCAATATCTAGAGGCAGCTCTGTAGTATAGTAGGTGGTGATGAGGGTTTACTAAAAAAGTTCTCCTCATTCCATAGGCCTGGTGACATGCAGTGAGGTGAATTCCTTCCTGGTGTGACTTGAGAAAGACTGGAGAGCACTCTGTCATTCATATGAACATCTTCAGCCTTCTATGCACAAGTACAATTTGTGTAGACAATACAATATAAAATAGAGAGGTTTTCAGGCCTTTGCAAGGAAGAGACATATATGAGGAAATTTCATCTAATGTAATCCATTGAACTGGATATTTTAAAAATATTTATTTAGAGCAAACAGTAATAATGTATATTCACAACTCCAATGTGTGATGTAAATTATAAATTTCATGGAACATTTCTTCACCACAAGTGCTTTTATCTCAGCCTGTTTTGTTCAGACCAATAGGTCTGCAAGTGAATTTCAACCCAACAGGACTTAGCAATGTCTTTGTCATATGCTTAGTTAAAACTTGGTAGTTGTCGAAGTAGTCCTTTGTAAATAACATGAATGAACTGAACAAAATAAAGTGCTAGAATTATGCTCATTCCCCAAATATCTAAGGTCATAGAGACTAGACAGTTTAAACCAGGTTAAGCAAAAGAAGTTGTGGGTTCACGGGCAGTGTCTAGGTGAGGGAATGAGGGACAAGGAGGAGAAGGTGACTTGCTTACAAACTCCAACTTTTCCTGAGGAAGGGTGTCAAATTAGAAGCTCTTGCCTCTTCTCCTTTTCTATAATCCTGTGTATCTTTGAGATGTTTCACTATGGTTCAGCATTGTAGTCAAGAAAGGTCGAGAGATCAGGAGAAATTGTAATGTTAGTGGTGTTTCTTACTATTAAGAATGTGGGAATGTAAACTGGTACCCCTATGGAAAACAGTATGAAGGTTTCTCAAAATATTAAAAATAGAACAGCCATATGATCCAGCAATTCCTCTTCTGAGTATTTAGCTAAAGAAAACAAAAACGTTAACTCTAAAAGATAGCTGTACCTCATGTTCATTGTAACTTATTTACAATACCCAAGACATGGAAACAACTGGTGGATGAAGTGATAAAGGAAATGTGATATGTATTAATGGAATACTATTCAGCCATAAAAAGAATGAGATCTGGCCATTTGTGCCAACATGGATAGACCTTGAGAACATTATGCTAAGTGAAATAAGTTGGACTAAGAAAGACAAATACCATGTGACCTCACTTATATGAGGAATCTAAAAAACAAAACAAAAACCCCCAACAAAGTCCACAGATACAAAGACTAGATTGGTGGTTGTCAGAGGTGGAGGCTGGGATAGGGAGTGAGCAAAATGGGTACAGGACGTCAAAAAGTGTGCACTTCCAGTAAACAAGTCATAGGGATGTCAGGCAGAGCATAGCAGCCACAGGGAAAAAAGGTGCCGGTGAACATTTTGAAAACTGAATGTCCAGGTACAGCGGGCTCAGCACCCAGCCAGCATGGGCACTCCTGGGAGCAGGAGGGAGAGCCCTTTGCCACCATGGGTGTCTCTCCAATGCTCCTGGACAGTGTCAAGGAAGGACTGAAAACAACGCAAGGTCTCTTTTCTCCCCTCTATTCTGTTTGGACTAAGTACTTATTCCATTGGTATATTCAGAAGATTAAATGAGCAAGCCAACTAACTTCCTGTGCTAGCATTCTCATTTTATTAGCAGACTATTATGGCAGTAGACTGCTCATTTTGGTATTTTTATAGGAAACTGTGAAACAAACAAAAATTCCCTGAACCAAGGATGAAATCCTAGCCTTTTCCAATCTCTCCATAATACTAAAGGATTTATTAATTAAATCACTATGTGGATGCATACGGGTCTTTGTGTGTTTGCAGGTGAGAGGTAGGGGGCATGAGATTAAAAAATTGTTGACTTTTCCCCCCACTTTTGAGCTGATTATTTTTTGGGTTCAATTTTTGAAGTTTTATTTAGCTAAGATTACTTTGAGCCGTGTAACCTTGAATGACTTGATAGTAAAAGTCAGTTTTCTTAAGTTTCAATCACACATGGGCAAAATATTAAATCAATAGCACTTGGAAATAAAAATAATTAATCAATTTCTTCCAAAATTTCTTTCTCCCGTACACATAGAGCCAATCTTCAGTCAGAATAGCAATGCTATTAAATTTGCAATATAAAGTTGAAAATGTTGGAATTACGAAAGAACTTTAAAAATCTTGAAAATTTCTTGGTCAGTAAAAATGTGTATTTGTTCTTTTTCTGTTGCACAGTTCTAGAGTAGCAAGAACATTTTGTAGGACTGCTTTCTCCCCTGAAATTAATTTTTTTTAAAGATTTTATTCATTTATTTTTAGAGAGGGAAGGGAGGGAGGGAGGGAGAGAGAGAGAGAGAAATATCGATGTGCGGTTGCTGGGGGACATGGCCTGCAACCTAGGCATGTGCCCTGACTGGGAATCGAACCTGCGATGCCTGGTTCGCAGCCCGCGCTCAATCCACTGAGCTACACCCGCCAGGGCACCTGAAATTAATTTAAATAAAAAAAATTAGTTCTCAAGCTAGGGCTAAGCCTAAAACACCAAGTTGTGATAAACTGTCAGCCACGAAGACAGCAGTCTCTAAAATCCACCATTTTTCAACTACATCTCCATCTAGATAATTAGCCTATGTGGCAACATCCTGCCCTTTGAACACAGGCAGAGCATTGAAGGAAACCAAACCACAGCTATCTTGGTATTGGAAGTTCCATTTCTTTAAAGGGTGGAATTTATTTTGAAGGAGAGAGAGATGGATGTGCTGTCTGGGAGGAAAAGTCATACGGTTTTCACAGTTAATTTACTGAACATTTTTCAGAGAAACTGAAAGTTGGAGAAAGAAAAAGACAATGAATTATGTACTAAAAACCAGTTCTTGGGGATAATAAAGCTAAGAAGGCTATGGCTGTGTAAGAGACTTTTCTTTTTATGAGCAAAACTCACTACAAGGCATAAAGAATTCACAAAAACACGTAATTCCACTGGTAAACATGCTTCACAAAGGTTATTTCGTAGGACTTAGAGTGTGACTAGGAAACTGAATTGGAGATGAGACATGGGCGTGCAGTCATTTCTCTGGCATGATACCCTTGTGCACCTTTCAGGATCTCTTGTTCCTACACTATAAGGTGGGGGAATGAATCAAATGGGGAGGGGAAGTACGAATGCCTGGAGGAAGCATGAAGGTGAGGGAGTGAGTGGAGTTGGCCGGCTTAAGTTCGTGGTGCACTAAGGAGCATTGGCCCTATCCAGTGGGGCAGCTGTTGAGCCAATCATTTTGGTGACTTGTTTGGGCAGGTTTTCCAATTGTTCAAAAGCAGCCATAAAATTAGGGCATTTTGTGAAATCTCTGCATTTTGAAATTTTAGTTCAATTAGTATTATTTTTTTAAACACTGTCTGGTAGGTGTTTTTTTTTTTTCCTTTCCCACCTCTGTAGGCAGGATCTGGCCTGTACGCTGCTGGGTACCTTTGTGCCAGATGGTTTCCAACATCTCTCTGTTCTAAAATGTTGTATGGGGGATTCACATACCTTCATTTGCTTACATTTTTAACTCCTGGCGTTGTTTTTTTCCACCCTGTCAGTTGGCTAGTTTAATTACTAAATTCAACAATCTCATATTGAATGCTTAGGAAATACTATGTTTGCAGCCAGAGATATAAAACAATAAATGAAAGTGAAAAAGGACCTACTCTCAAGAAGTTTCTAGTCAACTATTGAGTTAGATCTTAATCTGGTATAAATGTTTCATTAAAGACAAAATAGTACTTTAAGCTGGATTGGGCAGGTGGGTAGGTGGGGAGGGTTGGTCAGACACAGATCCTTGAAGGGCAGTGTTAGATCAAAGGGCTGAAGAATCAATGGTAATTATCCAGCAGAAGAAAGAGGGAAGTGGAGGATATGTCTTGCCCTTCAACAAAATCCTCTAAAAGCAGACACTGGCAGCCAAAACAGTTAAAGAGCAGCTACAGGGAATGGTTCAGAGCAGCAACTCTGTGCTAACCTGACTGAATTAAATCCTGGTTCTATGGCTGACTTGCTCTGTGATCTTAAGCAAATCACTTAACCCCTCTGTGCTTCCATTTCCTCATGATAAATGGGGGATGATAACATTACCTGTCTTAAGAAGTTGTTGAGGAGATGAAAGGAATTAATACAAGTAAAATGCTTAGAAAAGTGCCCAGATAGAGTAAGCATTCTGTAAGTGTTAGGTATTATTTAAAACAGGAGGGGCACAAAGCGGGAAGACGATGATGAAGAGGGGAAGCAGCAGCGGAAGGGATCATGAACACATACTCCACAATGTTTTGCTTTATTTCAGTCCTGTTTTTGAAGAATTGACAGGTAATGATTTTTGTCTTCACTCTGCTCCAGAATTATTGTGAAAATTAGGCTGACCATTGTCCCTTTGGCTGAAATATCAAAGACAGGTAAGGTAAAGACAGTTCGTAATTAGTGGATAACAAGTATTTATGTCTGCGTTCCCACCACTCAGTGCAGCCAGCCCCACCTGCTTGTCATTTGCAAGCTTCTGGCTTCCCTTCTCTCGGTAAACTGGCCACTGAGCAGCCTGTTTATGTGTTGACTGCGAAGGGCTTTGGCATTGAAATTCAGACAACCAAAAACATTTCTGGGAGGTGATACCAGCAGGCTGCCTTGTGGGAGTGGCCGCAGAACTTAGACTGTATTTTCCTGCTAGAGGAAGTAATATTTACAAGTAATATCTGTAAACTTTTAGGTCAGAAAACTGATCAGCTTACAATAATGTTTTTTAGAAGCTTGACCTTCCTGCACTATTTCTGGAGACTTGACTAATAATAATAATAATAATAATAATAATAATAATAATAATGCTATAGTTAGCACCTAATTAGTGTTTACCACATTCTAAGAGTTGTGTCTGAAATATTCAAATCCCCGCCTACCATAAATCCTTGGATAATGCAAAATTGTTGTACATTGAGTTTTTAAAAATTTATTTATTTATTTATTTTTTAAAGAGAGGGGAAGAGTGGGAGAAAGAGAGGGTGAGAAACATCAATGTGATAGAGATACATTGACCGGTTGCCTCTCTCACGTGCTCCTACAGGGGGACTGAACCCGCAACCCAGGCATGTGCCCTGACCACGAGTTGAGCCAACAAACTTTTGCTTTGCAGGATGATGCCCAACCAACTGAGCCACATTGGTCAGGGCTACAGTGAGTTTTGTATCTGAAAAAACACCGACTCAATTCAACACATGCTGCTTTTGTAGTTAGTGCGAAGTAGTAACCTAAATCCAAAATACCACATAAATCCACACTGTATTTAGCCACAAGTATATATTTAAATAGAAAACACTAATTTTCCCCCAATCAAACAAATTGGTAATATATTTTATTTTGAACAGTGAATTTTGGCCATAAGTTCTAGGAACTGGTTATGGGGCAAGAAGCTCGGTATGAGACTTCTCCCAAGTGTCTGGAGGACTAGAGTGAGAATGTATCTGTGGGAATTCTCTTTGCACCTAGTTCATAATGGTGCACAAAGTAGACTCCATAAATGCTGCTGAACAAATATATAAACAGCACCAAGTTTCCATCCTGCCCTGTCCCCCACTTTCTAAATTTTAAAATAAGATGTTGGATGGTATGAAGGCAGAGAGAGCATCACATTTTCTGAACACTGAATGAGTGTTACTCTTCTGTCTACTATCTTATTCTCATTCTCCTGATTTGGTGTCCTGGTGTCTGTTGCCAGTTCACAAGAATGGAATATCCTACATAATAGCCATTCTTCCTTAAAGATAAATAAAAAAGTGTTCTTTTTATTATTTAGAGAAAACTTATAGATGAGTAGGTAAAACAAGTATAGGACATTTACACAAGGGAATACTACTCAGTCATAAAAAAGAAAATTTTACTCTTTGTGACAGCATGGATGGACCTGGAGAACATTATGCTAAGTGAAATAATCCAGTCAGAGAAGGACAAATACTATATGATTTCACTTGTATGTGGAACCTAACGAGCAAACTGAACTAACAAGTGAAATAGAGACCGACTCATAGATGGTGAGCAGGATGATAGCTGTGAGAAGGAGGGTAGCAGGTGGAGGGACTGAGCAAAAAGAAAAAAGGACTCATGGACACAGACAGCAGTGTGGTGATTACAGTGGGGAAGGGATATAAGGGGACTAAATGGTGATGGAAAACAATACAACTAAAAATACAATGAAAAAAACATGTAAGGAACAGGGAAAGGTTTGTTGAAAGTAAAATAACCTTGAAATTGGTGGTAATTTTCATTCATTGTTTGTTTTTAGTCTCTGTCTGACGACTCTAAAGGTCTTACCTAGTCTTGGCTTGAGATGAATGACAGGATCATGGAGCGATTTTCTTAATCCCCAGTCTTAATAGGCAGTTTAAGACTTTAGACCTCAAGTGAAAATCTCTGAAGTTCTCTTCCTCTATAAAAGTATCAGAGACTTCAGTTCCTTGTTTGTAAAACAGAGTATATTAAGCTAAATGAACCCTGATACCACTCCCGGGTCACTGTTCATGGCCCTCTCCATATTAGTCCTTCTATTGTTCCTGTCTTGTTCATTCCAGAGACTGAAGAGAGTCAGGCAACAGGTTGAGGAGGTAAGTATTAACATGAGATTGGACAGGTGGTGAGCAGAGGAGAAGAGGCGAACATTTTATTATTTCATATTCATGTGAACTCTTCCACAGCCTTTGCAAAGCTCCACGATTCTCTTTCCCGTGACTGCCTGTGTGGTGGGCTGCATCCTTGCCATGAATTTGTCTCCTCACTGTGGAAACCAGCCAAGGACGCAGTACTGACCACCTGCTCACTTTCTGCACAGGGCGACTCCCCAGACTTATTTTCCTGCTCTCTGCTCCTGCTGGTTTATGGCTTTCCCTTCTGCAGCAATAAAACTCTTGGAGAGCCATCTTAGGGATGAATTAATGCCACTTAAGTATATTTCCGTTAGCTGCCCTTTGATGGTTCTGTTTAAAAATAAAGGGAGAATGAAGGGAGCTTGATTCTTATTGAAATTTTCCTTTCCCTTGCTTTAAACTTACCACTGCTCAGAAACTCTTAGTTACACTCCAAGGGAGCTTTTTAACAACAAAAAAATGACAAACTTATCATCTTTCAGTAATTTTTTCCCTGTTGGAAAGGTATTTATATTATAAAGAGGCCTAGCTCGGCCTGTGTGAACTTGCCTTATATTCTTTAAATATTTAAATGTATAAATAATAAGTAAAAAGTGTATCTGAATTCCAGAAGAGCAGAACAGGAACTTGCTCTCCACCTAATTCCTAATTGCAAACAGATTAAGGATCAGTTGTCATGATCCCATTTCTACTTGTGTAGTCTGCAATTTATTTTTACTCTCCCCACATTTTATATTTTACTAATTCATTTGAATCTTATACTTAATCTGTGTCAGCTCTGAAACAGAATATGCTATGAGGTTCTGTTTCCTTTTCTCACAGTCATAGCCGTGAGTACTGGAAAATATGAGAGTCTGTCCTGAGCTTGACACTTGCCTCTGTGTGGCCTTGGGTAAGCCTCTCAGCTACTCTAGGCTTCTGGTTTCTCTGCTATAATAATGATAATAGAATCTGGATATTGAGGGGGGGAAATCCCTAAAGAAGGGGGAAGGGTGCAGGGCGGGGGAGGGAGGTTTCCCTTACTGTTATGGAAATTACTATCAGAATGAACTATTTTCATTTATCCCTCCTTTTGTTTGCTTAAAAACTGAAGCTAACCAGCCGTGGTGGGTATGGCTCAGGGTACTGAATGCTGGTCTGCAAACCAAAGGGTTGCCAATTTGATTCCCAGTCAGGGCACATGCCTGGGTTGTGGGCCAGATCCCCAGTAGGGGGCACGTGAGAGGCAACCACACACTGGTGTTTTTTTCCCTCTCTTTCTCCCTCCCTCTCTAAAAAGCAATAAATAAAATCTTTAAAAAAATAAAATAAAGCTAACCAGATGGCATGCAATGACCATTGGGGTAGTGTCACCATAACCCATTCCACGGAGCTCATCACCACATACCACTTTAGTTTTCTTATTTATCCCATTCAACAAACATTTTTTGAACCACCCCCTTAAGAACTATTGAGGATTCAAGCATGACTAAGGTGTCATTTCTGCCTCAATGTCAACACATGGCAAAGACACACGTATGAGTAGAATTCAAGGAAACTGGTCCTGCTTCCTTTCTTTATCTGGCTTTATTTTCCCTTTTGCTCCTGCTGCTTCTTTTTCCCTTGTCCTTCCCCAACTCCAGCTCTAATTGCTTTGCTCTTTTCCAGATTTCTGATTCCCACTTGATATCTGCAACCTCAGCAGCCCACTTGAAACTTGAGCCTTAATAAAAACTAACGTCCTCAAAGGCCAAGAGGAGATGAATCAATCACGTTCCCTCTTCATGGGACTCTAGGGCAGACTTGTCATAGGAAGGAAGAAATGTCAATGTGACATGACAGGGTGGCATTAGAAGTACCTATCCCTCCACTGAACATAAACTCCCAATTTCTTGTTGCCTTTGAATGGACATTCCCTGAAGGGCAGAACCAACAAATAACTTGGACTGTCCTACGCCAGAGGTTCAGAGACAGCTCCTATTTATTCAGACCCTGAATACATTCAGTCCCTAAATTCAGGCCCTGGCTGAGGACTGACTTACAGCTAAAAGATGGGGCATTGCTTTGCCACCAAGGACTGTTTTGTGGAAGACAACTTTTCCAGGGCTGGGGGAGGCAGGAGGCAGAGCTCAGGTGGCAATGCAAGCAAAGCTTTGATCTCCTGCCCAGCACTCACATCCTGGTGTGCAGCTGGATTCCTAAAAGGCCACGGACCAGTACTGGTCTGAGGCCTGGAGGTTGGGGACCCCTGATGTAGATGATTTACTTACTGGTTCCCCAAATTGGAAACTCTCTGTCTTGCATACTATTTAGACATTAAATTTCTCAGCTATAAGGGGATATAATTTCTCCTAGTCTAAAGTTCAGCTAGTTAAACAGAAAGTGCATTATTTGGACTTGGTCCATACTCATGGGACACAGGGCCTTTTCCCAAAGAGTCCAGACCATCACTCAGCTCCCTGAACCTAGCACCCGGAAACAACTGAGGGCCTTTCTTGGCCTAACCAGGTATTACAGAATCTGGATACTTAATTATGGCCTCATTGCACAACCCCTTTATGACAGTCTCAAGGGCCAGGAAGATTAGGCCCCATCAACAAAATCTTTAAATGAACTTAAGACTCTATTCACCCAGCCCCCAGCCCTAGGACTCCCTAATCCCTCCAAACCTTTCAAACTATACACTCATGAAAGGGAGAGAATAGCTCTTGGGGTCCTCACTCCAAAATTAGGTAATGCCCACCAACCAACCCATGGCTTACACATCTGAAAGGCTAGACCCCACTGTTGGGGGTGACTGTCCTGTTTTCCCACTTTTGGAGCCCTCATTCTTCCTCTAGAAGAAGCCTTTAAAGCAACTCTTGGGGCCTCAATCTAGGCATACAACAGTCATTGGATCCCGGAACGCCTACAAACTAAGGATCCCTATTGGCTTTCTGAAACTGACTTTTGAGATACCAGGCCCTACTTTTAGAAAATCCTGAATGTACTATTTTTGTCTGTGGGACCTTAAATCCTACCACCTTCCTTCCCAATTTGGCAGAGGACTTGCCATTCCATTCCTGCTCTGAAATTCTATCTATCTCCTCTAACCCTCACCCTGATCTCTCTGACTGGCCTCTAGACAATCCAGACATTATTTGGTTCACAGATGGCAGCAGTTTTGTTCTAGAGGGAAAAGGAAAGGCAGGGTGTGCGGCAGTTTCTCTCCAGCAGACGGCAGAGGCATGAGCACTACCTACCCATTTCCCTGCTTAACTAGCAGAATTAATAGCTCTTACTGAGAGCACTTACACTGGCAGAGTGGAAAAAGGGTAACTGTTTTCACAGATTCTAAATATGCTTTCCTAATCCTACATGCTCACCACCATAAACAGTCCTATCAAATACAGGCCCCAAATCTTAGAACTCCTCCAGGCTCTTCCAAGGCCTCAGCACATATCAGTTCTTCACTGTAAGGGACATCAAATGGGGGATTCGAAGGTAGCCAAGGACAATCATCCAGTAGATGCTACTGCCAGACAGTGGCCCTTTAGGATACAAAAAGAAAACTAAAGTGAAAGTACCCATCCCTACCTAGGACCAAAACACTCTCTCTGTAGGTCTGCTGAGTGCCTAAAATTTTTATTAAAGTTCCAGAATCTAGGAAAGCTAATACACTCCAGAGACTTTTTGGACAGATGATTGATATATAATGGAGAACAGAGCCTAAGGAACAGGGACTCAGGGAATCTAGAAGAAAAAGGTCTCAGGCAGTCTAGGGCCTCTAGTCGGGTTGCCTGGCTGGGACTGAATAGAGAGTCACATGGTTCAAGGTGACGGGTACCTTAGGAAGTCAGAGGCATGAGATGGAAGCAGGAAGCCCAGAGTTGCCATGAAGCATCTCCAGCAGCTCCTGGGGAGGAGGGCTGGTCATGACGACATGATTAATTTGCGTCACTCCTGAGAAAGAAGGGTTAATGTCTTCAAGAGGGATCCCCTGAAGCTTGAGCTCCCCATAAATGAGTTGAGCCCTAGCAATCTCTGTGGAAAGTGGTTATGGTGCACCCTAAATTTTGGCTTCCGGTGGCAGTCCTGGTTATTTGCCAGGCTTAGACCCCATCTCCCAGATAGGAGAGGGCTGGCTCTCCCCTTGGCCATGACTGAGTGGCCAGGAGAGGGCTGAAGCTCAAGTTCTGCCACGCAATTGTGCTATTTTATCTCAGTTTCTGATCACTCCTGCGAAGGACTGGTACTTCCCTAGTCACACAGTTTAAATGCCTCACAGGCCAAGGGGCAAGCTCCTCCTGGATTCTGACTTCCAGGCCTGCAGGATCTTTGTGCATGCCTCTGGCCTGGAATGTGCTAAAGACAACAGGGGACCCTCACACCAACTACTGCTTCTCTCTCTGTAATTTTTTTCTAAGAAACACTGGACATTTGCCTTCATATGCAGAACAACCTCCAGATCCTACCCCAGTGCTCTACTTGGAATTGAAATTCTAAGGAATAAAAAAATGCAGAGAAATGCTCCCACCCACTAATTAATCCATTGATCCATCCACTCAAAATTATTTAGTACTTAGCAAGTGCCAGGTGCTGTAGACACAATAATGAGTGGAGAATGAGGTCCCTGTCCTGGAATGACTCACAGTCTAGAGGGGTTGGCTAGTGTTGACTGCTCAGGCTCCTTCCCTGTGTCAGTTTCCATCTCTGCGAAATTAGTCACAGGGAAACTTTCAATTCTTGTTTATGTGTGTTGGGCTGACCAACTCACTTGGAGGATAATTGCCAGCACTTTTACAATCTCATGCTGGCTTCCCTCCATCTTCCAGCATGTGATTAAGCTTCTTCTGCCTTCTAGTCCTTGATGTGTATCCATAAAAAACAAACTTACTTTAATATCAGTCTCAACAAGACTTGCAAGGAATGCAAATAGAGGACGTTGCATAGCAAACATAAATAACTCTAGAACTATCTCTATTAGCATCTGGCCTTATACAGAAGCACATTAAAAAAATAATGAGTTATCCATAAGAAGTCTAAGGCAGGCAAAGAATCATTAGACTTTCCAGATTGTTAGCATACAATGATATTCTGGATTTCTTTTCTTAGAGGGAGCCCTATAAGATTCTTACTCCTGAACTCTACTTGTTCTAGCTTCTACTAAAATCAAACAATAACATAACTGAAAATTCCTTTTCATATATGCTTATTGTCTATCTGCCTCCTTGTTTATTTTCCAAGCTATCATTTGTCTCAGCATTTACCTACAGTTATCAATGTGGGCACAGTGGTACAGAGACACAAAGGTTGGCTGTTTGCTTGACTCTGAATTCTGATTAGGTAGAGAAATTCAGCATCTGTTGAAGGATCTTTAAGAATCAACACATAAAATGTTATTATGCATTACAATTTACATGAGGCTTTCCCTTGAAATAGGTCAAGTTGCCAAAAAGTTAACATTAAAACACAGGTTCTCAAAATAAAGATCTTATGTGAACAGAATTTATAATAGCATGAATTTTAACTTATTTTATGCCCTGTCAGATTCATGAAACATGTAGGTGTCGATAATAATCGGAGCAGAAATACACCGAAGAGCAGTGGAATCTTGTTAGAAGATGGTTTGACAGCCTCCTGGCTCCCACTGCCGTAACATCTGGAATAACCTGCTCACTGGGATCTGGAAGCCAGGAATCACCTATCGCCTCTGACACTGGCACCACCAGGGGCTTACTGAAGTCCTGTTATTATTAATTCATTGGACACACATTTCGTGAGGGCTTAGAATGTTTTAAGTACTGCTAGACTCTATTAGTAATAATATTAAGAGCAAAGAACATTGAATAAATATTTACTAAGTGCCAGATGCTGTGCTAGGTGCTTTACTTAAATTCTCTTATTTAATACAATCCCAATAACCTGGGAAAAAGATGCTACTATATTTATTTTGCAGACAAGGAAATGAGGGCCCCGAAAAGTTCAGACTTTAAAAAATTTCTTTTTACTAAAGGACCGAAAAGAAAATTCATCAGTTTTCATTGGATTCTCTCTGAGTGTGGGAAACACATTAAACTCAGAAATAGTGTAGCCTTTCAAGGAGCATCACAAATTAAAAAATATTAATAGATTTCTCCATGTGACAAAAGTGCTTTTGATCCAATTAAGGACGCAACAAAGCTGTTTGAAACACCATTTAAAATGTGCCCTCCCACCCAAGGCACAAATTGAAATCACGGGGCAAGGGTAATCATCGTGAACTTAGGATACAGAAATGACAAGGAGTTCAAGAGCATGCTGCCAGCAATACTTTTAATTAATTGAGTGCGAACAAGGAAAAAAGTTTCGAAGCCTGAGTAGAATAGATTTTTGCATTTGTAGAAATGAGGAAGCTACACAAATTCAGTCGGAGGAGCCCTGAAGAGGTTAAATAACTTGCTCCAGGTAGCAGGTAGGAAAACCAGATTAGACTCTGCTGGTCTCCAGCTCTTTAGGACTGCATTGGATTAAAGCCACTGGAAGAATCCTTCAGTGCCCCAGGCAGTAACAGCAATGCTTCTGGAAGGCAGTTCAACTAAGTTAAAATGTACCCCTAAAATCTTCATTATATTTGGGTTCTTTGTTTCCATCACTACAAGTATCGCCAAACAGGCTGGTCATACTGCCCTCCACATCTCCAAGCCCTTCTCCTTGCAGAGCAAATGCCGATGAGAAATCATGGAGCGTGTGTTCACGGTTCCCTCTCTTTTCCGGTGACCCCACTATCCTTTTGGTATCCCTGTCCTGCTGCCTAGGATTGCTCACTAAGACCCTCCCTCCACATAACCCTTCTCATTCACTTAAAAAATGTATTTTGATGTGTGTTATTTAATTTAAAAAATAAGCTTTATTTTTAGAGCAGTTTTATGTTTACAGTGAAATTGAACGAAACAGCCTTCCCCACTATCATCATGCCATACCAGAGGGGCACTTTTGTTACAATCGATGAACCTACATCAACACCCATTGTCATCCAAAGACTATAGTTTTTATTAGGGTTCACGCTTGGTGATTTACATACTCTGGGTTTTGACAAATGTATAGTCACCGATATCCACTATTGTAGTATCTGCAGAATGGTTTTATTGCTCTAAAAATCCTCTGCACTCCATCTGTTCGGACCCTCCTCCTCCTGGCAATTATTGATCTTTTTACTGTCTCCATAGTTTCGCCTTTTCCAGAATGTCATACATATAGTTGGTATCATACAGTATGCAGCCTTTTTAGATGGACTTCTTTCACTTAATAATATGCATTTACTGTTCTTCACATCTTTTTATGGCTTGCTAGCTCATTTATTTCAAGTGCTGAAAAATATTCCGTTGTCTGGATGTACCATATATGGTTTATTTATCAACATGCTCTTTTTAAAGGCAAATTTTGGATTTCCTAAACTTTACCCCTGATTTTTTAAAAAAATTGCATGTTGACTCTGCTAGGCAACCACCAGGTAATTTAAGAAAGCATTGGAAGCTATTCATGACTGACAATGGTATCACTGGGTTACTCCTCCAGGGTAAAACATTTGTCTTTTAATAGAGATTCCATTGCCTCAAGGGAAAATTTGTGATGAGGACATCCAGCAGTTTGAGGATCAGTAGGAGGATCTTTGGGGAAGGTGACTTCTTGATGACTCTCAGATCTCACCAGATGGGCACCTCATCATGAGAGGGGGGCAAGCTGAGAGCCCTTGAGCCCCTGCCAGGTGCCACACTTTGGGTCCATTAGCACCTCACAGTTAGCAAGCTTGGATTTTCATGAATGGAAACCACAGAGGAAGCCTTGGCTTAGTCTCAGCTGTGCAGAATTAGCATGAATCACACACCCAGCTTGATGAGCTGGAAAGGTTCCAACTCAAGCATGCCCGTTTTGTAGAATGCACAGGAGACTAGAAGAGTATTAATTTCAAGTGGAGTTCACTTCGCCTGGCATATTTTGGGTCAGAATTTATTAAAGGATATCTTTCTTTTTCTTTTTTTGCCTCACCTGGGTAATGATGATTGTTTTGGACTCAAAAGCCCCTGAATGTCCCTAAATGACTTCTGAGTCTTAACATTTAACCTAGTGATGCTGACACTACATATATTTCTACCTAGAATTAGTATATTTTATAATTATTTGAAAATTGATAATCACTATGTATGTGCTAAAATAACTGTTCTTCTGAAAACATTTAACTTTGCTAGATTGCGATTATATATTCTTTAATATTCATAACAAAAATGTAAATCAGAAGTACAATGTAAATGTACTCTTCTACTGAAAACACTTCCCTTCATGGCTTACAGATCCTTATCTCATTGGTCTCTGCCTGTTCCATACACCTCCACCTGTTGATTAAGGGCCAGACACACTGACTTCCTCTGTTCTTTGAATTCACCAGTTTGCTTCTGTCAGGGCCTTTGCACATACTGCTTGTTCTGCCTTACTGGTCTTTTCCCAGCTCTGACCAGGGCTGGCTCTTTTTCATGTCTTGTAAATTTTGGCTAAATGGCATCTTCTCAGAGAAGTCTTTTCTGACCACTCTGAGACAATGCCCAAATCTGGCCATTCTCTATCACATTGCCTCATTTATTACATTTCTCAATAGCTGAAACTCTCTTGTTTAATTTATTCATTGTCTGTCTCCCATGCTATGCCTATAAACTGTGAGAGAAGGGACATGGCTTGTCTCATTCACCGTGCTGTTTCCCTAGTGGCTGGCACATAGTACGTGCTCAGTAAAAATTTGGAGAATGAATAATTGAATGGATTTCACCACGGATGTTTATGTTTGCTCTCTGAGTTTGACTGTGTCTTATGAGTGTGTGTGCCTCATGTTCCCACCCCTAGGAGGAAGGGCTTCTTTGCTTCTCTCTCTGTCATTACCACTGCTGTCAGGTAGCACATGGCAGTTCATTGGTTACTTTTATTTTTGCATTCCTTATAGCTTACATAACAATTGGCACTTAAGAGTTGGTGAACACATGTTGAGTGAATCAATAAGTTTGTAGGCAATGTTGATGAATCTCTTTAAAAAACAGATTATTCCCTTTGGCATGTAATTCAACATAATGCCAACATCATGAGCATTGGTGTCTAGTGAAGCTGCACTGTCTCCCGTTTTCCAAAGCCCCTCCTGACTCATTCTCCTTTCCAGCGAGCACACAAATAGAGGGCAGGCTGCCCAAAAGGGCAGGTGGTGGAATGTCTGACCTTACTGACAATGAGAGCTTTGCCATTCTGATTTCTCTGGTGAAGGATGGCAGTCTAATGAGGGCTTAGCCCATGGTTCTATTGTTCTGGCAAGTACTGACAGGACTGACTGAGGACAGACATTAGCTGAATGTCTATCATATTCTAGGCAGTGTTAGGTACTAAACATATATCATTTTATTTATCGTATTTTTCAGACTGTAAGATGCACTTTCCCCCCAAATTTGGGAGGAAAAGAGGGGTGCATCTTAAAGTCCAAATGTACCTTTACATTTACATTGGTGAAATATTATGTTATTTATGTTATTAAACATTTTACCACATTTTTTGCTTCAAAATTTTTTTCTTAGTTTCCTTCTCTAAAACCTAGGTGCCTGTTTTGGTCTAAAAAATACGGGAATTGTGACAACACTACTATGAAGAGTAATCACTTTTTTCTTTAGACAGGGAACCAGAGACTCAGAATATTGAGTTACTTGCCCAACTTTATGTAGCTGATATTGGCAGGACTAGGATTTCAACTCCTGACTCAAAATGTTGTGCTGTTTGTACCATGGGCACCACCAGAACAAGCAAATAACAACAAAATCCCCTCCCATATAATTTATTTGGCTCAATAAAACCCTCTTCTGAAATGCAATTACTCTGTCCTGTTAAGTCATTCACATGTTAGTGTTAATAATTTCGATAACTCTGATAACTGTGAGCTAGTCTCTAATGGAGGTCACTATCTCCTAAGAAGGTACAGTTGGAATGGAAAGCCAGGCAGGTAGAGTTTCTGAGGGTCTGACACACCTCAGGGAGGAGAACAGGTGAGAGGCTCTAGAGTACCAAGGAGGGGGAGGGTGGTGGGCTGTGGACTGCACCCAGCTGGGCTACACTATCTATTCAGAAGGCAGTGTCCTGGGAAGCCTGGTGGGAAGGCTGAGGAAGATGGTAAATGTGAGATAAAGCACAGCAGGGTGGTTACAGGCTGGGGTCTAAACCAGATGCTTAGTTTTAAATTCTGCCCCTGCCACTCAGGTGACCGAAGCAAGTGACTTACCTCTTTGTACCTCACACTCTTCACCTATTAAAATGTGGTGATAACTAGTAATACATATTACACTTGAGTGTTGTAAGGACTAAATGAAATTTTGCCAGATAGAGTGCTCTGAACAGTTCCTGGTAGCCAGTGATTCATAAGTGTCAGCTCTTGGTGTGCAACAGCCCATATCACCACAAGGTTTCATGGTGCCAACAGCTGATTACAAGCTGTGAGTCTTATGTAGTCACTTTAGCACGTGTAGAACCAGACCAGGTGGTTGGTCCTTGACTGTGAAGACAATTGTGGGGAGAAAAGAAGTCTGTTTTTGGAGGCGTTTAGCTCTTAAACACGGGCCTTTCGCCTGGTGTGCTGCAAGAGTGTTTAAAATATGCAATACCTAATTATTTAGTCAGGGGCACTGACCTCTTTTCCCTTAGATTTTCAAATAAAAAAATGGCAACAGTCAACACAACAAAATCCATCTGGTGTAAATGAATCAAAATTGTACCCATTTTTTTTGTCAGATCAGCAAAAAATATTTTTTTGGGGTGTAGTGTGCTGCAGAATTTTAGTAATTAGTCTATGTGTGCCATGAGATGGATAAGGTTGAAAACCTCTGCTCTAGGGTTTGGGTTTATGGCATCCCCAAATCCAGGAACATAGGATGTTTTAGGCTAAAAGGGACTTTTATTTTCCTCTTATAACTTTGTTACTAATTGACCTAATGCCATCGATTACTTTTTTAGTTAGAAAAAAGTAAATGTTTCAACTATTTGAAATAGTTAATAGTTAATATCAATCACATTTTAGCTTTGTGCAAATGAGTTTCCACTGTGTCTTACAATTTATGACAAGCTCCTTATACCACAATTTAAACGTGGGTGGGGCAACATTCCTGTTGCAGAGCCTGAAATTTGAAATCATTCTTTTAGTGTTGGTTTCTCACACTACTCATTTGGAAAAATATCTCTTATTGTTATCACTCATATCACCTTTACTTCCTACTCCTTAATTCTGGGACATCTGCTTTGTCTTGTAATATCGTATGCTTCTCTTTTTTGTCTGCGTGAGGCCCAGTGGTAGGGTGTGTTCTACGTTGATCTGCTTTTTTATAATCAGCTGAAATGGTGATGATGGGCTGCAATATGTTTGGTTTGGAACAAAATGTTCACCCTAATGAAATGGGACTTTATGAAAGGAATGCTCCTAATCCTTTCAAGGACTGAGCCAGCTCACTGTAGGTAAATGGCATTTGACCTTCCTTCCTTCCCTTCCCTTCCTTCCTTCCTTCCTTCCTTCCTTCCTTCCTTCCTTCCTTCCTCCCTCCCTCCCTCCCTCCTTTCCTTCCTTTTCCAAAAAACATTCTGGGTCCACGAGCTGTTACCAAGAGCATTATTAAAAATTGTGCCAGCACAGAGTTATTGCTGTTCCTGAAGAAAAGATAAATGTATGTATTTTAAAATCTGGACATAAGAAGGTTTAAAAAAATATTGTTGTAGAGATCTCCTGGCTACCTTTCCTTAGCTCTTTTCCAAGTTTTGGGCTGGAGGAACTTAAAAATGTGTCTGTGCCAAAGTTAAATATTAAATGAAAACCTTGTGTCTGAGGAGCTCCAAGATTAATAAACTGTGGTGAAATAGGTAAGATCCCAAGTCATCAGAGAAAGAAATCTCTAAAGGGAATGAATGGGGTTGCATGGCACATAGTGTCAGCTCTGTGCTGTGGGATAAAATCTCCCCCACAGGGAAAAGATGCGCTGTGGCTTATTTAAGCCTTGGAGGAGGCACCACCTTTGAAGGTGTCACACTACTACACTTACTATTGTTGAGCTAGTACATAAAAAAATATTTGAAGGAGCCGAAAGAGTTAATGCTTTACACAAATGTGCAACTTAGTATTAAGAAAGAGTCTCCCTTCTCAAGGGAGCGTCATCCTTAACTAACAGTAGCACTAGCTTCCAAATGTTGGATTCAGTTATCACCGTGAATATTTTTAGCAGCATCACTTTTCCCTCAAGGAAAACACTAGGGGAAATGAAGTATAATATTGAAGGACTATACAATGAACCTGGAATATAAATTTAGTTTTCATTTCCCAGTTAATTCTGGTGATAATTTGCTTCCCAAACTTGGATGCAGGGGTTGGTTGAGTTGCTGGAGTTTCCAGTCTTCCTTCCCAAGTGTACTGCGGTGATTGGGCACAGTGAGCTGGGCGGTGCTAGTAAGGCAGAGAGAGCCTGTGGGCTGGGGTGTCAGAGCCACTGGATTTGGATCCTGGCTCTGCTATGTACCAGTTGTGTAACCTTAGGAACCTCCATTTCTTAGCCTGGGAAATAGGAATGATAATCCTAATTGGGATCATATTTGATAATAAATGTTTGGTACTAACCTGGCAACTAGCAAAAACTCAATAAAAGACAGCTGTTATGGTAAGCATTATATATTTTTGCATTCTTGCCATTAATGTAGTTACAGAATGCAATAGGATATTAATATAGCTTTTACCAACCAATTTTGGTATCTCAGGCACATCCATACACAAAATCATCCTAAAAGAGATAATTTGTCCTGGGTTTGTTGAGTTAGTACCTGATAGACAAATGCTTGCATTGAATGATGTTTGAAATACTTTCCTGAATTAAGAATGTAATTCTGATGCTTTTGAGTAGGCATCAGAAGAGAAATCTGTTGTGTTGAAGAAGAGAAAGGTCATGAAGATACTGAGTAGAAGTAAAATGAAACTTTAACACATTTAGGAAAAACTGTAACAGGTCAATGAGACAGTACGGAGAAACATACAAAAAATATGAGGAAACTATGAAATTTTCACATTCTTAAGACAGGAAACCAACAACATAGATATGACTAAAAAGTTCAAGGACTAACTAAACATTTCTCTGGTTACCTTGCTAGTGGAAACTTTTGCCTTATGCTAATGATATTATAATGAGAAAACCACCTGACAATGAGGTAAACAGTAACGATATAATGCTGTTAGTGCTCCATGCTCTGCCTTGAAGACTGGCCTGAGGAGGCATTTGGGAAGGGTTTGTACAGCATAGGTTAAGACCATGAAGTAAAGAATTTGGGCTCCAAAAAGGATTTTAAACTGGTGGGTATGCTTTGGAATGTTTTGAATATTGCAGCCCTGCTGTGATTCCCTCTGACTTGATTGTGCAGAGTGTAAACCAAGAAACACATGCTATTGCATTGCTTGTCTCATCAGACACCCTTTGTGGAATGGATGGGATGTTGGTCTTGGAAAGGTGGCATTTATTCTGTAGGAGTTTTTTGGTGTGAGTTTGAATAGCAGACTGGACCTAAGATCGACATCCCTGATCCTTGTATTCTCAGAAGAGTGAGGCCTGGTCAGGGAGAAAGGGGGAGAGTGAGTCAGCTGTTTCTATGGTAGATAAGACCATGTCTGTGTAAGCCATATTTTCATGACATAACTTACTACATTGCCTATACTTGGTGTCTATAGCAACAGGCATACGAGGTCTGTCCAGAAGGTATCCAGCCATGTACTATGAAAAAGAGAGACATTTATTGAAGAAGATACAAGAAGAGTTGTACACAAGACAATGATCAATGATGCCTCAGTACTCTTCAGTATAGGCACCTTGGGACCTCACACCATTCTCCCAATTGCCAACAGCTACCTCAAAGTGTTTTCCTGAATGTCACTGAAGGTCTGAAATCTCTTCCTTTTCTAAGATGATTTTAGTTTTGGGAAAAGCCAGAAGTCACAGTGCACCAAATCTGGGCTGTAGAAGGGCTGAGTTGCCTGGGTGATTTGATGTTTCACCAGACTCTGCAAGAGACATGATGCATGAGCAGGGACATTGTCATGATGAAGCTGCCAGTCACCAGTTGCCCATAGCTGTGTTCTTCTGAGTCATCTAAATAGTTTCCGTAGAGGAACGTTTAATTAAGCTTAATGCAAAATTTGATGCAGATTCATTACTCTACTCACTCAGTCAGTTTGAATGTGATGGCCACACAGTACACATGTTCACTCAATGGTATCTACTGTCCCCACCGACTAGTACAGTGAAGTTGTCATTGTTCGCACATGCACATTCCAGTCCACTCTCCTTTGCTGCTGGTTACATTGATGTCACATAAACCATTCTCATGTTAACAATGGCTGGACTTTTTCCAGAAAGATCTTGTATATTCTGTTATTCCTGGTTGTACTCTGTTAACTATTATTATTACTAATAACTGTTCTCTTATCAACCATAAAGAAAAAATAAGGTTAACTACTTTATCAATTCCTTTAAAAATACCACTATTTTATGTGCTGAAAGATACAATACATATGCTTAAATTATGGGATGGTTTGGCATAATAGCTAACATTAATGGAGTACTTATTATTTGCCAGGCAATGTTAATAGTACTTTATATTGATTACTTCATATGTGACATCACCTTATGTCAATGAACTCATTTAATCCTCAGAAAAATACCTTTGAAATGGAAGCTATTATAATAATCATTCCCATTTACCTATGAGGAAACTGAGGCACAGAGAGTTTAAATAACATGTGAAATGTTCCACAGCTAGGCCTTGGCTGGGTAGTTCCGTTGGTTGGAATGTCATCCCCTGCACCAAAAGGTTGCAGGTTCAATTCTTGGTCAGGGTACAAGCCTAGGTTGTGGGTTTGATCCCTGGTTGGGATGCATATGGAAGGCAACCAACCAATCAATGTTTCTTTCTCATGCCAATATTTCTCTCTCTCTTTCTCTCAAACGAACAAATGTATCTTCTAGTGAGGATTAAAAAAAAGTCCCACAGCCAGTAAAAAGCAAGACTAGAACTTGAACTCAGAGAGACTGCCTCTAGGGCAAGGGTATCAAACTCATTTTCACCAGGGACCACATCAGCCTCGTGGTTACCTTCAAATGGCCAAATGTAATTTTAGGACCGTGTAAATGTAACTTTAAGGAGCTGAAATTACATTCAGCCCTTTGAAGGCAACCATGAGGCTGATGTGGCCCCTGGTGAAAATGAATTTGACACCCCTGCTCTAGGGTCTAGGCACTCAATTACTGTACCCTATCACCTCATTGATAGGGACTTTGAATATCAAATAGAGTCTGGAACATGCATACACTTTCCATATTTATGCCCACCCACAAGGAGTGAATTTGGAATTTTATTTTTTTATAAATACTATTCTGCTCTTTATATTCATTGAACTCACAGATTAAAACTCAGGGTTATTGAAGAATATAGCAAAACCATTCGTGTAAAAATTTATTAATACTTCTTGTATGTAAAGAACTCAAAGAGGAATTGAAACTCATTGGAATTCAATGAGGAATTAAAGAAAAAGAAGACACAATTTCTAATCTTTTTGTGAACCTTAAAGACAAGAGAATAAATTGTCATACACCAAGCTAATTTCTTTTATGCCTCATTTTCCTCCTCTATAAAGTGAGGACAATAATACCTACCTCATAGTGCTTTTGTGAAGACAAAAGGAAAGACAGAAGTCCTCAGAATGAGGTCTAGCACCAAGTAAGTATGGTGTACATATTAGCTGTTATTAATCTTATCACTGGTGTGGCAGGAGTGGGTCCAGGGGATTAGACAGGCAGGAGAAGCACAGCCCACTTTAGCTGGAACAAATGTAAACCCAAGAAACCCATATCTCCCTCCCTCACTCCCTCCCATCTCCGAGAATAGATTTCTCTGCCTCTGGTTGTTTCATCTTCCAAAGAGATTTATGACAATGAAGTATGTACTTGTACTCCTACTCCCTTTTTTAATTAAAGTTATTTCCATGTTAGCTAATAATTCATTGTTAATGATGTCTCCTTTCAAATACTTAACAGAATCTGTTTCTTTATTGGCTTTGGACACGGAAACTGTAGCAGGAAATCAGATGACCGCACTTGCAATTCAAAGAGCAAATTGCGTAATCCTCTGTGATCATGATACTGAGGTACCAATGCCTTGCCTTATGTGAAACTACGGATCCTGAGCCTCTAGCTCTAAATCATCTTCTGAGGTTCTGTGCACTGCTGCTTGGAAGCTGTGGATGAAGTATCCAGTAAATAAGGCCAATGCTCACTTAGCCATTTGACAAGGGGACACTACTTCCAAGTACCAGTCAGATTGGGCCAAGAAGGGCCTCAACTTTGTAGCTATGTGTCTTCCAGCTGCCATGGATGAGGAGCCAAGGGACTGCGCTGTCCAGAGTCCACACTCTTCTCGACCATGCTCTGGAAGACCCTAGAATTCTCAACCCAGATGATCTTGTGCTCTTTCTGGTGACTGCACAGGCTTTTTCTCAGGTGAACTGTTTCCCTGGGGTCTGGACCTCTGGCTCCATTGGGGGACTAGGGAGTAGCTGTTTGTTAGGGTTTGTGGGTGGAGTTGGCTGTGCAGATGGGGTGTTCACATTCGTGGTTGTGAACCTGTTGTGGTTCACTGCTGAGTTGGACATGGGAACAAATGAACCTGGGGTAGGTTTACCTCCTTGAGCCTCTGCAGTCTGGTACAGCACTTCAAGAATTCTGAGAATCCTAAATTTGAATGTGGCCTTTCAGGTTTATGAATGTGTATTTGCCAAGCCAGAGGGATAAAACATAAGTGATTTGACAGTTTGTTAGCTTGATTCAAAACTTTTAAATATTTAAATGTAGAGTATATGGACTTCCATTAGTACTTTTGCCCAAAACATCACAAATGTCAGGGGTGGGTCTGACTAACATAGATATGCATTAAAAAACCCCATGCTAAAATGTCCAAGGTTTTCTTTGCCGACACAGAAGTGTATAAAAGGAGAGACAATTCCCAAGCCAGAGCCGAGGAGAATGGACAAAATACCTGGGGTGACTATGCATTTAATTTTTATTCTTTCTTTATCTTGCAAATGAGGTTTCTGGAAAGGGAAATATAATCCTAATTAATAAATCAAACAATAATGGAATGATTTCATTGGAAGACAAAGCAGAAGAAAGCAGAGGGAAAATCCCATCATCAATTGTACCAAACAGGATACATACAGGGCCCGGCAGAAGCGAGGCCTGCTTGAGTGTGGTTGGTAGGGTAATAACATGGGTGGAATAATTTATAGTTTTAATCTGAACATTTCACCTAAAATGTCACATGGTGTGCTTGAGTGTGATATTGTTATGTCACAGAATTACATGCTTATGATTTTGTAATATAAAATCATTTATTTTGTATTACAAAAAGGGATGTTATTTGTGCCAGACTGTGTATTTGCTTTTGGTGAGCCAAGTTCAGTGTCTGCAAATTGCTGGAGTATCTGGAATTCTTACTAAAAATTCCAGAAAAACTGGGGGCTTCTGGCCAGCATATGTGAAGTTAAGAGGAAAAGAAATATTTCATCTTCTGTGAAAGTCACAAATACAAAGAATAAAGTGTTAACGAAGTTGGAGATAGGTGTGGCAGGGTGCCCATATTCTTCTTTCCATATTGCTTATATTTTCTCTAAGTGTCTGAAGCCATAGCTTATTGAAGAGAGGGGAGTGACCCTTCCTTCTCTCCGTAGAGTTCCCGGGGGAAAGTGGCATGCACCTCCGTGGTGTGGTGGTATTCCTGGCATGCATGCAACTGCCAACTCTTCCTAATCTCCTGGTTCCAGCTTCAGAGCAGGCTGCCAATTTATTTCTGTATCATATGTGAAGAGGTGAGAACTAGCAATAGTGAGTATAGAAGAAACTTAGTCTTAGAAATCAGGTTCTTTCCACTTGGATTTCAGTCCTGAGAACCAGCTGAGCACTCTTTTGATAAGTCAGTCACAGCTTCTCCATTTACAATCATTGTGGCCTCTGGTAAATCACTGAATCTCCATGAGCCTCAGTTTCTTTAGGGATGCCGTGAGAATAGTAACAACCTACCTCAAAGAGTTATTGTGAAAATTGCCAGTATGGCACCTGGTGAACATTCGATGCTTCCATAACATAATGTTTTAGAGCCTCTTCCAAATAATGCAATATTTCAAAATCTGTATACATTTATATCAGAAACATAGTTTCTTTTTCTATTTAAATAAAATTATTTAAATAAATTTAAAATTATTCTTTAAATAAAATTAAATTATTCTTTAAATTGAAATTATTCTTTAAATAAATTTCAATTGTTAAATGCATTTAAATTGTTGTTTCAATATATTTCTCCCTGCACCCTTCCCTGAGTTTGTTTAATCATTGTCTCTACATACATGTCAGAGGTATCGTTCTGGAGAGTGAGTCTAGAAGGAGGGCCAAAATGAAACTAGAGGATGTTGTTTGATTATTTTCTGCCTGTCTTCCAAGGAACTCCTGAGTTAAAAATGCATCTGGCTCTCATTTCCTGCAGAGTTTTGCTTATTTGAAATGTTCAAGAAATCAATTGATCCGACTTCAAAGACATTGGGTTTTGCTGGCTGTGTAAAAGCCCAGACCCCGTCCACGTCACTCCCAAGTCTGGACTTCGCTGGCAGCCAGCTCCTTTCATACCTTAGGAAGGACTTCTTCTTGGCTGCTTACCCTCTGTGCTGAGCCAAGTGGCAGGCTGAGAATTGAGGCAATAAATCTCTGTGATTCTTCATATTTGGAATTTCTTCTGCTGCTTCTGATAAGGAAATGACAGAGTCTCTCAGCTCTATGTATGAACCTCAGAGAAATTTGTAATCCAAATCATGTTTTGCTCACAAAATGGAAAACAAAATGTGCTAAACCTGGCTTTGAGATAACCCAGATGGTTTTGAGGGCTTGAGTCATGACAATTGAAATTATCTTTGTTCTTAACTGAATTGCACTTGGAAATTCCTCTCTGTCTTAAAATATTCTGATTAAATCTTTCTCAATGTGTGTCTGGTGGAGGAGGCGGGGTGAAGTGGCAGCAACATTCTTCCTAGCTGAAGGTCTCTTGCAAAGAATTTGTCTCACCTTCCCATAGTAAGAGCAGGCCTCACTATTGGTCGTACTCCCTTTGCCACCCACTTCCTACATCTCCTTCGGTACTTCTGAGTGTCATACTAAGCCTCAAGAACAGACTGAAATGAATGCAATGGGGGATCAGCAATTCTTCAAAAATGGAAAGATTTTCCCATGATCTATCCACATTCTCTGAGAAGCCAAACCAGGTCTGGCTAACTCCCTGCATGATCATTGCGAAAAGGTATTCTCAAAATAAAACAAGGACAACATGTTTTAAGAAGTCTGTAGTGATTATGAGTATGCTTTCTCCAACAACATCACTGACAACATTCACTCTCTGGCATTTTAGTGGAAGTGGTAAAAACCACTTGGAACAAAACGCCGCATTTAGCAGCAAGCAGTTCCTCGGCCCTCGCTCTGCTTTACCTGAGGCCCATGACCACAAACGAAGAGGAGGAGATCAACTGTGCACAGTCAGAATTCTGCAGGGCTTTGGTTAGCAGTGATATGACGTCAATGAGCAGGTGCCCCATTTCCAAGGAACCATGGTCTGGAGGCACTCTGTATCCCACTTCAAATGAATTTCTTTCTCTCCCCTGAGTCTTCCATCAGTTCCTCATTTTGATTTTGTTGGCACAGGGTAAAATGATCAATGATTCTGACACAATAACCATTTTACATAAATTGGTCTCTCCAATCTTTTTACTGCTGAGACAACTGGCTCAATGTTTACAGACTTAACCAGCTCTCTGGTGTCATGTAGATACTGCTCTCTGAACTCGTAAAGCAGAGTCACTGTGTGGCTAATAAAAACATTGGCTAATCTAAAAATCATGTACATCTGATCGTGGAATGTGTTTCTTACTTATGTTCGAACATGGGTTGGTCTGATGTCCTGAGTTCATTTCAAACAAAATATTGAAGCCCTACAGCAAAAACATGCCCAGACTTCCATTGTAGCCCCTACTTAGTTCTTCCTTTTCCTCATGTCTATGCTACGATTTGGGACAGGGTAGATTGTAAATCATTTTGAGGTTAGAAGTCTTTCTTTCACTTTTTTACACTTATAAAATATTTTAGAAGCTCAGAGAGAACTAATAAACACAATTTATTTATTATATATTTGTTAAATGCATAAATTTAAAAATATTTCTTTGGTGTCTACCGTGACTCAGGCACTGGGGATACAGTGACATTTAAGACCTGTAGGACTCATGTTCTCATGGAACTTGTATTTCAGTGGAGGGATCTAGGTAATACACCAAGCCAAGCTTATTTATTTTTTGATCCTCATCCAAAGATATGTTTTGAGAGAGAGAGAGAGGGGGGGGGGGAGAGGAGAGATTAATGTGAGAGAGAAACATCAACTAGTTGCTTCCTGTACTTGCCCCAACTGGGGATCAAACCTATAACCTAGGCATATGCCTTGTAGGAATCAAAACCACAACTTTTTGGTGTTTGGGACAATGCTCCAACCAACTGAGCCACCCAGCCAGGGACAAACCGGATAATTTTAGACAGAGGCAATGGCTATAAAGAAAAGGAACAGGATCTTGAGATAGGATGGGAATGGGATTGATGCTACTTTTTTTTTGAAAGGCGGTAGGGGAGGATCTTCCTGAGGAGGTGGCAACTGAATGTGACAAAGAAGCCAGTCATGTGACACTCTGTGACTGTGCAGACAGAGCTCCCAGCAAGTGCCAAGGTTAATAATAGCCCTTTATTGTGAGGATTAAATGAGTTAAAGTATGTAGAGTGCTTAGAGCACTGCCTGGCATCCATATATGCTGACTGTTTTTAATTCCTTAAATATTCACTGAGCATCCACCAGGTTCCAGTCTTAGTGCATGAGATGCCAGGAGAGTCCTGACTTCATTCAGGGAACCTGCTCCAGACTCCAGTGCAGTGATTCTCAATGAGTGGTGCACGGACCATCTGCATCTTACTCACTGGTCTTCCTTGTTCCCAGTCTTCTACCCCAAGGAGTCTGACTAGAAAGGCTTGGGGAGGGGACCAGAAATCCCTGCTTTTACAAGCTTGTTCAAGTTGATTGAGAGCCACGATCTCGTCAGGTAGGTTGTGACTGACCTGTAGTTCTTTTCAATACAGTACATGTTACAGCATCAAGTGCAGCTGATGCTTGAACAATGCGGGTTAGTGACACTGACACTTGCACAGTCGAAAACTCCTACCTAACTTTTGACTCCCCAAAACTTAAGTTGTACCTCAGTATCCCCAGGGGATTGGTTCCAGAACCCCCCACAGGTCCCCAATTCATGGATGCTGGAGTTTCTTATACAAAATGGTGTAGAACAATGCATGCAGTTGGTCCTCCACAGCCATGGATTCCCAACCACGGAGAGAAAATACCGCTTTCAATCCACAATTGGGTGAATATGTGGATGCAAAACCCTGAGATGGGGAGGGCCAATTGTCTATTTATTGAAAAAAACCTACATCTATAAGTGGACCAGCGCAGTACAAACCCATGTTGTTCAAGGGACAAGCAATTGCCCCACTGCAAGGAGTACATCTTAATACTCAAGAGTAGCTCTGCCCAGTTTATGGAGCCATAAATGTCACAGAATTATGCTTCATAATTAACATCCTGCAGTCCTTAGGCCTAATTTTCTTGTTGATCTTGAGCTGGCTGGGGATGTTTGTTTTGGATTAACCTGCTCGAGGCTATGGTTTGGAAGGTTTGCCCGACACTAAGTGTCATTTAAAACCTGCCAAAGGAAAAAAATAAAAACGCTTTTACCTTTTAGAAAGAATGTGCCAACCAATGTTTGCCAAAGGCTCTTGTATTCTGAAAGAAATTCTATTTGTAAGTAGATTGGCCCAACTGAAGTTCCTCCCTTGGGCTCCTCCCCACACCTATTTTTAAAGTGAAATGTCAAAAAAGAGAAAAAAATACATAAAGTGCAATGTCACCCATAGGGGAGATGAGAATGTTTTACTATCTTTCCTTGGCTTTCTACTAGAATGTACCTTATTCAATTTCTCACTTTAGAATGACCATATACACTTCTGAGATACTCAAGGATCTCTAAGTCCAGCAGGCACAAGGACATATTCATGGTTCATGCTGATCTACTCTGGACTGTGGGATGACAGTCTCTAAAATCCAGATTAGATTCCAGACCAGCCTAAATTGAAGGGTGAGGCTTCTGTATTCTCATCAAATATTTTCCTAAAAGGAAGGTTCCCATCCAATTCATTTTTTACTTCTTATCTTTCTCTCTTTACTAGTTTCCACTCATAACTATGCAATACCTATGACCAAATAGCATGATGGCAATGAAAAAAAAGTTGTGCCTGAGCATAAGGTAAGGATTGGATGAGCTAATGTAAGCTCAAGGCACATTGGAATCTTAGTCATGGATCTTAGAATCTTAGACAGAATTGAGTACGTGGTCAAAAGAAATCAACTTTTGGGCTGCTAGCCTGTCAATTATTCAGGTTTTTTTTTTTTTAACCCTGAGGTTTGTAATGTCCTCTCAAAAAAGGATATGAAGAATTTCTGAGAAAGACCACATGAAAACTGATGGAACCATTTGGCTGGGTGGCTCAATTGGTTGAAGAGTCATCCTGTACAACCAAAGGTTGTGAGTTTGATTCCCGGTCAGGGCATGTACCTGGGATGCAGGTTCAATGCCTGGTCGGGGCTCACACAGGAGGCAACCAATCAATGTTTCTCCCTCTCTCTGTTTCTCTCTAAAAGCAATAATCTTATTTTCAGGTGAGAATTTTTTTAAACTTTTTTTTTTAAGATTTTATTTATTTATTTTTAGAGAGGGAAGGGATGGGGGGAGAGAGAGAGAGAGAGAGAGAAACATCAATGTGCAGTTGCTGGGAGACATGGCCTGCAACCTAGGCATGTGCCCTGACTGGGAATCGAACCTGCGATGCCTGGTTCGCAGCCTGCGCTCAATCCACTGAGCTACTCAGGTGAGAATTTTTAAAGAATGGTGGAGCCCCGATAAAGATCTGATAATGCTCAGTCAGTGTCAATGAGTGATATAAACAGGTCGGGCAAGAGGACTCGACTATGACACCAGAGGAGAACTGTGTAGACAAGAGCGGCTCCCAGGGGAGACAAGTTCCTTTTGCAATTTTTACTAGGTGTTACCTGACAACATGGCTTTTTGTGTAAAAACGAATAGAAAAAAAAGAATTCTTTCTTTCCATAGATTTTGCAATTGATTCAAACTTTTTCTTATTCATTCAGCAAAGATTTGCTGAGCGCTAAGTGTGTGTCAGGCACAGTTCTAATTGTTGGGAACACAGCAACAAAGACAGAAAGGTCTCTGTCTTTTATAGAGCTTATATGCTCATAGATTTTTATTTATTTTTCATCTATAAAGATGATCATAGCTATCAGTATCCTAAAGACAAGCTAAAATGTTGGGAAGGAGCCATTTTCCCTAAAAGTGGGGACCTGAGGAAGGAACCATATTTCCTTAGACTATGGCATCCCTTCAGTTTTCTTGCATATGAATCAAATAATTTCTGTGTGTATTTTAACACTACTGGTTACTTAGTTTTGGCTCTGCCCTGGATTTATTGGTGATTCGTGGTGAGTCTTTGTGCCCAAAAGTATCTTCTGGTTCTTATCAATGCTGCATGGGTGCTGTGATGGCACCATCCGCAATGCTTTGCAACCAATCTCAGTAAGACAGGGCTGCCAGGAAATTCAACATTCCAGTTCCCATGAAAGAGCCACTGGCTCACAAACCCAGCACATTTCTTCCCTGCTTGTACTGCAGCATTTCTTTCTTAAGAGTATAAATCTTACGCTGATATTTAGCATTCTTTTGAACTTAACCATAAACTTTTACCTTGCACTTCTTGAAAGAGTGAAGAGCTAAGCTTCCATTATGCATATTTATAAAAATGTCCTAAATGGTAGGCACATTTTTATAATTCTCTGGTCAATGGGTCTTTGAAACTATTTTACAAAAGAACATTTAGAAACTTCACACCAGACCAGGGTGATTGTCTGGTTCAGGATTTCTTCTCAGAGTAGGATTTCATGTGGTGGCCAAGTTGCTATACATGGCTTGCTCTAAAAAGGTTGTGACATATCCTAAAGATTTTTAAATTAAAATCCTTTTCCCTTAAAAAATTAATTCTGAAATCAAAATGACTAGTACATTTGGAGGGCTTTAAATTTCTAGTAATTCTACCCCAGTCACCCCTATTTTGGAAAATGATGTTAATATTTATTTAGTTGCTTGGGTTCAAAGTCTAAGAGACATTCTTTTAAAAATTTTGCATCAAAATTCTGAGAGTTTATGTAGTCCTATATTAAAGTTAATATTTATTTTGATAAATGCATAACATTTTAAATTTAAATTTGGAAGAAAGCTATAGTTACAAGACATTGCATGGTCATGAAAACAATGTCGAAAAGTGATCCTGTCTCCCTAAAATATAGTTTCTCAAAATTATCTAAGCTTTTAAAGCCTGACCTTACTTGACCAGCAACAAACCTTTTTTCCTTTCTTTCTTTCCTTCTTTTATTGTGATAAGAGAAGATGAGATGAGATCTCACAAGCATGTCCCCAATGGGCCTCTAGAACTCATCCACTCTGCATGCCTGACACTTTATACCCACCGAGCAGCAACTCCCCACTCACTCCTCCCAGCGATGCCTGGTGATCACCATCCTACTTCCGCTGCTATGAATTTGACTGCTTTACACACCTAGAAGGTGCTTTCGATATCTATCTTACACTTTCAACCCATCAGCAAGTTTTAGGATCTCTCCGTAAAAACTTATCCTGAGCTGCTATTGCTAAGGCACCATCATGTTTTGCCCAGACTGCTGTAATAGCCCCTCAGCTGGAGTCCCTGCCTTCATTCTTGTCTCAGGCTAATCTCTCCACCCAAACCAGAGTAGTGATTGAAAGATGTAGACCAGGCCTTGTCACCTTCCTGTTCAAAGCCCTCTGTGCCTCCTTGGCCCCATGTGTGCAGACTCTGAGCTCCTGCCACAGCCTGCGAGGCCTGCACAACCTGGCCCTGCCCCCTCCGAGCATCTCCTTAGTCACTGCACCCAGGCCAGTGGTCTCCTCGGTGCCCTGAAACAAGTTCATCTGGCTCCCATCCCTGGGACTTCCTACTTGCGGCTCCCTCTGCATAAATTGACTTTCAGATTCTTGTAACTCCTGGCCTCTATCGGAATGCTAATCAAAGGTCACCTCTTCAGAGAGACCTGCCCTAATCATCCAGTTTAAAGCAGTGCCCTCAACACCCTGCCCCCATCATTCCCTGTTTCTTTACCTTACTTGGGTTATCTTCATTACCAGACACTGCATTGCATATTTATTTGTTTTCTTGTTTATTGAATTATCTCCAGCTAGACAGACTGTAAGCCCTTAGGTGGAATGTCATTTTTGGCTTCATTCACTGTTAAATTCCCCAAACCTAAAACAGTGCCAGTCACATAACAGATTCCCAACACATGTTTCTTGAATGAATGAATAAAAAGTTTTTGCTATCCTTAAGGTTGAATTAATCTTTTACTTCTGTCATATTTGTATAAGAAAAACTTCTTTCTAACTCAAGTATCAGACGACAGATGTCTGATGTCAGGACTTTATTATAAAATAAACTATAATTGTGGGGCAAGCATAGGCCTAATGATTAGGATACGCAGACCCTTGACCATTCACATATTTTTTCAAGCTATTTAAAATTTCTGTGCTTCAATTTCCTTCATTTATCAAATGAAGTTGATAATGAAGCTCAGCTAGCCTACTTCTGGATTTGCTGTGATGTTTAAGCACACAGAAGTGCTTGGAATAACATAAAGCAATCTATTGAAGTAAGAAACTAATATTTTACTCCACTGTATTTTAATGGTTACTTTTTATTCCTCTAGATCTATGATTCTTTCCCTTCATTATCATAAGTCTTTATGCCAGCAGATCTTAGCATGTTTTACACACACAAGTGCAAAGAAATTACTGGTACTTAAAGAAAAAAAACTGTTAAAGAATATATTTATTGATTTCGGAGAGAGAGAAAGGGAGAGAGAGAAACATCTATCAGTTGCCTTTATACACGCTCCAACCAGGGACCAAACCTACAACTCATGCATGTGCCCTGACCAGGAATCAAACCTTTGACCTTTGGATTTACAGGACAATGCTCCAACCAACTGAGCCACACTGGCCAGGACCTACTAGTACTTTTGTTTGATAACTATCATGCAGTGTTTGGTTTATTGAGTAAGAGATGGTCTGGTAACTGAGAAGTCTTAAATGAGGAGCTAAAAGGATAAGCAGGGACTGGGTTTTTAAATACAAGGAATCTCAGGTGAAAGAATTCTGGAGTGAGGGAAGTTGGAACTCAGTCTACCAGCAAAAATGTGACTTTTCTTCAGAAGTCCTTTGTTGAGGATCCTTGAGTAAGCAGAACAGGCAGGGGTGCAGAGCTCAGATGCACAGACCAGGTGAGGCATGCAAGAAGAGAAGTGAAACATAGACCTCCCTGTTGGAAGTCTTCACTTCTCTGCAAACTCCATGAGTGTTATTATTTACTGCTAGCACTTCTGGGTAATAGACCAGGAGATCAAATCTGCTGTCCTGCTTCCAGTCAAAATGGTGGCATAGGTAAATGTGATACTTGCATCCTCCCACAATCACATCAAAATTACAACTAAACTACAGAACAACCATCATTCAGAAATGCCTAGAATCAAGCTGAATGGAAGTCCTACAATTAGGGATTTAAAGAAAAAGTAACACTGAGACTGGTAGGAAGGGTAAAGATGCAGAATGGGCTGGCCCACATCCATGTGTGACAGATAAAAATCGGGAGGGATTTCTTGCCTGTAGAGGTTCCCCCATAGGAGCAAGGGGTCCAAGCCCCATACCAGACCCCCCATCCCAGGGTTCCAGTGCCAGGAAAACAAAGCCCCATAACTTCTGGCTGTAAAAACCAGTAGGGATTGAGACTGGGGAAGAGGAAGGGCTTTTAAAGTCCAAGAGAATTCCTCTTAAAAGGCAAGCACATAAACTTACTCCCTCTGAGCTCCAGTGCTGGGGCAGCAGCTTAAAGGACCCAGGGACACACAGGGAAGAACTGAATTGTCTGGCATCAGGGTGAGAGCTGGGGAGGTAGCTTTCTGCTAGACAAAAGTTCTGGCAGAGGCCATTGTTCCTTTACTGAGATACACCCCCCCACCCAGAGCTGGCAGGCAGGTGGCATATCTGAGTCTTCATCAACCTGGTTAACACTATTTGCTCATCTCTGGTGATTCCCTGAGATCCCATCCCATCCCATCCCATCCAACTTTTGAGCCCACCCTAACTTTTTCCAGTGACTTTTCCATAGAAATGGCCTGTCTTGGCTCATGCTTCAGACTTTCCTAAAATCTCTCAAACAAGTAGCATCTGGCCTCAGCATGCTCCATACCTCTCACTAAGTGGCCCCAGGCCTGGCACTAACAGCAGCCAGCCTTGGTTCACAGCTTGGCCTTGCTTGGCCACCTCCAATCCCAGCACGAGTATCAGCCATCTGAAAATCGCTTTTAGTTCATGGCAGTGGCCCTGAACAGAACACAGGTAGTGGCTGACCTTGGCCTATACCTTCTGGGAGGCCCCTGAGCCAGCATACCCAGTAGACAGCTTCAGACCATGTCAAAGCACCACTCAACTACTCCCACAAGCAACACACACAAAGGGTGAACTCAGTGGGCACAAGAGCTCTGCTGAAGTAAGTCCTGTTCTGCGGGTTGGGCCTCTGCATAGCTGATCCTCTGTGGTGGCTGGTGGTTGCTGCCAGTCATTGTAGCTGATAAGCCTGGTGATGAGTCCTTTCCATTGATGTGCCAACAGCAATCAAGGCTCAACCACAAGAAGAGGGTCCACAGGGCCTACAAGGGGTCACACCTGGAGTGCCCAGCCACTGTACCCTACAGAATACCTACCACATAAGGCCACTCTACCAGGCCCAGGAGACATAGCAGCTCTACCTAATACACAGAAACCAACACAGGGAGGCTGCCAACATGAGAAGACAAAGAAACATGGCTCAAATGAAAGAACAGAATAAAACTGCAGAAAATGAACTAAGCAAAATGGAGTCAAGCATGAACCAGATGCAGAGCTCAAAACAGTGGTTATGAGGATGCTCAGTGATCTCAGGGAGCACTTCAGCAAAGAGATAGAAAACAGAAGTGGTAAACAAAAAAGAACCAGTCAGAAATGAAGACTACATTAACTGAAACGAGAATGCATTCCAGGGTATCAACAATGGAATAGATAAAACAGAGGATCAGATACGGGATTTGAAGGATAAGGAAGCAGAAAATACCCATTAGAACAGCAAAAAGAAAACAGAATCCAAAAATATGAAGGTAGCATAAGAACTATCTGGGACAATTTCAAGCAAACCAACATTCGCATCATAGGGTTGCCAGAAGGAGAAGAGAGACAGCAAGAAATTGAAAATGTTTTTGAAAAAAATAATGACAGAAAACTTCCCTAACCTGATGTGGAAATAGACATGCAAGTCCAGGGTCCCAAACAAGATGAACCGACAACAAGACACATCATAATTAAAATGCCAAAGGTTAAAGACAAAGAGAGCATCTTAAATGCAGCATGAGAAAAGCAGTTAGTTACCTACAAGGGAGCTACCACAAGACTGTCAGCTGATTACTCAACAGAAACTTTGCAGGCCAGAAGGGAGTAGCAAGGAATATACAAAGTGATGAAAAGCAAGGACCTACAACCACGATTCCCCAGCAAAACTACTATTTAGAGTGGAAGGACATATAAAGAGCTTCCCAGACAAGAAAAATCTGAAGGAGTTCATCACCACCAAAGTTTTGTTTTAGTATTACGTGAAATGTTAAAGGGTCTTCTTTAAGAAAAGGAAGAAAGCATATGAACAATAAAATGGCAATGTATGAATATCTATCAACAACTGAGTCTAAAAACAAAGTAAACAAGCAGAACAGAAATGGACTCATAGAGAAGGAGAACATTCCGAAGGTGGGAGTGGTTTGTGGGGATGGATGGAAAAGGTGAGAGGATTAAGAATTACAAATTGGTAGTTACAGAATAGTCACAGGGATGGAACGTACAGCATAGGGAATATAGTCAGTAATATTCTAGTAACTACGTGTGGTGTCAGATGGGTAGGAGATTTATCCAGATGGTCACTTCTTAAGTTACACAATGTTTAATCACTCGGTTGTGCACCTGAAACTAATATACTATTGTATGTCAACTGGAATTGAAAAATAAAAAATGATTTAAAGATAAAAAATAAAATAAAGTAGAAAAAAACCCTGGCATTGCAGGACATCTGAGGAAAAGCCACAAGGTCACTGCCCATTGTCTCTCTCTGTGCTGTTGTGACCATGGTCCCTGGGTAACTTGAGCAGTTACTCGGAAATGCAGTCCGGCTCTAGCAAACTCCAAAACCCTGTGAACTACATTTTCATTTTTTCTATTTTATAGATGAAGAAAGTAGAGCCCGGAGAGGTTAAGCAACTTGTCCAAGGTTACATAGCAAGTGGGAAGTTGATTCCAAGTTAGTGAAGTTAGTGTTCCTTTTGTTTCCTCATGGTCTTTGTGTGCAGGTAGACACATCTCCTTATTGCACATGGGTTGATGTCACTTGGAAGAATCAGAAAAGATTAATTGCTTTCGTTTGTATTTCATAATATTCTTCAGACCCATTCTGGGAACTGATGACTACTTACAGGTGTAGTTGTTTCGGTAACCATTTAATTAATTAATTAATTATTTCTTTTTAACGATTTTATTTACTTATTTTTAGAGAGAGGGAAAGAGAGGGAGAGAAACATCAATGTGTGGTTGCCCCTGACTGGGGACCTGGTCTGCAACCCAAGCATATGCTCCAACTGAAAATTGAACGAGTGACCCTTTGGTTTGCAGGCTGACACTTAATGCACTGAGACACACCAGCCAGGGCAATTTTTATTTTTTAAAAAAGATTTTATTGTTTATGCTACTACAGTTGTCCCAATTTTTCCCACTTTGTCCTCCTCCACCCAGCTACCCCTCCCTCAGACAAGCCCCACACCGTTGTCCATATCCACGGGTCATGTGTATATGTTTTGACTAATTTCTTCTAATCAGTTCCCTCCTTCCACTCCCCTCTTACAGCTGTCAGTCTATTCCATGTTTCTAGACTTCTGATTCTATTTTACTGGCTAGTTTATTTTGTTCATTAGATTCCACATATAAGTGAGATCATATGGTATTTGACCTTCATGTTTCAGTAACTATTTTAGATTCTGATGTAAAAGAGGCTGATTGGAATAACATCTCTTCAGGAGCTGTCTGGGTTCAATTTTAGCTCTACCAATTTATTGGCTGGGAAACATCAGGTGTGTTTCTTAGTTTCTTTGTACATTTGTAGTTATATTTCGTGTCTGTGAAATGGAGATAATAATTGTATCTATTTTATTGGATTGCTGTGACTAAGTGACCATATATGAAGTATTAGAACAGTGCCTAGAAAGTGATATATATGTGTTTATTTTTATTATACTTAGACACCAATGAACATAAGACTAGAATATATTAGAGCTTATCTCAAGAATTCTCATCTTGAAAGTAGTTTTGTAAAAAAATGTTTCCAAATGAAAGCATCATTTCATTCTGTAATCTCTAGATGCAGTAACTCATAGCTGTCACTAGATGGCAATTGTGATCCATTGGGACTTCAGCTGCCACAGGTTTTAGCTGAGCTTTGTGAATTCAGGCTGTCCCTTCTTCACAAAGCGGCCTTTAAACAAAGCTGTTATGGTCCGCAGGTCAGCAAAGTTAGTCTTCTGTGGCTGCTCTTGGGACTCACCCACACGCGCCCAATTCTGCTGAGGGCAGTCCCACAGAAGCCTGGGTTTTACCTGACTACCTCTTATCGTGAATTTGTGTATCAAGCCTGCTGTTGTCAAGTGGCAAGAGGACTGTCTAGTCCTGTGTTAAGATTAACCAATGGTTCTGGAAGTGTGGCTCCCCCAACCCCAGCACACCTGGGAACTTGTTAAAAATATGGAATCAGTGTTTACCAAGCCCTCCTGATGGCTGCGTGAAAAGTGGCGAAGAAAGCTCCTTTCAATTATTCGGTTCACTGAAGGAAGGAAGCTGAGTAATGAGAGAGTCATCTGGTCTGAAATCATGGGCTTTGTTATATTTTTGATATTTACTTTATATGCATTCACTATGAATGTGCTCTTTATATACTGTATGAATATCAGTCAACATTAGTATATTTCTTCCTTGCACAAGAGTATTCAGAACCAAATTAAAACTCAAATTATAAAGTTCTGATAGGATATGAGATACCTGGCCCTTCCTAGGGAAGCTTCCAAAATTCCTGTCTTCTCTGGGGTATTTTTCAGTGATTTCACTTTTTCCTGAGAAAATAACTTTTCTGTTCCTTAATTTCCTCATCTGAAGAATGTTGGTATTGGATGAGATAATTTAGAAAGCCTCCGTCAGCTCTGACAGTCTGTGGCTTTATGATTTAATGACCAAATGGTACCAATAACTCATTTCTAAGCTGTCTTTACAGCAAAACTTTAGTGATGTTTCCATAAAAGAAGTTATCAGATGAAATGTTTCTCCATGCATTTTTAAGTGGGATGCCTAAAAAAGCTCTATAGTTTACTTTTTAGGATCACTAAGACTCAACCCAGCTCAAAGATGTTATGATATGATATATTCCGACATGAAATTGTACACATCTTAGAGGCCAAGACTAAGGCCAGTTTTAAGCAGACGCCATTAGATGTGATTGATGCCCAGGTCTGTTTTAAGGTAGGTGCACGTTACATACTGCTCTGACCCTCTCGTTGCTCCAGCTGTAGCTGGGCTTTAAGAGCTCTCGTTACAGCCCTGATTTTTACTTTTGTGTTCACACCTGAGGGTAAAACTGCTTTCTTAAGGAAATCTAAGAAAACTGATAATGCAACTTCCACCTTCTTTGTCTGGAGACTGTGAATAGTATACAGGTTGTTTTATCTTGAAGCAAAGGAAGGTCAATAACTCCTACAAAGAAGAACCTATAAAAAGACTGTTATTTTAAAATTTTATGATCGAGAACAAAATTTGCATTTTATTCCCCACTAAATGATCTTTGCCTTCCTCATTTGTAAACAATTTTAGAGTTGATTAGGATAATTTTCTCTCTACTTATTACAAAAGCAATGCATGTTTATTCTGGAATTATTACAGAAAAGTATAAATAATGACATAGAAATATCTAAAATTCTGCCAACTAAATTAGCTATTGTTAATTTTTTTTATTTTATTCTAGGTAAGCATGAACATTAAGAAATTGGCAACAAACTACATATTATAATATTAAGTCTTCTTTTAAAATAGTTTATATAAACAAATTTAATCTCTATTTTCAAAGATAATATTAATGTACAAAAATTTATAAAACTCTTCACTATTTTGTGATTTTCAGTGTCATTTTGATTTAGGTTCCCTTTTTATTTGTTGGTTTTCATCCCTTATTTTTTGCAGAAAAGATTTAAGGTAACTCCAGTCCACTTTCCTTCAAGTGGATATAATATACAGAGAAGAGGAAGCCTCTGAAATTCATACTACATAAATATATATATATATATATTTGTAGTAATGTGTGTGCGTGTGTGTGTGTGTTGAGACTTGCTCTATAAACAATAGGTAACTTTAACATACTGGGGAATGATGCTATAAAGAATTCTATTGTAAAATAAAGAAACCTTTGAGAAAGTGAAGAGTAACTCCTCCTTCATATAGCCTTCTTTATAAAGATGCATTGTTCAAAACCAAATTCACAAGCCTACTGATTTGTGCAGTCTTACAGGGCAGAGCGCGGGTCTTGTTGTCTGATATTCCTTCAGTGTCTGCAACTGTTCCTGGTCTGCTGTATTTGCTAGGTGAACACTTGTGGAGTTGAAATGAATGAAATGAAACAGTTTCAAATATTCCCTGCCATGAGAGGTTGCACTGTGATCTCAAACAGCGTTGATGTAAGAGACAATGATGGTTAAGAACTTCTGTTATGCTCCCTGTTGCTAAGGCTTTAAATGAGATAAGTTGGCCTGCTTGTTTGCATAGTGCTTAGGCCCAGATAGTAAATGCTAAATAGATTAGTTTCCAGTGATCTGAGCTATTTGTTACTATTTTTTTCTTCTTAAAAAGAACTCATTTTTTTTCTGAGGATTTTCTCTTAGATTTTCCATAACAAGAATAAATTACTTCTTTAGGAATTACATATAAAGTATCTTAAAGAGTTGGTAGGGGCAATAAAATATGCTATATTTTATAATAAATTTATATATAACTATTATTTTAAATTGCCTATATTACCTAATAGTCTAACATCTCATTCATTCATAATGTTTAATGGGAACTTATTTTAAAATAAAGTGTGCTACAGAGCCATAAATATAATTTATAGTCCTTTCCATGGTGCTTTTACTGTAAGCCTTTCAAGCATTCGACAAGTACAACACGACTCCTTTCAGTGAACGAGCAATTTGAGGCACTGATGAATGAAGTCTGAAATTTCCTCCGGATGTGGCAGATGTGTGAGAATGACCAAATTACTGCTGCTAATGTACACTGCTCTGTGTTTGACAGGGTCTTTGGAAATCTGTCTCAGACACATCAAGACAGGTGCACAAACACGTCCTGTGCTGTGAAACCTGTTGGTGGGCTGCGAACAATGGAATCCTCCAGTCCAGCACTGTCCAATAGAATCAATGTGAGCCACATGTGGGACTTCATATTTTCCAGTGGCCACATTTAAAAAGTTAAAGGAAGCAGGTGGAATTAATTTTAATAATATATTTTATTTAACTCAAGATGCCTAAAGTAATATCATTTTAACATGCAAACAACATAAAATATTAATGAGATATTTCACATCATTTTCATTCAAAGTCTTAGAAATCCTGCACGGATTCTATCCTCACAGTACATCTCAGCATACGAGCCACATTTCAAGGGCTCCGTCACCACGTGGGACCCTCGGCTACCATATTGGACAGCACAGCTCTAGACATTCCCACTGTCAAGGCACCAGAGGGCAGCAGTGTGGTGCAGAGAAAAAAAGACAAAGGCTAACTTGGAATCATAACATATGTCTGTTCCTGGCTCTGACATTTCATATTGACGTGGCTGTGAACAAGTGATTTAGTTTCTCTGGGTCTCAAATTTCTACTCTGTATAATGGAGCTTGTTAATAACTGCCATACTCCTCATAGGAGACTGTGGGAAAGATTAAATAAGATATTATATGTGAAAGTGCTCTTTTAGATCATAAAAGCACCATACACATGTAAGGCATTATTACCCTTTTTTTGTAGATTTACTCTCATGACTTGCCCGAGGCCACATTCCAAGTTGGTAGGAGAATCAAGGAGAGAATCTGGGGCTTCTGACTTCTAGCCATCTGCTTCAACTAAAGCCTGTTCATACCAAGCTGGCTTACAAAAATTAAAAACAAAAAAAACAAACAACAACAAAAAAACCCCAACCTGCCTCCCAAACCCCAAACCCTTTTTATTTTAAAAAAATGAAGAAGGAAGAGAGTGGCAGTAAGAAGTAAATTCCATATTGAATAGTTCGGGTCTCTTGGCCACTGTTATAATGCTCTGCAGTAAAACTATACATACAGGGTATTTATATACCTATATATCAGAACTGCAACTATCAAGGATTGGACTTTATTGCTGTCATATAACATAAAACCTCACATTCTTCAAAGTTTCAAACAACTTCTAAATTGGACTGTGGTTTCCCTACTCTGTTTATCTCCAAAATATGGTACAACCACAAGAAAGCCCTTCCGTAGTGGGTTTGATTAATAAAACAGATATGGATCAATTCAGCAGGTTTTCCATGGATTATTTTTGGTTACAGATGTAGCTCATTAATTCCCATGTGTGAGATACCACCTTTCTAGTGTGAATCCAGGAGATACATTAATCTCTGAACAGAAAGGGAGAATAACACAGTTCAATCTATATTTATTTGTGCTTACTATATACATTTATGCTTAATGTATAAGGCACATTAGATATTTTGATGAGCAAAAGGAGTTTGTTTCTATGGTGATCACCACTAAGAGATATTTATTTAACTTGAAGAAAATATAGGATATGCCTACCAAAATGTATATGTTATATAATTCAGGAATCCATATTTTCAGGAAGTAAAAAGATAATCAGAAAGGAAATTCTAGATTATTCAAAAAAAATTTAAAAATTCCCATCCTTTAATCTTTGTAGGGCACACAGAAGATGAATTACCACGGCCCATTTCCATTTTTCCTAACTGTAAGTCTATCATAGTTTTCATATTTAAATTTTCTGAGCCATTTTCTACATTCACTGCAAATGAATTTCTTCACAGATCTTAAAAATCACATAAAATATTTAAAGTTTTATACTATGTGAAATTAAGCATGAGGCAAGTTTATTTTCACTGAAAGCTGATGACTGTGTTGAATACATATAACTTTTATTTCCATTGCTGTTGACCATTGAATGAAATATTTTATTGAGTAAACTTTACATTTTATTGCTTTTGCACCCCAGTTTGAAATCAAGGCTTAATTTTTAAAAAGTCTAATAAATGTATTTTTGATACTTTCACCGAAATTTTGCAGGCAATTTCTTTCCTCTGCCCTATAATAACCACCTTCTGCATTTTTATGATTTAGTTTAACATTACTATTGTAATTTTTTACTGAGTGAGCCCATCAGTGCCCTTGGCAGCAAGATTTTGTTACCAAGAATCCAGAAGCTGGGCTGCCGTTGTTGCCACGATTACAAAGTTTCCCTGGATAGGGTTCAGAGCCTCAGCCTGACCTCACCGCTGTAACCAGAGTCCTGACTCTTTCCTCAGTGTCTCCAGCATGTATGATAGGCTTGGGTCCTCTAGCCTGTTGCTTAAATGAGCATATATTTTTATTATACAATGGTTTTGCATTATAAATATTGTATTTGATTAACATCTGGCCTTGATGAAATCCAGACAAAACAATTAGTGGTACCTATAGTAAAAATGTTATACCTTAGGAGTGTTATTAACGTGTTTGAGTTTCTCCTGGACCTCAGAACGGACTCGCTCCGGACCGGATGTGGTCGCGCGGCGCTTTTCCGTTTTGTTCAAGAGCACCTCCAGCAAGAACACAAAAATCTGAGGAATCTTAACTATTCGTTATTTAAATTACTAAATAATATTAAATAGGCTATAAAAAGTCATTGTACTATTAAATATTAGGAAATATTGACTTGTGTATCCAAAAGTCACACTTAAAACCAGGCAATAGTAATCAGCATAAGATGGCTATGGACACTATGAAATAATGTCTACTTGTCAGAGATGGATGGTATTTTTTTTTTACATTGAAGTAAAAAAGTTAATGATGTACTTTATATTTTAATTGCTTCTACTGAGAGATTAATTAAGGGATAAAAGAGACTCTGGTATACTGTTATTATTTTTCACTGTGAATGTATTCAATAACACGTGAATAAAACTGTATTTGTTATATCACACTCTGTTTCATATTTCCTAGGCTGCCTTTAGGAAAATTTAGTACATGCCACTGCAGGCATCTGAAAGGAATCATTTCTTCATTACAACTCATAACTTAAAACTATAAAATATCAGCCAGAAAAAAAAATTGGCCCAATTAAGAGAAATTTGATAATGGTAGAAAAGCACATATAAATATGACTAGGAGATGATAAGATTATTTTAATTTTCCCATTTGCACTCGAATTATTTATTTTACAAATCTCCAGATCTTTTATTACTTAAAACCCTCTGCTGAATCATGAAAAGCAGCTTAAGTTAGCAATTTTCCTCTGCAAAATCTAGCTGCTAGCATCTGGTGAACACTTGGATAACCTAGTCAGGGCCTATGGAAATAATTATTTTAAGACTCTATTCAACATGCCTGGACTTAAAAAACCAGCTAGAATCACACTCCGCACATGTATTTTACTGTCATGGATTTGAAAAGCTGGCATTAGTAGCAATGGTCTGTAGGCTGTTGCAGCGGTGGAGATGGTGATAGAAGATAGGAACTGCAGGCAGGCTGTATCCCCCAGTGTCTGCCAAACGCCCCTGGGCTTCCCCCAGCGCCTTCTGCCGCAGCCACTCCCCCTGTGGACCAGGCGGCCAGGCCGCTGCGCAGCCCTCCATGGCTTCTCACACTTACATTTAGACGTGGCTGCCTGTGGAATCAGGACCAGCGTCCTAGCTCGTGCCTTTCTGTGGCACGCCTGGGGCTGGTTTCTGTCTTTTCACCAAATGCTGCTGCACGTCCGGAACAGTGACTGAAGGAGAAAAAAAAAGATACTTTTACTCAGCGGTTTTCAACTACTGTGCCGCAAATTGTTTAAAACATGAAATACCTGACTATTTAGTCAGGGACACTGGCCTCTTTTCCATCAAACTGTCAAATAAAAAAGTGACAACAGCCAACACAATAATAGCTGTCTGGTGTAAATGAATCAAAATTATACCTTTTTTTTTTGGCCAAGTAGGCCAAAAATATGTTTTCTTGGTGTGCCACAGAATTTTAGTAATTCGTTTATGTGTGCCATGAGATGAAAAAGTTTGAAAGTAGCTGCTTTTAGTCAATTGGAAAGACAACAAGAAGCTGAATTATCAAAGTGTATTGTTTTTGGATCTTAAGAAAAATTACATAATAGGAATGATTTTACTTCAGTAAAAAACACTATTATTTGCCAAGATTTAAATGCACATTTAGGAAATATTGGGGATCTTTGTATGCTGATTAGGAGAGAGAATTTTTTTGAGTGTTTCTATATATGCAAATATGCACTTATTTTGTTTCTACACATACACTATGTATGTATAGTTTGTTCAAATAAACAATTTATTGCTTATCTTTATTGCCATTCATGGTTATTTGATGTGCTAAGTTCTCACTAAAATAACTGCTATTAGTACAGATTTGAGATAATTAAGAACAGATTTGGTCATTGTCTATAGAGGAAGCAAATTTATGAGGAAGATATACCTCAGGGAGAAAAGTTAGGTTTATTTTAGAAAAGTGGGCTCTTCCAGCAACATATTTTTCATCAATTTGTGTACAAGTGATTGAGCTAAAAATTATTCTTAGTTATTTATGAAATCAGGTCTGATAGGGCTTTACCCGGCAACACTTTTAGGTTTTTGTTTGAGTTTTTCGTGTAATTTTATTGAAGATACTTTATGAATCATCCATAATTTAGACTTTTTACAAACTGTATGGAACTTATTCCCACTTAAACTGAGTTTCAGAAATTTAACTCTGTGTTTTAGATAAGAAATACTTTATTTAGTTTTGTTATATTTCACAGAAACTTGTTTAGGAACTATTATCAACATTTGTTATTCAAAAAAGATTAAATAGGAACAACTTCAGGCATTTAGATAAACAAAAAGATTTGAAAGCTAAGCTTGATTGATTAGAAAATAATTGCAGAATTGGATATCCCATTTAGAATTTCTGCAACACCATATAAGTGATATATTCTAGACCAGTACTAGTCAATACAACTTCCTATGACAGTGAGAATGTCCTGCACTTGCATTGTTCACCATGGTGGCCACCAGCCATGTGTGGCCACTGAGCATGTGAAGTGCGGTTAGTGCAAATGTGGAGCTGAATTTGTAGTTTTATTTAATTTTAATTAACTTGAATTTAAATATACACTTGTGACTAGTGTATTTATTAGAAATTATAGCTCTTAGAGTTTATCTGCATTCGGTATTCAACATGAAATAAAGAACTACTTGAATGTCTTCTGGGTGCTAAGTGTCTACAAAGCATGATTTTCCCCAGAATGCAAGGCCCAGGCTCCGCGATGTGGCCTTCTGGAAGGGGCCCTTGCAGCATGTGCACAGGCCTAAAGGTGGAAACAGTGGGTTCTGAACTTTGGCTCAACTTGTGGATATTCAGACATAAAGTTTGGGTTAAACCTAGGTGGTGTGAGAGCCTTTGTCTCTGGAAAGCCATGGGCGCTCAAATTATCTCCAGTAATAAAGTTCAATGACAGTAAGTGAACTCAAGGACTTGACTTTTCCAGTCCATTTCTTGTAAGGTATGACTGGCAGGTCATAGAGACAGATATGAACATAGCTATCTCCGTGAAAAAGAATCTCTGGATTCAGCCTGGATAGCAGAAGTAGGCTGAAAAATACTTTGGCACCTTTCCCCAAGTCACTTTTCAATAAAAATTCATTGAGGAATACTATGTACAAGGCACAATGGTTAGTGTAAGAGATAAAATGTTGGGAAAAATAGATACAGCTCCTGTCCTCCTGAGGATTAATTCCATTAAACCTCAAGATTGTTTCCTATTGTCTTCTTCCAAAATTTATTTTTCCTTGGATATGGTGAAAGTAAAACAGGAGAGAGATACACAGAGTAAATGGAAATGCTGAGGATCACTACGAGGCGTGTGTCACACATCTTACTCGATTTACTTCTCTCTGCATAGCTTTCTGAGTTCCACACCCAGACAGATGAAGAGACCAGTTTCTGAAATGCAATATTGGAGACAATAACTAAAAAACCTCAGTGACCACTTTTAGAACATGAGATGAGCATCATCATTCAGCATTTATTGAGTGTTTACCACATATGTTTATAAGAGATTTTTTCCTCTTTATGAGCCAGAAGAATGTCTTTTAAAATAATTACTAACTAAAAGATTTTTGGCTGTTATGTGATGACACATTTTTTTACTTTGCCATTCAAAACATTGTAAGAGAGAGTGCTACAATTACAACTTATGAAATGAATCAAATTATTCAACTTTCAAGCACCATTGCAAGACCTGAAGGGAACTATTAGCGACACAGGCAATATGTAGCTGATTGTATTTCAGTCCATGTTGAAAGAATGAACCAGAATGTGGCAAAGTACTGAGAACTATTTAGTCAGGTTTCTTGTTTTCCTTGCAGAACAAATGCAGAATTAAATTTATGGTTCGATCTGAATTTTTAGATGAATTTTCAAATGTGTCACTGTTGCAAATTTAAGGGTGAAAAGGATTCAAAATTAAATTAAATGAATGAAACCACAGTACACAGTACTTAAAGTATCTAAAGTCCATAAAGTCTTGCCTCCAAATACATTATTTGATAATGTCCTTGATTTTCTAGACCAATGCTTTGAAAATAATTTTTAAAAACTAACTACAAAGAAACTAGAGGAAAAGAGGGATATATTTCTTTATACAAATATGTTAGAATCAGTTGCATATAAAATCTTGTAAATAAAATTAAAAGGTGAAGGAGCGTTTGCTTATTTTTTTTTTTAAAGATTATACTGTATGGAGGTTTTAAAACACGGCCACAGATTCTCTGACCCACTCATGTTCCTTCCTGAGTCATGAAAGACCAAAACGGTGCTGCCTTATGCACTGCAATGCTGCCCTTTGGGGCCCTGAGTCTCCAGGTAGGAAGTCTGAACCCCTGAGACCAGCGTGCAGGAGCATCCACAGGTGGTGCTCCAGTTGGCGATGCCAGCAGGGCTGGCCTCCCTTCTGTCCTTGCCAGGGCACTAAGCATGAGCGAAGCCATTTGGGGCCCTTTAGATCACCAGTCTGCTGAGTGGGTAATCCACGAGAGCAGAAAACACTCCCAGCCAAGACCCATACAACTGTGAGATAAAATAAGTTACATGTTGCTTTAAGCCACTAAATATTGATGTGGGTTGTTTTGCCAGAAAACTGGAGCATACTCTTTTTTATGTATAATATTTTCACAATAAAATTTTAAAAAACTGAATGTCAAGGGTATTCTGGGAAGTTATTTGCCCAAATTGACAAAACATTCTTAGTATCTTTCCTATATAAAGGGCTCTTACAGACACCAAGAACAAATGACTTAGCTCTGTATAGGAAGACTAATTAAATGAACATAAAGTCCACAAAAGAAAACTTAAAATGTCTAATAAACATGTAAAAAAGCTCAATCTCATTAACAAGTAAAGAAAATGTGAATGAAATAATGGGTTACAATTTTGGCTACCAAATTGGCAAGGACAAAGGTAATATTTAATGTTGGTTTGGGTTGAGTAAGAGTGTAAATGGCACAGATTTTTTGGAAAATAACTTGATACTGTATATGCAAAGCCTTTAAAGTATCATATTCTTCGACTTTGCTAGGAATCTAGGAATTTAGATAAGGAAGTAATCAGAAATGAGGTAAAATATAAAATGTTTATTATAGTTCTAATTCGAGAAGCAAAAAATACAGAAACAATCTAAATGTCAATCAATGTAGTTAAAAATTATATATTTTATAATACAGAATATTACTTGATTACTCAGAATACAATTTTAAAGGTATTTTATCTGCTAATCCCGATCTTGGCACACAGCAGTACAGCAGAAAAAAACGGGGACTTGATGGTCACACAGACCAGGCTCTGAATCCTGGAGCTGCCCCCTCCTTTTGCTGGGTATTTCCAAACTTGATTTATCTTTCTGAGTTTCAGTTTACATATATAGAAAATGGGCCTAAATAGCTAGTCAATTGGGTAGAGCGATAATTAAATGCAATTGTATATAATAAGCATAATAGTTTCTCAATAAATAAGTATTATCTATTTTCTCACAATAAGGGATACCATCTGAGCTCCATTTCCAAATTCATATCCCTTCCCAAATTCACTAAAGGTTCTTCCACTCTGGCTCCTTCTATATACCGCTTTTTACCACAGTTTGGTCTCTACACCACAGTCAGAGAGATATTAAAAACAAAAATAAGCGAGTCAGGTTTCTCACTTACAGTTCTTCAATGGTTCCAACTGCACACAAACATGCACATACTCTTGCTCTGATCTCCACCAGCACATGCAGTAAACTTTGAAAAAGTAAATCAGATCACATCATTCCCCTGCTTAAGACCTCCACCCTTTGCATCCCATAGGTCCCCATAGCATGAGGACAAACCTAAACTTCTTGCGAGGGGGTTCCATGCCTCACCTGATTCCTACTTTACCTACAATTTTGCCCCCTTTTTCCCTTGTCCTCTATTCTCTAGCCGCACTGGCCTTCTACTTATGAAGAATATCACGCTGGTCCCCACTTTCAGGCCTTTGCTGTTCCTCTGCCTAGAATTCTCTCCCCCCGGACACTGTCGGGCCCTTTGCCATTTAAATCTCAACTTGCATGTCACTCCTTCAGAGAGGTTTTTCTTGACCATCCAATCTAATCTCAACCATTTATATTCATGTATCTCTAATTCTCTTTATTCCACAGGAGTAGTTGTACAGTGTGTCTCAACTAACACTTCCTCTCTCCCCACCCCTCCTTTGAGCAGGGAACTTGTTCTGATTCCTGTCTTGCAACCAGAATTAGGATTGGCACCTGGTAGGTGTTTTGTAAGTGTTTGCTGGATGCCTTGCAGATACTTTTTATACTCCTGAAACACAGAACTTAGGAGTGCAGAAAAACCAGCACTTGACATCATTTAAAAACACAGAAATTGTGAATTATATGGGCATTTTTAAAATCTGTGATGGTTCTGATTACAGTTAAGTACATTGCTTCAATTTTGAAAAGAGAAAAAACTCACAAACAAAATCACAACACCATAAAACTAGTTCAGGAGTGTGGTGAGAGCCCCTCCATCAAATCAGACACTCTGAAAACTGCGAGCACTCAGCTGGCTCCTTGCTTTGAAGCGAAGACTGTGCACCTCCCATCAATATTTTTATTCCTGTCGAACATGTGATTTATTTACTGGGGAAGAAACTAGACTCCCCTTTCGATAATGAAAGTGTTGAAAACAGGGTTTCATTTTTTTTGAGGTTGGCTCTAGGATGAGGAGATACCTTAATTACCCTATTGGGTAGACAGGACTTAAAACTTTTCTTCTTTATAATGCATGGCATGTTGACTATAGTTAATAATTCTGTATTATGTGTTTGAAAGTTGTTTAAGAGAGATCTTAAAAGTTGTCATCACAAGAAAAAAATTTAATTATGTTCAATGGTCCATGTTAACTAGACTTATTGTGGTGATGACTTTGTATACATATAATATATATATATATATAAATATTGATTCATTATGTTATATCCCTAAAACTAATATAAATTTATATGTCAATTACATCTCAATAAAAATACAAGAAAAAAAAACCTGTTACTTTTGGTGCCATTTACCCTAAAAAATAGGAACCTTAGTGGTTAGGCCTCAGTGGTCTGGTATGACTGTGGGATTCTACAGTAATAAAATCTATTTTTATAAAATCCATGAGAAAAATATGACTTGCTGTTTAGAGAAGTACCACACTATTTCAGAAATTATATAACATACATATGTTATATATGTGTGTATATATATATAATATGATGTGTATTTCAACATAGTCTATTTCCACTAGTTTTGAATTTCTGCTGCAAATCAGGCTGTCCACATTCTTATGATTCTTGAAGGGAAAGGAAATGCATGTTTATTAAACATATTCTTTGGGCCAGTCTTCTTACTAAGTGTGTTATCTGTGTGGCCTCATCTAATTCCTGCAACCACGCACAAATGAGTTAAGGCAGTGGAAAGATAGACTCTATTCTTTCACGCAAGTTGTCAAACAAAGAAACTGCCTATTGTTAACCCCACTGACATTATCACAGAGCTTAATTTCAGGTTTTTCAAGGGACACTATCATTTACATTAGTGATTCATGGACATCGTCTGCAGCACCACAAATACTCATTGATCCACAATGCTATTAAATTGGGCACAAGATTTCCACAGGAACTGTGCATCTGGATTGTTTAGAAATGCCAAGACCTAGAAAAAGACAATGGGGTGAGGCACTTTGAGGTTCCCGGAAACGACCTTTATTGTCCTACGGAGTAGTACGTCTGATTTGATTTCAGTGCAGCTTAATAATGTTTGGAGAGCTGCAGGAAGGGGTAGGAGGACCCAGTTCCACCTTCCCACCCATTTGAAGGAACTCCTTAATCCTTCAACTGATTTTCTCAAAAACTTAAGGTTGCAGAGTCTCAGATAAACTGTAGGATTGAGAATTCTATAAAAACAGGGTCAATTCTGAACTAACAACTAAATCCTGACAAATCAGAAAAAAGGAACAAAATCTAAGGCAGTACTAAGCCACCATTGGAGGTCTGGGTACTTGGGTCTTTGGTTTTCTTTTGGGTACATTATGGTTAGATGGACATTTATTTTCTCTTATTTATAAAACCCATGTAATGGTTTCATGACAGCATTCAATAGTCACAAAGCTGAAAGAAGCTGAGATTTAGGGGGGAAAGGACTGAAAAGATCTGAACGTCTAAAGTATATCTGAAATCTTTGGATTTTGTTATTTTAGAATAAGAAAGGTTAGAATGATAAATTAGTCAATAATTCAATACGTGAGTAAATTTGAAAAACAGTGACTTTATGTCAGAGAACTGGACAGCCACAGCTTCACTGGTTGGAATCTAAAATTAGGCCCTTACATACAACTTAAATGGGAATGTTTGACAGGAAATAGTCTCTGAGATTTTTATTTCAGGTGCATTCTTCCCATACTTTTGCAATAGATAGAAATATATCAAATATTTCCCAAAAGTCCCTCATCCTTGCTGAGAAAATATAGAAGGTGAAATTAAACCTTTTTCAAACAAAGCCATTCAATGAACCTTCACACAGGATAAAATACTGAGAATCTAATGGTGATTCCAGGTGTGGTCAAAGGTCTTCTAAGTAACAGTTCAGGAAAAAGGCTAAGATCAGGTTTTTGTAAGGTATTCATGGAGTATCTAATAAGAGGTCTCCTTTTAGTTTTCTAGATATTTAGCATTACAGAGCTATGCTTAAATTGAACTAAAAAGCACAAAATCAGTGGATTCCTTTGTTTAGGTAAGTACCTATATTAAGATATCCTTCTTCAACTGTCTTGTCATTTGCATTATAATCTACTCATATATTTATCCATACAACTAAATAAGTAATTGAATAATTAAACATTATACCTCATTTAAGATAACCTGTGAAGCAATTTGTTTTGAAAGTTTAAAAAAATGCCTTGGGTGAGTAAAATTTGACTTAGTTTTAGCTACAAAAGATAACTTATTCTTGCTGTAGACTCACTGATGATATTGATTCAGTAATAGCTAAGTAATAAAATGATGCCTTGAAATAATAATTTTATTTAACTTTGAAATAAATGTTAAAAATCTTCAAGTGTATCTTTGTAGTCATATGTTTTATGGAAGAGTGATGGTTCACACCATGGTAGGAGAAAGCAGAAAGGAGAAAAAACATGTGTTGTGTGTCTTTGGGATATGATCAAGGTCCTGAAACACTTCAAAGTCTTCATAGGAAGAGTAGGATGAGAACCAGACTCTCTTGGGACACAAGAAGAATCTGAGCTCCATTTTTGGCAGGAAAATATGTTCTAGATGATAGTTTTTCTGCACTTGAATGTGATGGTTCTCCTTTCATCCAAGACAAACTATATTACCCTTAATCAAGATCATATTTGGTTCCAGAGAAAGTCCTCTCAAAAAATGTATTGTTCTAAATTAAGCCATAACTTAGTAGTAGCTATTAGTTATTGGCAATGTCTTATATGGCAGGCTTTGTTCTAAGTATATTAATCCCTGCCACAATTCTACAATAAAGCAATTTTCTTATATTTAGTAGTTTAACAAAACTTTAAGTTAACTAATCTTGCACACATATACATTCACATATATGTTTTGAAAATACTGTCTATGTTTTTCTCCCCTCGGTCTACTCAGAACACAGTGAGTGGTTCACAACTGGTGTCTAGAAAATATTTGTCGAATTAAATGGAATGCTATTTCCTGTGCTTTCCCTGAGGAGAGGGTTTCCATCAATCACTTTGTCCTTTGATGTAACTTTGAAGACTTAAGGCTGAACAGTCATTGAAAAATTTTAATTTATCTAAGAAATGGGGATCAACTTGTCCCTAACCTCTTGGGTCAGTGAGGAAGACTGGTATAAAAGAAGTTTTGAGGGGGCATGTGTGCAGATTGGTGGGAAGGAAGAAATATTCATTCTGATGAAAATGACTTTTGTTCCTCCTGGGTTGTAAATGTAAAGAAATAAGAAAACCAAACTACAGTGAACTTGGTAGTATTCCATGGAGTGTCTGAAATATAACTACCTCCTATGGCAATGGGCACTGACAGATGATGTTTGGAACTAAGAACCCCAGCAAGATTGGCCTTACACAAGAGAGAAATGAGGGTGATAATTGACAAGCTCCAAAATAAGAGCAGTGTTATTTTCTGTGCATTTCAGGCCCTGGTTTTTTAGATTTCCTGGTTGTTGATTGGGTCCTTGTCCACTCTGCTCCCAATGGTCCCTGACACTCATTGGCAGGCAGCACATGGGAGGACCATGGGATGTGGGATGACAGACTCTACGCACTGAATCTTCTCTCCAGCTTTGGTTAATCCATGGAGTTATTTTTGTTTTGTTTTTGTTGCTGTTATTTTTTTAGTACTCAGTCATGCTACAAACCATCACGGTCAAGAATGGTCATGCAGTGTCACCTGCATGGTCACATGCAGTACTGTGCATAGCAAGTTAAACAGACTCCACTCCTTGCCTCCAGGAGCTCACAAGAAAAACCCGACAATAGATGTGGTGAACACAATGGGCAAACAAATGCACAGCTGTATAAACAGAGAAGTACAGCAAATTGGAGAATTTTGGTATAAACTGTGAGTGCAAGTGTTGTTTGTATGCTGGAAATAAGGGGAAATTCTCCAAGTTGCAGAGAACTTGCTGGAAAACTGTGTGAGGGTAAGGAAGGAGAGAGTGATGGTAGTGGTGGAATCATTCTGTTTGTTTAAATTAGGAGGGAAAACGTTTTCCTTTAGAGTGGGGTTGGGGGAGAGATTTCTACTTTCACAGTTACCTCCTCTGAGGGCACATGTATGGCTACTAAAGTCTAGGTTTGTCTAAGAGATTCGGTTGTAACCAGCTTAAAGAAGAAGAAGGAAAAAAAGAAAGTACTAATCAGAGCATAGCCTGCCAGAGAGATTTCATAAATCTCTTTCCACTGGAAGCCAGGCTAAAAAGAAAATAAAAACCAGAATGTATTATAATTGTACATTCCACTTAAAACCAACTAGCACATGACAATTGATTTTCCAAGGAAATGATTACTTTGGGTGAGTCTTTCTTTTCTTTTCTTTTTTCTTTCTTTCTTTCTTTCTTTCTTTCTTTCTCTTTCTTTCTTTCTTTCTTTCTTTCTTTCTTTTCTTTCTCTCTCTCTCTCTCTCCCTCCCTCCCTCCCTCCCTCCCTCCCTCCTTCCCTTCCCTTCCCTTCCCTTCCCTTCCCTTCCCTTCCCTTCCTCTCTCTCTCTTTATTTCTCCTTCCTCTCTACCACCTCCCCTCCCTCCCTCCTTTCCTTCCTTCCATGGGGCCCCATTTCTTGCCATTGCACAGTATTTATTGTCTTTTCTATCTTGAATATTGTCAGAATTAATCTGAACTTGCAGAATTCAGCTGAAAGCGAATTCCAGGCAGATTTCTACCTCAACCATCCTGAGCTGATAGGTATCTCTCTTCTCTTAAATGTATCCAGATAGGGAATTTTAAAATCTCCACAGGAATCTTTCCCAGGGTTTATAAAACCTTCACTGCCAATAAGACCTTTCCATCTAGCTTAAATTCCTTTGGCTGCAATTTAAATGAATTTCCTCTTCTTCTTCTTCCCTCATTAGAGAGGAAAGTACTACCCTTAACAGCCATTTCTGTAAATAGAGTTGTTCAGACCCATCAGTCTTCTTTCCTGGACACACAGAACTTCTATTTCTGATGTCATCTATATTACTGTGGCCTCTGGCTTTTTCTCAAGATAAGATAATCTGCTAGGGTCCCTTAAAATCCTGAGTTTCCATAATTGATTCCATGAGGTTCATCCTATAAACATTGATACGTCAATATGTTCCATTTCTCTAGTTCTAATCAGAACTTATTTATTAGATCATAAAAATCTAAAAGAATATTGGGATTTGTATTATATGCTTTCTTGGAATGGGTGAGATGATAGTCTCAATATATTGATGTCCACTCCTAGCTCTTAACATCAAGGGCAAGCAATTTACGTCTAGATATCATAATGGGAGGAATGCCTTGTTCTTCACAACTATAATATAAAATGAGAAAATGGATACAGTGATTTTAAAGGTTTTTCTACCTTTAAGGGCCAAGAATTCTATGAATATGTTTTGAGTAGTCCGAGGGCTGAAAAGAGCAGCTTTTTTAACTGCCATTATTTCTACCCAGAAAGGTCAATGTGCATCATCCTATTATTGATTTCTCAATAAAGAACCTCTAAACTTTATTTTTAAAATTATTAAATTGAGGTTTAACTCAAAAATATATTTTAGTATAAGTTCTCTTGGGTAGCTATTTCTGTTTAAATGATATATCAATGTCAAAGGGCACATATATTCGCATATGATAAATCATTTTTCAGCTTATTACTACCTGGGTGTTTTTGCAAAGCCACTGATATCACATATGAGTGTTTTTATGAAATAGCTTTTAGTCCACTGGAAAGGAGGTTATAATTCCCCATCTCTTCTCACCACATAAATATAGTTCCTGTCTTTCATGCCCTAGGGTCTTTTAAAGTCTACACTAACAAAATGAGCATTTGGAGAATATGAGGACACATAGAGTTACCTTTAAAAAATGATTTCTTTATTTCAAACACTTGAAAAATATGGAATTTTAAAAATTGTAGTATTGAAACAAATTTTCAAAAGTAGGACATTTAAAAAGTTCCATGGCAGAAACATTTTTGGGGAGGATCTTTTTCCCAGTGATTCTATTATTGAGTGATCAATTTTCACTTCACTTCCTTTTAAACTTTTGCTGAACTTTGAATTAAGCATTACAAAGCAAACCAGGGCTAGCCACATCACCTCTTTCACTTCAAAAGCCACATCTGCTGAAACATTCTCAGGTAGATATTTTCTTGTACTCTTGCTTTTCATGCATCAGCCTGGCCTGCTCTTGCCCCCTGTCTTGCAGACACACCTTACTTTCAAGTCATTTTCTGCTCAAGTTGAAAAATGTTCTTCATCAAACCTAATGGCTAATTAAACAAGGGAAGTCCAAATTTAATCATACTCCAGATATCAAAATAAGATGAGAAAGTATATAAACTTGAGCCATTCTGCTTCTATTACAAAGTTGTTAGCAATTTATTTTCTGCCGCAAACAATCAATCTACCTGGGTTTTAAGCCATTTCCTTTGTCCTCCTGTGGGCATCACCCTGACCCTCTCTTCCTCTCTCAGTCCTGTTCATCCAGGCTGTGGTGGCGGCTTTTGCACCAACAGAGCACAAAGCAAGTGTTCTGGGCTCACTGGCTGGATGTCTGGTCTGCTTAGCAAACAGTTGACATTTCCAATGGCTCTTTTCGTGTTTTTGTCCTGTCTTGCACCACATAGCTCCCACGACATCTCCCTGAGTAAAATTTACACAGTAGGCACGCCTCCTGGCTTTGGTGTTGGAGGTGGTGGCATGGTATGCTCATGTCCCCCATCTTTAGTGCTACTTTTGAAAGTCTGAGTGACTTAGAAAATGCTCTCTGTCACCACCTTTCATCTTCCTATTTTTTCATTTTTCCAGTTCACCACTCCTCTCCTGCCCCTTGTTTGTCTGCCTCTTGCCCTCCATTCCTCTCACCACACTGAAATCACAAAGTAGCAAGGGAAAAGTGGAGCTAGGAGAATCACTATGAGGGTCTTCCCCCCATTTGTTTTGGTTCTCAGAAACTCTTCACCTTTGTAAGGTCTTGAATGAAATGTCCTACCAGTTTAATTCCAAAACCAAAGATGTCTTCATTTTTTTTAAAGCTGATAGTCTAGTACTAGACTCCAGATTTTGAACATATGGACCATTATTTCATTTTCCTAATTCTCTAAGCACTAAGTGGCTCACTGTGCAATGATAACCCAATTCACACATGGCTCACAATGATGGAAAAGATTGTTTTAACTTAGGTTCTCTCAGACATTATTTGAACTCACATGACATATTTGTATGAAAGGCTGCTTTTTGGTGAATATAATTACATTGAAACCCCCTATTGAAGATCTATATATTATTATTACCCTTATGTCATGGTATCACATTGAATTGTTAGGAAGAAAACTTCAGATTATTGGGGGGACCATGTAGGAAGTCATCCAGAATAATACAGTGTACCTGCGCAGTGAAAATCGGCAAGAACATGCTAAATGGAAGGCCTATAGGATTCTAGAGCTCTTTGTTTCACATCTTGCCACTTATGTCTTTCCATGAAAATTTGCCTCTCATTTAATATTAGAAAATAATATAAGGCATACTCATTCTGAGGCTGGGTCAGACACATACAAAAAGTTACCTTGCCTCTTGTGCTATAACCTTAGCAGAGAGAGAACAGTTGGTTGAAGATGGTATTGGGGAGGTAGCCAAGTGAGAGTTTTCATAACAAAAGTGACAGAGTTTACTGACTCTACTCTTAATGAGAACTGTCTACCCATAGACTTTGGGTCCATAACATTCAAGATGGCTTTCGTCTTAGATCCAGGCCCGTCTTTGACCACCACTGCCACAAAGGTGGTCAAAGACAGGCCTGGATCTGCAACCATACATAATTAGAATTCTGGTAATGTGGCTCACAAATGATCAAATAGGCAAATCAATACCAAAGTTAATCTAGCAATTGTTAGAATGCTGTGAGCCCAGTTAGACTGAGGAACCTCTAAAGCCCATTTAAATGGCCCCCATGCCAGGAGGGTCAAGTCACATCCCTGGTACTGCACTCAGGGCCCCACCAACTTCTGCAGCTTCCTTTCTCCTCTCTCTGCCTCATTTCATCTGTACTGAACTGCATACAGTGCAAGGAAGTGAGCATACTCTCTAGCCTTCTGACATGAGGGTTAGGATGCTGTCTCTCTCACTACTGTGCACTGAGTGTCTGCCACACTGAAAGGCTGTTGTGGAGAATAAATGAAACCATTCATCCATTCAGCAATTATTTTCTCAGAGCCCACTGTAGGCTAGGAACTCCTCTTGGTGTTTGAAACATAGCAATGAAAATATTCACAAATTTTTACAGTGTATATCTGTGTGTGTGTGTGTGTGTATATATATACACACACACAGATATATATATACACACACACACATACATACAGATATAGTTGGGTCTCAAGTTATATATAAATAAACTGGCTCAGCACAGTGTCTGACATATTGTGAGTAATAATAATACTAATGCTAAATAGCTATTTACTGAGTGTTTACTTGTGCTCTACACAGTGTTTTTTCATGTATTATTTCATTTTAAAACAAATCTCTGAGTTAGTACTATTGTTATTCCTACTTAATAGGTGAGGAAGTGAGAAATGTAAAGTAACTTGCCCACACAATTGACAAATTGTATGTGATGTGTGCCATTGAGTCAGCTCTGACTCCTGCTGACCCTATGAATGAGTGATGTCCACAATGTCTGCCCCCTACTCAGCTCCTGCGGAGGCATTCCTATGGCCTCTTTAATGAAATCAAGCCATCTCATATTTGGTTTTCCTTTGTTCTGCTGCTGTCTACTCTTCCCAGCATTATTGTCTTTTCCGAAGAACCCTGCTTTCTCATAATGTGTCCAAAGTAGGACAGCTTCAGTTTTCTCATTTTTGCCTGCAGCAAAGTTTCAGGTTTAATTTTCTCTAGGACACATTTGTTCATCTTTCTGGTAATCCAGGGTATCCACAGAACTCTCCTCAACACCATATTTAAAAGCATCGGTGTTTTCCTATTAGTCTTCCTCACTGTCCAATTTTCCCATCCATACACAGTAATTGGGAATATGAGGAAGTGGATGATTTTATCCTTGGTTTCTAAAGACAATCTTTGCTCTTGGTGATCTTTCTTAATTCTTCATCACTGCCCTTCCAAATCTCAACCTTCTCTTGATTTCTTGGCTGTAGTCTCCATTTGAATTGGTGACTGACTCAAGACAAGCAAAGTTTTAACAATTTTGATATCTTCATCATCTAAATTAAAGTTGTGTATTTCTTCTGTAGTCATGATTTTTGTCTTCTTTATGTTCAAATACAATTCTGCTTTAGCACTTTGTTTTTTCACTGTCATCAGAAGTTGTTCAAATTGTTTTCTTCCAGTAACATAGTGTCATCTGCATATCTTAAGTTATTGATATTTCTTCTACTGATTTTCACTTCTTAATGTACCCAGAATTCAAACCCAGGCTGTCTGACACTTGAAACTTCTAACATTTTTGTTGTATTTATTTAATATTTAATATTCTATAATTATTAATACTGTCATTGTTATTGTTATGAAGCACTCAGTATATACATGCTAAGTGAAAAGAAGCTGGAATCAGAAATATTTTCCTAAGATGTGTCCATTGCACATCATATTGATATAATGAAGTGGTGGCATTCTGGTGTAAGGAAATATGCAATTGATTTTTTTTTTACTAATTTTGGCTCATAGTGTTCCATATTATTCATCTTTAATCACATGGACTTAAGTTTTTTTATCCCAGGAAAAAATGTTCACTTCTAAGGATAGGACACATTGCCAAAAATCAACAATGCAAAAGCAGTGTTGATTTAGACCTTATTTAGAAGCAACTGTCAGTCACTTGTGCAGTTTCAAGTGAATTTTCTCTACATTTTAAAGCAAAGGTTGCAGGATGGGATTAGAAATAGCCTATCTGCTATTCTTCCCTGCCCTCCCTAACTAGTTCTAATTAGTACAGAACCTCAATCAAAATCACCTGCTTTAAGTTTTTGTGTTAGTTTTTGTGGATTCTCAGAAGTTAACCAAGAATGGCTAAGGAAATAAAAAAATGTTTATTCTGTCTCCTACCCAGTCCACCGAGTATGAACTGAATGCCTACTATGGGCTCATTCATCATAGTATTCTGTTCTTCAAGGGGCCATTAGTCTAACGGGCAAGATGAGATGCACACAAGACACGGGGAGACCATCATACACAATATGTAATTGTCTCCTCAGTTGTGTGTACTAGCTTTGTGGATTACAGGAGTTCGGAAGAAAGGGAGATTTATGAGGGCCAGAGAAGTGAGGGAAGATATCAAAGAAGAGATGGGAGACTGGGTCTTGCAGAGTGGATAGGAGTTCAGTAAATGAAGAGGAGAGGGGAGATTGTGGTACATATGGAAAAGATTTGGCAGTGGAATTGATGTTTGTGAGATCGTAAAGACACTGGTCTGGCTAGAAGAGAAAAAGCATTTTGGTGATCGATGAACAATATGTGTCCATGTGGTAAAGGATATCCGAGAATACCAAGCAGAACCATAATAAAATACAGAGTTAGATAAGCCCTTAGAGAGCATCTTAGTTGGGCAAATAATCTAGCTCCAAATTTGTCACTGGTTTGTAACACAGGGCAAGTCAGGCTCTCTGAAAGATCACCATTTGTGAAAAAGTATCAGAACCATCATTGGAGCAGAAGGGATTTGAAGTCCTAAGTCTAACTGGGACTGGTCCTCTTCTGACGTCAGCTTACCATGAAGCAGCATGAGTTTGTCAAAGGACTTATCGTAGTTTGGCCTCAGTTTTCCCATCTGTAAATAATAGGAGTTGAACCACTTAATACCTAATGAAACTTTGAACTCTAAGATCTATGACTTTATGATTACTTTTTCATTTTTGCATCTATGTCATCTTTTATAATATACACACTAGGATAGATTTTCATACTAAGCTGTATGTTGGATGTATCATAACTTTATGCAACTGTGAACAGTCAAATCATAGGATCAAAGATTTTAAGGTTAAATAAGCCTTGCCAACCATAGGCTGAAATGAAAAATAGGGCTCAGTCACTTAATGGAGTGATGTTGATGATCATTACAATAAACAATGTATGCCATTTACTGAATGTTTATTTTGCACCAGAAATTTTGTATGTAGTATGTATCATTTATGTAACAACTCTTCATGTAAATATTATCTTCTGTTTATTGCACAAAACACAGAGTTTTAATAACTTTCCCATAGTCACCTAGCTCAGCAGCAGCAATACTAAGATTCAGTTCCAGGGCTGGCCACACACAAACTTATGCCTTTTATTTTTTAACAGGAAATCCATGCTCAGTAAATGATTCAGGGGCATACATTGCTAAAACTTAATATAGATACTATTCTATATGGAGCTGGGAAAATTTGAAGCACATAGGAAAGATGGAAGAACTAGACTCCTTAGAAATAATTAGGATTTTGAATTCCCTATTATGTTTGGTCCAGAAAGGCAAATACCAAGGCTGGAATTTAAAAGGGACTGAACAATCTTATGACTAATAATAGCATTTGTAGTCATGAGGATTGAGACAAAAAAGGAGCAAACGGCAAGATTTAAGGTCAAACATTCAGCACCAAGGGGTTAGCAAAATACGTTTTTTCCCCCTAAGTTCAAATGTTAAGCAAAGAAATGCTGAGGATTGACTGCAATTGTGGCTTGTGCCATTAAGAGTTCTTCTGAGAAGGGGTGTGATGAGTTATCTGATATGACAGGAAGGCCACCTACTACATTTTCTGTCTCGGTTTCTATTTTTTCCAGCATTTTTCACAAGGTGTGCTGATTGAAATTCTTATTTTAATAAGGTTCCTTTCGTAGCAAATTTTAGAGTGTGCATATAAAAATTCCTCTGTCAGTATTAGTAAATGAATCTATACATTATCTTCAGAGAGTCAATGAATTTGCATTTTGGTTTTAATCATTTTGACAAAATGTTTATTTTAGAGGTAATTTTTTCCAGTGTAACTCCCTGGTGCTTATTCAAGACACTGGTCTGATGGATGAATTTTCACAGGCTGACAGAATTTAGATAAACAGGGTACTTCCCAACCAATGTGAAAATTATAATGCTCAGAGAAGTCTTTTGCATATGTTCATATACCAATCAGTTGTAGTTAATAAGTCTACCTAGAAAATTATTATCTTCCACTATGCCAGGTTACTTTTGGTACTATAATTACCAACTTATGTGTGCCTGCGTATGTTAACCTGAGATGTGGCACACCAGGATTTAATTTAGATTCAAGTAGTTTGCTAGTTGCAAGCTTTTTCACCTTTAATGAAGGGGGTGAGATTGGTGTAAAGTGTACTTATTTTAAATAAAGGCAATCTGAGAAGTGCCCAGTGTGAATGCATAAGACCTTTTAATTCTCTCTCACAGACTCCATGAAATGTGGAAATACAATAGACGGTTCAGAGAAGCAATCTTCAGGAGAACACTAATCTTTGCAGATTGGTGGCCTAGAGTAAACATTTCAGGTCTCCACCCTAATTCTACTCACTCAAGTTGTTCCTTTCAAGGAGAAAAGGGAGACTGAAAAATTGGAATGCATGCTTTTGTTTATTTTCCCATTTTCTCAAATTCTAAATAGAATTATTTTCTTTTTGCTGACAGTTTATGTAGCTCTGACTCCAACCAATTTTTGCTTGTTTTGAGATACATGCAGCAAAGGGTGCCACTAGAAGGCTGTCATTACAGATGCCAAGTGCTGAAAGCATAAATAGCCTCTTGCATCTCAAGAAAACATGGAATAAAAAGGAAAACAGTTAAGAGAACTCATTTGCCCTACCTGGACTGGATTATTCACAGAGTATGTATCAGACATGGCACTACCACCTACTCGGTGGCATATGCCCAGTATTTCAGAGTCATTCTCAATTCTCCTCTTCTCATTTCCCATGTCTAAACCATTGCAAGATCTGTCAGTTCTATCTTTAAAATATATGACACATATATGTGTTTGTATATAGTGTTCATATACATATATACCTCTCTCTACTACTAGTCCAAGCCACCACCATTTCTCATTTGTTTACTGTAACAGTCCATTAAATGTTTTTCCTGTGACCACTCTTGTACCCTTATTCCATCTGTCCTTTCATTCTCCACCCAGCAGTCATATGAATCCATTAAAACTGTAAACCAGATCACATTGCCCTGTACCCCAAGCCTTCCAATGGCTTTTTCATGCACTTAGAATAAAACATAAACTCCCCTTAGCTTAAAAATCTCTCGATGAACCTCCAGCTCCATCTTATACCCTACTCAGTGGTGCTCATTTTCGTATAAACACAACAACCTTGCTCTTCCTGTAACACGCCAAGCTTGCTGCTGTCCCCAAAGACTTTACATTTACAATTCTTCTGGCCTGGAACACTCTTCTTTCAAAATTTTAAATGATTCAGGACTGCGCCCAAATGTCATTTCCTCAGAGGGGTCTTACCGATGGGAAGTGGCTCTTTTCCCTCACATCATTCTCTATAGCATTTCCCCATTTATCCTTTATGGCACTTATCATCTGAAAATAGTTTGGTTATTATTTGTTTTCTTGTTTATGTCTGTCTTTCCACTAAACTATGAGCTCCTTTCAAGAAAGAATTTTGTCTGTCTTGTTATTTGCTGTGCTCCCAGAGCCTAAAAGCATGCCTCAAATGTCTGTTGAATGAATGAACGGATGGGCAGATGGAGAGATGAATGATGGATGGGTGAATGGAAACAGACCTGAGGGACGACTGCCAACAAACACAAGGGAGCTGCTCACAGGTGGTCAGTAGGATGCAGAAGTGTATTTAAGTTGTGATAGCCCCAGAACAAAGGTCAGTTCCTCAGATAGATTCATTTCATTATTATGTCCGTTGAAATTTGGGGAAGCACTAGAACCCTACATCAAGAGCTCCATGAGTCATTTGTTTCCTTAAAAATCTGGAAACATTATGGGATTGGCTTAAGCAACTGCTTCCTTCTGGCCAGCTGGTCCTAAAACTTATGGTTTACTTTCATAGTGGAGGGTGCCCTTGGGGAAAATTGAATGTCATAATGTTGAGGTGGGTCAGTTTTTAGGAAGTCCAGTAGAGCACTAAGTCGAAAACAGATGGTCTTCATACAAAAACAAAACAAAACAAAACAAAAAAACCCAAACCCAAAACACCCCCTCCCCCGGCAAAAAAAAAAAAAAAAGTTACAATTGTGTGCTGGTGGTCTCTGGCCCACTAGCCATAAATACATGTGTATTTAGACATGTCCAGGGATAAATATGTCAGGGACTGTCATTTAAAAGATGAAAATCTCAACTTGTCATCCAAGTGTATCTATCAATGGTTAGACTCCCAGTTGGATGTGTTTTCCATTAGCCCAATTTTAAGGGTGAACCTGTAGATACATCCATACTGCATTTTTCTCCTCCCCTCATCAGAGCCACAAGCTCCCACCATTCTGTTTTTATACAGAAAACCAGATTAAGTAAAACAGCTTCTCTCCATAAGATAAATCCTTTAGTGGCCAGTCTGGGGCAAGTGTTCTCCTCTGGGCGCAACTACACACTCTGTATTTCAATAGAACACTGTTAACATTTCTTTTCATTGTATTTTCATCACAAATCCACTCCCAGAGCTTGTAATACTCTTAACTGGTAAGCCAAGCAATTGCAGTGGCAACTTTATTAAAACAGTACCTCTGCTCCCTAAGAGAGGGATTAAGCAGGGCTCCAGGAAGCCGTCTGGCAGGGTGCTTAACTCATAAGAGATTGCCCAGTGCCTAGGATCAAAGACTGAAAGAATGCTTTAGGGAGAAGGCACTAAAGGTCTTAACTGATGCAGAATTCAAGTAACCTTGCTGTGAGTTTATAGTTTTATTCCACAGAAGCTTGTGGATTCTGTTTTAGGAGGTGCTAAACTAGTTGCCATTTAACAAGCATTAGCTTTACTGGTTTCTCTCTTCCTTAGTCTATTTCTTGAGGGAGCATCTGGTATCTAGCAAGTTCCTGGGACAGCAAAAAGAGACAAAATATGTTCTGTTCTAATTCAATCTTAAGGCTTAAATAGGCTGCACATGGGGCATGAGAAGTCTTTGAGTGGTGGAAAGTGGAAGAAATCACTCTTGGTTAATTTCAATGTTTCATGATATTCATTCTGGCTCTGTCCTTACTGTTTGTGTGAACTTGGGCAAGTTGCCTGAATTTCCCTGTTCCTCAGTTTCCTTATCTGTCAAATAGAACAATAATAATAAGTAACTCTCAAAATTATCAGTATTAACATAACATTTGCAAAGTACCTAAGAGAGGCCTGGTACAAAGCAAGGGTTCTACAATGTTAGCTGCTATTATCAGAGTTTTTATTTCAAATTTCTCCCTTGTTCAAGTTGGAAACATTGTTCTTAGTATTGCTAGGGCTTTCCTTTCTCAACATTTGAGCCACAGAGTCATCCAAAGTCTCCTACTGGGGTGACTGGCTCTCCTAGTTTTTCTGGTCTAAGGGGTTGCCAGGGATGCAGGAACTTTGGTTTCAAAATCAGGAGAGTCTTGGGCAAAGCAGGCTGGGGAGTCACACTACTTTTGAAAAGGTCCCATGCCTGATTCCCAGTTCTGTGAGGTCTTCCTTAAGCAAGGTAACCAACCCTTCAGAAACAGTCACTCTTGTGCTCTTTGAAATCCACCTTGTTTCTGGAAAATCTTTAGATCTTTTCCTTTATGTCATCTTTGCAGACATGGGCAAAGGCAGTTTTGTGTTTCATATGCCAAGAGAAAGCGGAGTTCTCTAGGTATCTTCAGCTGCTTGATTTTCAACCTAGGGCTTATAAATCGTGGGCTCGGATGTCCGGCAGGCTGGGAGGTGGACCATGGAAAGGAATCGGGATAAACGGAAATGACTTTTGCCATTAGCTTGGCCAGGACACCTTGCCAAGTGGTTTTCCCCTCAATTTTAAACAGATCAATGTTATAAGGGGAAATGTACTCCATATGTTCCTCTGCCTTTACCCTCAATTCACAAAAATGCCATCTTCTTAGAGAGGTAGAGTTTCCAGGAATTGTTTGGAATCTTTTTCTCAAAGAAAGTACCACTTGAATAGTCACAATAACTCAGTTTTTCTTCATGGTTCTTGGTGGGAATAATAATATCCGATTTTGGTTTCTGTCCCAAATGGGCCTAAGTACATTCTTTGTTAACCTTTTAACACTTCTGATTCCAAAGTATAACTTTGTTCCTTTCCAAAGAGTACAGATTTTCTGTTTTGTTCATTTCCAAGTTTACCTGAATTTAATAGAGGTCAACAAAAATCTGACAGTCTTAAGTATTTTTATGAGTGGAAAGAAAAGTAACAAACTGAGAGCATTGCCTCTATTTATTGATAGTATTAAAATGGTGTTGTTTTTGTTTTTTTAACCAGCCTTAGTTTGGAGACATAAAATCATCATTAGGAAGGTTGATAGGTAGAAAATATTATCCCTATTTTGCTGATGTTTTTCCAAAAAATTCTGTTAAAAAGAATCATACTTATATTTCTCTTCATTTTATAGCCTCTCCCTCTACTCTGAAAGCAAAATTCACCAGTTTTTCCATGACCCCATCAATTGCCTCTAAGCTCTAACATGGTTCAGTTTGTCAGAGAGGCCTGAAATCCTGTCATTTATCACTCTGAGGTCCCACCCCCACCTCCCCCAGGTATTAGGTCACTGTGATTTGTTTGTCTGGTGAGAATTGGCTTCCTTTTCTGTGACTGGAAGCCAGATTGGTTCAACACCAGAATAGGAACCTGGAACTGAAATTGGTTTTGCAGATGTGCAAAAAAAAAAAAAAAAAATCCCAGGAGTTTTGAAAAAAAGGAAAAGGTTTTGAGAAGATAAGGGAAAGTGTTTTCAGAAGTCTGAAAACAAAATAATTAGTGGAGTGACATAAGAGGAATGGCAGCTTGAGAGACCCTCTTGGTCTTTTCCCTTGAAGTTTCAGCAATTTTAACAGCTATAATTCAACAAAGGATTCCCTGTTCAACAAACAAACATGTCTGAGAGATGTGCACATTGAAAATATTTCAAGGTGCGCAAGTAGGAGCAAATGGGGGAGGCAAGAAGGGAGAAGAGCTGAGGCACAGATGCAGCTCTGCAACCCGGAGCTCACTGAGGGGCTCAGCTAGCTGAGGGGAGGAATCAGGTTGTGGCTGGCTCTTCCTTCCACTGGGGGCACTACAGATATACAGTACGCATTCCTGCAGGATGGGGCAGTACTAGCTGTGGCTGAGCCTGGTGACCTTGGCAGGGATGGAGCAGAAAGTTGTGGCCATGGTTGTCTGGCAATCAGCATTCCAGACAAAGCCATGGAGCTTGTCTGCCTTCCCTTAACCTCCCAGAGCTTGCTTGCCTTTACCCTTCATGTCAGGTTGTAGAATACATTATTTGCAAACCTGAAAACTGGTGCTACTGAAACACTTTTTGCCAGAGTGAAGGGCATGCCCTGTGACTAACCCTAGATTGGGTAGAGGCTCAGGGGGAATGCTGTGGTCGTCCACTGGTCACCATTGCTAGGAGGGTAAAGCTACAAAGGAAGCAGCTGGGTTCCCTCAGTTCACCCTACTCCTGCTCATCACGGCTGCACTGCCAGTGGTGTCTGGCTGCAGGGACAGCACTTGGATTTCATAAATTTGGACCCACTGCATTTCCCTGTGGGTTAGTCCCCTGGGTCCCAGGCAACTGGATCAGTGGGAGGCAACTACCTCCCCAGAAAACACAGGCCATTTTCCGACACTTGGCAGCAATCTGAAAAGCCAGAGAAGAGAAAGACAGCTAAAAAATTTGTGATTCAGTGCCAACTACTAGAAAACAATAGAAAGATTTCTTCTTATCAATCTACAAGAGAAGTGCCATTCATATACAGGTGCATAGGCAGAAAATAAATCCATCAAATACCATGAATAACCAAAGTACTGAGGCAGCTCAGAAAGAAAATGAAAAATCTTCATAAAACAAATTTAAAGACATGGAAATATGTGATTTAAATGACAGAGAATTCAAGATTTCAATTCTGAAAAAACTTATCAAGTTGCAAGAAAACACAAATAGGCAGTTTAAAGGACTCAGAAATAAAATTAATGAACAAAATAAGTACTTTATCAAAGAGATGGAAACTTTAAAAAAGAATCATGTAGAAATAGTGGAGATGAAGAACTCAATAAAAGAGATAAAAAATGAACTAGAGAGTACAGAAAATAAAGCTGACCAGACAGATGAAAAAATTTGTGATATTGATGATGAAAATCTAGAAATGATGCAGAAGGAAGAAAAGGGAAATTTCAGCATAAAAAATGAAAAAAACTCTGTGATGACTATTTGACTCCAACAAAAAGAGCAATATAGAATAATAAGAAGGAGACAGAAGGGAATGGAGAACCTATTCAAACAAATAGTTGATAAGAACTTCCAAAACCTATGAAAAGAGCTGGATCTTTGAATCCAAGAAGCAAACAGAATACCTAATTATCTCAATTCAAAAATGCCTTCTCCAAGGTATATTGTATTAAAACTGTCAAAAATTAATGACTAAGAAAAAAATGCTCAAGGCAACCAGGGAAAAGAAAAAAGTAACTTATAAAAGAAAGCCTATAATATCATCGGACTTCTCAGCAGAAACTCAACCAGCTAGTAGAGAGTAGAATCAAATATTCAATCAAATTGAAAGAGAGAAATTACCAACCAAAAACATATCCAGCAAAATTATCCTTTAGTTATGAAGGCAAAATAAAGATTTTGGCAGATATATAAAAGCTGATGGAATTTATCACCAGAAGACCTAGATTGCATGAAATACTCAAGGGAGTTATTTAACCTTAAACAAAGAACAAAAGGCCCCAAAACTATGAGTAAGATCACCAACCAACAATGTAAATAGGGACAATTTATGATAACAAAAACATCAAAGGGAAGGGGGTTATGGTCTAAATTTGTAAAAGGTAATGGAGATTAGATGTAGTCAAAAGGAAAAGAACTACCATTTATATGAAACTTTCTTGTACATAAACCTAGTGGTAAAGGTCTGAATTTTCAAAGAGAGATGGAGATTAGATGCATCCAAAAGAAAATGCACTACTGTGTATATGAAACTTTATTTTCATGAACCTAATGGTAACCACACACAAAAAACCCAAAACTGAGACATATAACTTAAAAAAAGAGGAAAAATGTATCAAATACCACCAAACAAAAACAATAGACAGAAACACCATGGAGAAGAACCAATGGAGGCACAGAGCTACCAGGAAATAGAAAAGATAAATGGCTATTGAAAATCAATAATAACCATAAACATAATTGGACTGAATTCACCAACAAAAGGCACAGAGTGTCAGATTGGGTCAAAAAAACAAAACCCAACCATCTGCTGCCTTCAGGAGACACATCTAAACTGCAAAGACGAAGTTAGACTCAAAGTAAAAGTGTGGAAAATGATTGTCCAAGCAAATAGCATCCACAAAAAAGCAGGTGTAGCCATACTTATATCTGACAAAATAGATTTCAAGATAACAAAGGTAACAAGAGACAAAGATGGACATTTTATAATGATAAAGGCAATACTACAACAAGAAGACATAACACTTCTAAATCTACATGTACTCAATCAGGGAACACCAAAATATTTAAAGCAGCTATAGCAGAACTGAAGGGAGAAATTGAAAAAAAAAACAAACCCCAGTTATAGTAGGTAACCTAAATACTGCAATGACAGCTCTAGATAGATCATCCAACATAAAATCAATAAAGAAATATTGACTTTAAGTGACAAAGTAAACCAAATGGACATAACTGACATGTAGAGAACCTTTTATCCCAGAACGTCAGATTATACATTCTTCTCCAGAGCACACAAAACGTTCTCAAGGATAAACCACATGTTGGGACGTGATACTAGTGTCAACAAATTTAAGAAGACTGAAATCAAACCAAGCATATTCTCTGACCACAATACTGTGAAATAAGAAATCAACTGTAAGAAAGAAGTAAAAAACTGCACAAATATGTGAATATTAAACAACATACTACTAAAAAATGACTGTAATAGAAGGTGAGGTAAAAAATTATATAGAGGCAAATGAAAATGACAATATAACATATCAAAATTTCTGGGATGCTGCAAAACCAGTAATAAGAGGCAAGTTTATATCATTACAGGCCTACTGCAAGAAAAAAGAAAAATCTCAAGTAATATTATATCTTAAATAACTGGAGAAATAAGAACAAGCAGCCCAAAGTCAGCAGAAGAAAGGAAATAATAAAAATGAGAGCAGAAAATGAAATAGAGAACAAAAAGACTATGCAAAAAGTTAATGCAACAAAGAACTGGTTCTTTGAAAAGTTGAATAAAAGTGATAAACCCTGGCTAGACTCACCAAGGAAAATAGAGAAAAGACACAAATAAAATCATAAGTGAAAGAGAAGTTACCTCATGGAGTGTAAAGTAAGTGCAAGTGAAGTGACATCATGGAGATACCAAGGATCATACTAGAATACAATGAAAGACTGTGTGCCACCAAATTCAATAACCTGGAAGAAATGGGTAAGTTCCTAGGGATATATAACCTTCCTAGATTGAATCATGAAGATTTGGAAAATCTAAATAGACCCATCAACAGTGAGGAAATTGAAACAACCATCAAAAACCTCCCCAAAAATAAAAGTCCAGGAACAGAGGGCTTCACTAATAAATTCTACTAAACATTAAAAAATTTGATACCTATTTTTCTCAAGCTCTTCCAAAAAATTGAAGAAGAGGCACTGTTCTTTAATACAGTGTAAGAGGCCAACATAACCCTGATACCAAAACCAGGCAAGGATAACACACACACACACAAAACTACAGAACATTATTGCTGAATACAGATGCAAAAATCCTAAACAAAATACTAGCAAATCGAATACAATAATACATTTAAAAGTTAATATGTCATGATTAAGTAGGGTTCATTCCAGGGGCAAATATATCAATGTAATACATCACATCAACAAAACAAAGGATACAATTATATTATTTTATCAATAAACACAGAAAAAGCACTTGATAAGATATAACATTTGTTTATGATTAAAACATTCAATAAAATGGGTATAGAAGGAAAGTACCTTAATATAATAAAGGCCACACATGACAGTCCCTCAGCTAATCTCATACTGTATAGTGAAAAATCAAATGCTTTTTCTTTAAGATCAGGAATAAGATAAGGATGCCCATTCCTAACACTCTTATTCATTGCAGTACTGGAAATTCTAGCCAGAGCAATCAGGTAAGAGAAAGAAAGAAAAGGCACCCAAATTGGGAATGAAGAAGTAAAAGTGCCACTTTTTGCACATGGCATGATTCTTTACATAGAAAACCCTAAAGACTTTATAGAAAACTATTAGAAACAATAAACAAATACAGTAAAGTTGCAGGATATAAAATCAATGTACAAAAATCCACTGTATTCCTATATACTAACATGAAATTCCTGAAAAAACAATTTCTTTTGCAACCCCAACCAAATAGACAAAATACCTAGGAATAAACTTAAAAAAGAATGTGAAGGACCTGTATGCTGAAAACTACAAAGCATTATTAAAAGAGATTGAAAAAGACACAATGAATGAAAGATATTCTGTATTCATGGACAGGAAAAGTCAACATAATTAATATGTGCATATTACCCAAAGTAATACACAGATTTAATGCAATCCCCATCAAGATCCCAATGACATGTTCTTATGAAATAGAAATAAAAATCACATTTTTAAGGAACCATAAAGGACCCCAAATAGTCGAAGTAATCCTGAGAAAAAAGAATGAAGCTGGAGGTATCACACTACCTGAGTTCAAATTATACTGTAGAGCTATGATAATCAAACAGCAGGGTACAGGCAGAAGAAGTGACACACAGCCCAATGAAACAGAATTGAGAGCCCAGAAATAAATGCACATGCATATGGGCAAATAATATCTGACAAAGTTGCCAAAAACATACAATGGAGAAAATAAGGCCTCTTCAATAAATACTGCTGGGAAAATTGGAAAGCCCCATGTAAAAGAATTAAACTAAATTACAGTTTGTCTCAGTATACAAAAATCAATTAAAAATGGATCAAACCTAAATACAAGATCTGAAACAATAAATAACAAAGAAGGAAACATTAGCACTAAACTTAGGGATCTTGGGCTTAGAAAAGTTTTTATGAATTTGACCCCAAAGGCAAGGGAAGTAAAAGCAAAAATAAATGAATGGGACTATATGAAACTAAAAAGTTTCTGCACAGCAAAAGAAACTGCCAACAAAACAAAAAGGTGAACAACCGAATGGGAGATGATATTTGCAAACAACAGCTCTGACGACGGGTTACTATCCAAAACATTTAAAGAACTCATACAACTCAACAACAAACAAACAAACAATCCAATTTAAAAAATGGGCAGAGGATCTGATGAGACACTTCTTCCAAAATACAGACACATGGCCAAGAGATATATGAAAAGATGTTCAATTTTACTAGCTGTTAGGGAGCTGCAAATCAAAACTATAATGAGATACCACCTCACACCTGTTAGAATGACTGTAATTGACAAGACAGGTAATGACAAATGTTGGAGAGGTTGTGGATAAAAAGGAACTCTTATTCAGTCCTGGTAGAGCTGTAAACTGGTACAACCTAACTAAGAAAAACAGTATGGAGGTTCCTCAAAATATTAAGAATAAAGCTACTATATGGCAGCAATTCCTCTTCCCGGTATCTACCTAAAAAATGGAAAACATTTATTCTCAAAGACATATGCACCCCTATGTTCACTGCAGCATTATTCACAGTGGCCAAGACATGCAAACAACCAAAATGTGCTTCGATAGAAGATCGGATAAAGAAGATGTGGTACATACACAATAGAATACCACTCAGCTGTAGGAAAGATAAAATACTGCCATTTGCAACAACTTGTATGGACCTTGAGAATATCATGCTAAGTGAAATAAATCAGTCAGAAAAAAAGCTAAGAGCCACACGATTTCACTCATACATAGGATATAAAACTGAAACTCTTAGATATGGACAGCAGTATGGTGGTTACCAGAGGGAAGGGAGTGGGGGGTAATGGAGGGTAAAGGAAGCCAAATACATGGTGATGGAAGATGATTTGATTTTGAATGGTTGAAATACAATGAAATATGCAAATCATGTACACCGGAAATATACATTTGAAATCTATATAATCTTATTAACTAATATTACCCCAATACATTTAATTAAAATAAATAAATAAAAATGAAAACAAAATAGCTATATGTGATCTTATACTTGTTTTTATTAAAGTGACTCACTTTTCCTGCATTTTCAGGCTATAATTCAATTCCATTTCTAGGTAACTACTGAATAAGTTGCTAAGTTTTTTTTGCTTTCTCATTTTTTTCTTTGCTTTCTCACTTTTTGTTCTCATTGATTCTCAAAATCAGGAGGCTTTCAAATTGCCTCCTTACTCATAAACCAGAAAAGGAAGTGATTTCATATGTGAGATAATGAAGTGAAAATTCAGTGCCCCACCACTGCAAATATTTGCAATTGGTCAAAAATGTCTAGGAAAGAGTCTTGGAAATGTCCTAGCAATTGCCCATGGTAGCTAAACATTGGGACCCTCTTCTCCACCATTTAGAGTTTGAGGACAGATTACCCTTTTGTTACTGGGACAGAGTTCCAAAATGCTGAATTTCATATTTTATTGGTATGGCCCTGGAGTGGGGCCAGAAATTACATAAGAAAATATACTCACGTTCACCCAGCTCATCAAGAAATTATGACTTGGCAGAACTTTTCAGATTCTTAACTGTGCAGGCAGCATGGGCTCTGGACTCATACAGCTAGGATATTGAATTTACCGCTCGTATATTAGCTTTATCACTTGCCTTTATGTGAGTAGGCGCTAGTTAGTTACTGATTCTAACTCTATCATTTCACCTATAAAATAGGAGTAATAATACTTGTGACTGTTGCAAATATTATCATACTGGCACCTGGAACAAACATTATCATTAAAAGTTCCCAAGACGGACAGTAGCTGAGCATATGGATTAAAAGTCTTGGAAGGTAAATGAAAACCTCTCTCTGTGTGCTCGCATTTCCTTAGCTTCAGTTCATTCAGTGTTTTCTGGGGCTCTGTTTATGGGACACGGGAAATTTAGCTTAGTTTAATAATGTTCATTTTATTCGGACATACCTGGAATTCCTTAAAACAGTTATACTTTTACTGTTCTCCTGGTTAAATCCTCCTATTGGTGCTTAGAGAGTACATGGAGATAATGAAGCTGGTTTGTTTTATATATACTTATATGTACTTTATATGTGGTTTCCCTGTGTTACAACCTGGTCCTCCTCCATGGATACCGTTTTTGGGGGAATGGAGTAAGGACAGAGAGCATTTGAGGAGTAGCCCATTTGAAGTCTGGGAAACATCACAGTTCCACAGATGACAGTGCTGAGCTCCAGGATTCCTAGATCATCTTTCCTAGTTTAACATATAACCCAGACTTTTAGTTCTGAGAGATAATCTTCAGATGTGCCAGGCACTCCTCACTCACAAGAAAGAAGTTGAGTGTATACTAAAAGGGATATCCCTATGTACTGTGTCATTGTTTTTCTTTAACTGAATTTTGGTATAAAAATTGTCTGTGTTTTAAGCTTTATCCTTTAAAATCTTTTTAAAGTATTGCAACAAAAGGCTCATCTTTTGGGCAAAATTTAATTCTTAATCATTAACAATGCCTCTGTTGTTATTCAAACATTGGTGATTACATAGTTTAAACAGAATGGGTATGAGGTCAGATCCAATGTGAAAAGACATATATGCAATCTGTGGCTTCTGGCTTTTGACTAAATTCTTCAAGTAAACTTGTTTTAATTGCTTTATCATTTTCTGTTAAAAATGGAATTAGATTAATTCCTATAATGGAGGATTCTTTAAAAAAACAGTTATGAAATTTGGTTTGCTTCAGTTCAGTTCAATAAATATTTATTGAACACCTATGATAAACTAGAAAGTGTCAAGGTTTTAAAAGCCAACTATGTCCTTGACCTTATGATCTGATGTATGGAAAGATGTTAAACAAGTCAGTTAACCTGTGTGGTGAGGAGTGGACAGTGGCTGTGGGAGGGAAGGGCATGGGAATTAACTCAGAATAGAGCAGAGGTTCTCAAACTTTCATGAACATATGAATCTCTTGGGAGATTGTTAAAATTCATTTTTCTGGGCCCTGATCATTCTGATGCAGGTGGTCCACAGGCCACACGTCAGCAACACTGGCCAGGAAGGCTGCCTTGAGAACTGAAGTTCAACCAACATGTAGCAGGTGAGAAGGCATTGCCTTTCTAACTGGTGGTTAGAGGAAGAGCTGTCTGGGCAGATAAAAGCAAGAGAAAATGTGTCAGAGATGGGACAAAAGAGCCAAGGAATGATGGGCCATCTCCCCCTGGAGCCCCAAACCTGAATGACCCAGGGGAATTGTCCTAGTTCCATGGTTTCTAGGTGTTAATCTGAGGAAAATGATATTTCATTAGGATTGCATTCTCAGGTGAGCATTTGGAAAGCAAGGTCCAGTTTTCCAGGCAATACTTCCTTATACAAAAAAGAAAAAAAAGTTAGACAGGGAGAAAGGAAAGGAAAGTATGCACCCTGGGTCTAATTTCACCCTCAGACTATTCCCACTGTTGGAGACAGAGTGGTTGGAAAATGCCTTCCTAAGTAGAATTTGGTGGTATAATTAGAAAATTATCTCTTCCTAGAACATTTTGTGAAATTCTGCCGTGAGGTGTCAACAGGTCTTTGCGGGGCTCTCTCCGGCAGAGATCGACTGACATGTAAAACACAGTGGAGTTCCAAAAAAGCCACTGTAAAATCTCAAGTATGTGGAAGGAGTTTGGTGTGCTTGCCAGTATGGTTTTTCCAAAAAAGAAAAATTCTGCAGAGATCAAAGAAGGGCGAAGGAAGTGGGCTCTCGCCTCAGGCGGAAGGTTTTACCATCAGAATAATTCAGACTGGAGATTTTTTGGCAAAGCCAGTCAGCGGGCCAAGTGAGACAAGTGAATATCTAAGCTTTTGATGTGGGGCAAAGAGGAATGAAGACTCAGTGGAGAAGGAGAAATGAAGAATTAGGGGCAGCCACTGCTGAGTTATGTTTCTGACCACAGACTGTCTTGAGGCCTCTGGCACCTCCTTTAGTTTCCAGTTCTAGGATAGAATTTGCTCAGTGCTTCCTCAGATGCCTGCTTACCACATATCACCAGCAGCCATGACTTCGAGAAGAAGCTAGGGGATGCAGTCTGGGCAGCACTCCATGGTTTTACCTTACCCCCTTTTTTTTTTAAACAACAGAGGGGAAATCAGGATAACCCAAGGGGAAAAGAAGTTCGAAATGGTGGACCCAGGAATGTGTGTTAAGGGTGAAGGGTGAGATGGGGTGTTGGAGTTCATGGATGACAGTGCAGCTCTGGAGCAAGACCCTTAGGGTTCAAATCCTGGCTGTACTCCTTATTAGCTATGAGATTTGGAGAGGTTGCCTAACCTTTCTGCCTCAGTTTCTACATCTGCAAAACATGCAATAGTATCTACCATATAGGGTTGTAGGCCCACGAATGCTATGTAAAGTTCTTAGAGCAGTCTCTATGCATAATAAGTGCTTAGTATGTGCTATCATTTTATTAGATATGTACATGAAGACTAGCAGGCTATTACAATAACTTAATTATTATTTGTTTTTATTTATTTTATGTTTTTCTTACTTAATTGCACTTTCTCCAGTCTCTCTGGGAATATCACCCCGTTAGGCAGGGCGAGAGTCCAATCACATAGATCCTCTGACATTCCTACACCCTTACCTAAGGCATCCAGACCAAAAAGAAAAGGAAGCAAGAGCCCAGGGGCCTCCTCCTGAGCATACTTGCTAGCCTTGTCAGGAGGGAGTTATGCACTTGCCTTCCTGAGGAATGTTGGGTCCTTACAGGCTGAAGCAAGGAGGATAACGTTCAGCTCACTGAGGTTTTGAAGCTCTTTGGTTTTACTACTAATATAAAAAGTGCTCTCCAGTTGGATACGAACTTGAACTAACACCGGATGCCATTTCAAGGCTTAAAGCTGGTTACTCTGGTCTGACTGCTGCACTGCAACCCTTTGCTTCAGGCCAGCATGACTCTACTTCAACAACAGCAACAGTGTGAGCAGAGGGTTAATTGTGTGTGTGTGTGTGTGGGGGGGGTGTTTATAACTAATTATGTTTCCCTTTCACATGGCCAGGTAGAAAGTCCCAGGCCCTATCTGTACAGCCCGCTCTGGCAACCACACACGTCATGATGCGTGTTCTGTGCCCCTTCTCTCCATACTTCATCTCAGTTTTCTACCCTGCATTCCTCTTTGACTCATCTTCTTCACTTACTTTTAATCCATTTTACCTTGCTGCATTGTCTGCATCTTTATAACCTGACCCAAATTCTTCTGGAACAAGGAGAGTTAAAGCTTTTAAAAACTTGTGTTATATAAATCATTCTAAGGCACTGATCATCTAACAAGATCAGTGCAGACCCCCACAGCTCCCTTACTTACATTTCGCCCTCTTCCTTGATACTGTATGAGAATGTTCCCTTTGCAGTGATTCCAGGAAAACCCGATATTACTCATGAACAGTGAAGATTACATACTTATTTTAAGTTGCTACTAAATCTACCATCACAGAAATGTAAAGGTCAAATCTGAATTAATGATTTGGAAATGACATAAAAATATGCACATTAAAGTGACTCAATTGATGTAACTTGTGGGGAATAGAGAAGTCAGCTGACAAACTCCAGACCTACCAGTCCTAACCAGCCAAGGAGTCAGAACTGTTTATCAGAGTTAAATATAAAGGATATTTGGTAAGAACACAAGGCCATCAGTCTGAAAATGTGTTTAGAATTTTGAAATTCTAACTCTGGAATTCTGCCCAAGTTTCAGCAGTTTTTCTCTATTTTCCCTTAGGAGAATGACCATATCAGGTATTGGATGAGCATCTTCTGTTTTAGAAAATGAACTTCCAACTTTCATTCGCTGGGTTCTAGATAGGGAGAAAAAAAAGAAGAGGGGAAAAAACACTCTGGAAAAAAAACTGGTTTTCATTGAGAAAATTTCCCTTGCTCTTTCTAATAAGATTATGTTAGGCAAACAGAAGACCTAAAGAGGAGATTAATATCCTTTCCATCCATCATAAGTTCATACTGTGAGCACTTTTCGGTGCTGAGGAGGGCAAGTGCAAACACAATCTATGAGGTTTTGGGGCATGAGGGTGGGTGGTAGGGAGGACAGGGCTTTGTTGCCCTTTGCTTTTGAAGTATATACACAGCCTACATATTTTTATCGATTTAACAAAAATACATTTACCTGTTACTCAGTCCACTGTAGTTATGATTAAGGACCATAGAATTAAGACTTTTTCCTAAAATGTCTAAGATGTTTATGAAAACATAGAATAGAAAGACATGCAAAAACATAACATGGAAAAGTATATTGACATTTTAATATAGGTATTATTCATTATTTATCATAATATTTGTTCTAGGCTGGGAAGATGTTAAAACTGAGTAGATTGAATGACAGTGTGGTGATTACTGGGGGGAGGGGAGTATGAGGGGATTAAATGGTAGTGGAAAAGATAAATATTAAATTTGAAAACTGAGTAAATTGAATAAATAAATAATTAGTCATCCTTTTCTTTGCTCAATATACCCCCAAATGGATCATTCCTTGTGGCAGGAATTAATTCATTCTTTAACTCAAATGATGTCCTCTGCTTCTTAAAAAAAAAAGTGAGCTTCTGACTTCTTCCAATTTTGAAACATAAACCATGTTTTTTATGTGTAGACTGTTATGTGAGTCAAGTAATATGCCTTGTATTGCAGTTTTCTCAACCACGACTGTGATAGATATCTCTCTTGGGATGTTTATAAAAATGCTGTTGTATGAGCTTTTCCCAGCATACAAATAATTCAAATATAGCAAAAGGAAGAGAAATAAGTAAAATCAAGCATTGTACAATCCCTTCTTGTACACTTTTGTGCTGTCCTTAAGTTAAAGAGAAGGAAGCATGCAAATTCTAGTAGAGAAAGAAGACAAGGAATCTAGCAGTTAACTACCAGGAAGCGTTTCTGAAGGTGCAAACCAGAAGTCATCAACTCAGAGCACAGGGCACTTACAGAAATGGTGGTGGCCGGGCTCCAGGCTGGTCCTCAGAGGCCCACTAATTCATAACAGAGGCTCCACAAATTTGTTAAATGAATAAATAAACTCTCACTGAGAGTCAGTACATTAGAAGCACTTGGAAATTCTAATGAGAAAACAGAATTTGGAATCAAATAACTTTACCCTTAGCCTGTTTGTGGGTGCCAGAAGCAGAATAACATGTAGGCTAGAAGGACAGGGCATAAAGTTGTCATTTCCTGGGTATAGAGTCCTGTCTGTCAAATCTGAAACATACACCCTTCTACAGCCCTTGCTGAGCAACTCTTGCACCTTTTAATATCTTCTTTCCCAAACTCCTGGACATCTAGGGCCTCCTTGCTGCCCTAAGCCACTTACTGGTACCTGGCCTTGGACTGCTACCCTATTCATGGGATACATGTTCAAAATTGTCTGAGTCAGCCTTTCTTTTCCCAAATCAATCAAAACTCTTGTTCTGTCAGATTAGGGCTCTCTAACTGGGCGAGAGGAGGAAAGCCCTTCATACTCCCAGAGGTGTATGTACAATACATACTTTATAAGATTTGGATGGGTATTGCGGAAGTATAATAATATAAAGTGAAATAACTCAGGTTGTTCAGAGATGGAAGGACTGGGAGAGAGAATGAAAGAAGTTTGCCAGGCAGGAGGGAGTGAGCACTGAGGCGGAGCCAGTGTTACCAGAAATCGGAACCCAAGACTGCTCACAGAGCAGGGGCCGGTGCCCTGCATATTCAGCACTGTTTTTGATCTGAGACACGTAAGTCTTGTCTTTGACAAGGTTGTAAGTTCCTTGAGTGTAGGAAAACCCTATGTCTATGTCTAGTACTTATTTCATATTTCCTAGAAAGTGTTAAGGCATTAAGATTCTCAAGCTGAAATAGGTTTTGGTTACCTGGTGAGATTCATTCAATGGATTTGACAATCTTTACTAAAATGAATGAATGAAAACCCACCCTGCTTTAATTATAATTTTTATTACATAATCATTTATTTATATGTCACTACATTTTTACCTATTTATATAACATTTTTACCTATTTATATAACATTTTATATATTATTTATGTAAAAAAGATAGCTCTTTACTAATATTACAAGTTCTAATTTTGAGAGTTCTAAAGCTCTGGCACATCATTAGAGAAGCTAATTTAGTTATGCTTCTTTGTGTTCAAAGATGTGTCGAGAAGACTTAATGACAATAACTTCCTTTTCAAACTTTTGGCAACCATGCTTTTTTTTTTTTATTGGAATCATGTATATTGTCATATAGCTTTGTACAGTGTCAGATGAGTCTAGACTCAAGGTGATCACATCACTCAGTCATTTCCTTTAGGTCTTTGCTCAAATGTAACCTTTTACACTGAGGCTTTCGGCCATGTCTGTAACAAAGCAACTCCAGCTGAAACACTTATTTCTTTCCTTTACTGCTCCATACCACTTCACATTATCTGGCATGTTATGTATCTACTTGTTTGCTTGCTATCTGCCTCCCCATTAGAACACAAACTTCTTGAGGGCGAGAACTTATTTTTTTCACCACCTCACCATTGAACCCCCAGCATCTAGATTAGTGCCTTACACATAGGAAGAAGTACCAAAGGAGAATTTGTTGAATGATTGAATGAATGAATGAATGAATGAATGAATGAATGAATGAATGAATACACTTAGAATGTATGCACCTACCTGGCATACCTGATGTTACCTGTCTTTGTTGTCATCAACATCATCCTTATTACCTCACATGAATTTCAATCTCCTCTGGATAGTCTCTGGAATATTAGTAGCCAAAAAGTTCTTGATTCATTTGGAATCTATATACTGATCTTTATGTTCTCTTTGAGCACTAGTCATTCCTTAGCTACAGTTACTAGAGGCAACTAAATTCTACATAGATTTTGCCCATTATATATTACGGCATGCCAATGATGTTTATAGCATGGTTAAGGCTGTGAAGCAGATTAAGTTTATCAGACTTCATCTTTCCTTTCTGTACTTCTCTCTCTTTTCTGAGATTTACAGCACTTAGATCAAGGCCATATGTCTCCCAACATGAAGAGAAGTTGTCTTATAAACAAATTCAGAGTTCATGCCTAGTAACTTAGTATCATCTCTCTTGAATGTTTGAATTTTAAGAGTGGACACTAGGGATAGAGTAATGCTTAATGTGAAGCTTAGAATCCCTAATGATGAAAGCTGTTGACAAGTGGTAGGGCTAGGAAGGCAGACAGGGACGGTCTTTCTATTGCACTTGAAATGATATTAAGGAAAAGACTTCTTTGACCCATGCATAGCTATTGGCTTAGATCGCTTCATTCTTTTCTTACAGGCTCACTCCTTCTGAACAACAAAAGTATGAAAGGGCAGAGGACAGTAATGGTGCTTTCCAATTATTGATTTCATTCTTTCATGTAAAACTGGTGCAGTAAAAAGAGTGTGGAAGTCCTGGCCCTGCTTCTAATTAAAAGATGTTATTTTACTGAAAAGGGCCTCAGTGGCACCTGCATGGGATATGATTGATAATGACCCCCTAGATCTAAAATTAATGATTTCTGGAGTTCCATAATCAACTGGAAATTGATAGCTGAGACTTCTTTTTAAGGAGGGGGAGAGAAGGGGCATAGGTTTTCATAAATGCCCTAGGCCACAGCACCATGGGATTCAGAAGCAGACAGAAAGCATCTGGCAACTCAAGAATAATCATTGTACTTCTACTTGTAAGGGGACAAAATCAGGAGGATAATGTGTCTCACTTCTGCTTCTGCATTGTGTCTAATTTTGTTTTCTGTGCCACAGAGGATGCGTTCCCAAAAAGATAAGGAAAACGGAGACCCTCTCAAGTATGTGTTGTACCTTATTGACAGTGAAATACTCTACTGCCCAAGGATACACTCTTTTTCTATTAAGGAAAAATATCACCCATGAAGTCCTGGAATAAACTTTCTAAGGGAAAGTTTGTAGTGTGTCCACCCATATTATGTTTGGCTCTGGTCAGTACCATTATTTTTCTCCTTTTATGTTTTAAATGGGGTGAAATTTGCAAGCAAAAAGGAAAATGCAAGCACAAGATCTTTCAGTATATATGTGTGAAAGTTAAATTGAAACCAAATGAATTCAAGGCTGGTATTTTGCTTAATATTTCAAACTGAGAAGGAGCATTCAGTTTCCGGGTCCCCTCAGCCAGGGCGTTGGTTTTAGATGTTCTCCTGTGCTCTGCATTCATTGGTCTTTGTCAGAGGAAGAGAATTTATACTGTTCCTGAATATTTTTTGTTTTGCCTTTTTCTTTAATAAACAAGTTCCTTCTGAACCTAGGAACCTGATGCAAAATCATGAAGCTGTGGGGAGAAGGGCAGAGAGGCCTATGCATGAGAAACTCCTAGAACTTTCTCCATGTAAGTTCACAATCCACATATCTACAGACATGAACATCCACCAAGTAAACCAGACGTAGTCCAGAGGCCCAGTGTTGTGCACACATACACGCACAAACACACTGGCAGGGGTGGGTGCGCGTGTGTTTGTGCGTGTATGTGTGCACACAACACATCTCAGAGAACACCTCAGCAATGTGCCTTGGTAGTGCGAGTGTGTCTAAGTCTGGGCTTCTCAGATTTCATAATCAGCTGGTGGAAGAAAATTAGAAAACAGATATATTTTCTCTAAAGGTAAAGCTGTGGTAAAGATGGGGAAAGGCAGCCAGACTGATGTGGCAGCATTAAGACTATCCCTCTTAATTGCCTTTGGTGGGTTGGAAATTAAGGGTAGCAAGTGAAGAAGATGAGATTTGAGGTCTTATTTCCTCCTTCAGTAGATGGTGAGAAACATGTGTGTGACCTCTCGCACTGTGTGGGTCCGACAATCGGGGGTGAGGCTGCGCTCTGCGGGGCAGCAGGATGCTGCAGGCTGCCCACCCCAGTGGGGGCCTGCGTATCCATGCCAGGTCCACTTCTGCCACTACTAACTGTGGGGCCTGGGGGACACCCTTTTGCTAATCCTGGCCTCAACTTTCCTCACCTGTGAAAGTGAGGGCATTTGAGATAATGGTATTTAAGTTTCCCTGTGCTCTCCCACCTTGCTGTCAGCACCTTAGTTCTTGGAGAAGCAGCATCTACATCACTTGGGAGTTTGTTAGAAATGCGGTCTCAGGCCTCACCACAGAATGAGTCAGAATCTGTGTTTTCATGACAACCCCAGATGGTTCATGTGTACATTAATGTTTGGAAGGCATCACTCTAACATTCCTTTTATTTATCTGTTTCATCAACAATTACTAATTTTAACACACATTATAAGCATGACTCTGTACTGATTATGCCTAGATTTTTAAATATACAATTAAAAAGACCAAGAAAGAATGAATGGGAGGGAGGGGGGTGGCGCGAGAGAGAGAGAGATATGCTTGGAATAGAGAAAGCCCTATGCTCAGAGTGAAAATGTATTTGAGAAAGTGAAGTAAAGCCTGGGCAAGAAATACTTTAAAAGGTCTGTGATTTGAAATTCTCAGATCATTTTTCATGCTACTGTCTGCAAAGTACTACTCAATTATACTGTGGTAGAATAACCTGTGAGTATCCTCTCTGTCCAAAGCACAGTGCTAGGTTCTGCTGAGGTTAGAGATATCACAGGATCCTGTGAGGGGAGTAGGATGAGGCTTGGAGATGATTAGGCCATCCTGGGTCCTAAGGGCATGGATGGAAAGACTGAAGCATAGGGAGAGAGATTTGTGATTTCTGCCCAGTGTAACACAGGAAACCTAGAGGCAGAGCTGAGACTAGAAATCAGGCCTTCAAAGACAGATGGAAGTTTTGAAGACCAGTTTAGAGGCTGCTGCAATAGTTGGAGTAAATGTTAATGAGGTCTTGGTCAAGATGGGGGTGGTATGAGTGGAGGAGAGGGTAAAGATGAGAGGAATGGCTGACGTAGAGTCTTCTTTTTTTTTTTTTAAGATTTTACTTATTTATTTTTAGAGAGAGGGGAAAAGAAGGAGAAAGACAGGGAGAGAAACATCAATGTGTGGTTGCCCCTCACGTGCCCCAACCGGGGACCTGTACACAACCCAGGCGTGTGCCCCGACTGGGAACTGAACCAATGACCCTTTGCTTCACAGGCCCAGTTCAATCCACTGAGCTACACCAGACAGGGCTGAAGTAAAGTCTTTAGAGCTGAACAGTCCGTGGCTACGGAAAGTAAAGGGGGTGCAGGAGACTGTAATGCTGAGAGTGTATGTGATGGAGAGAATGGCATTTGTAGTGCAGACAGATGTGGTGAGGGAAGGCTTTAGCATGGGGCATTTATCACATGCGAAAATTCAGGAGCTGGTCTCTAACTATTCTACCAGTAGTACTTGTTTCTGAGCTGCACATCCTCCCTCACTTGGGCAATGGTCCTGCTCCACTTCTTCAAATCTGATTCATCCTTAAAGGTTTCCCCTCTTTCACAGAGCTTTCCTTGACAATATAACCACACTCTACTCACCCCCTGAATTATTATCTGTACCACTCAGCAGGTACTTAATGATATACAGCTGTAGATTATCAATTTCATTCATTATTAATGTACTCATTCAACTAATGTTCTGTTCAAGGCACTGGCACAAACTGAGCCCCTCTTCCCATGGAGCATACATTGTAATAGGAGAGACACATCATAAACAGTAAATAAATATACGAAGCAATTTCAGATAGTGATAATGCAAAGAAAAAATAAAAGAGAGCAATGTGATACAGACTGGGGGTTACTATTGTATTTGGTTTGAAAGGAGTGTTTTAACTTTTGTCTGTTTTCTCTCTCTAACTAGACTATAAGTTCCTCAAGGGCAGAGATCCAATTTTATGCTACTGTGGCATCCTTCATAGCACAGAGCAGCCTGCTGATGACAGAGTAAGATCTTGTGAGGTTTCTTTTGGAATAAATGAATGGCTGTTGAAGGCTTTACTCTAGACCAGTGATTCAACTGGTATACCACAAGAGGTGCATTGGTGTGCCACAAGAAGTTTTAAAACATGAACCTATGCACCCCAGTGTTCATAGCAGTATTATTTACAATAGCCAAGTGCTGAAGGCAATTAAACTGTCCATCAGTAAATGAGTGGATCAAAAAACTGTGGTACATTTACATAATGGAATACTACACAGCAGAAAGAAAGAAGGAACTCCTACCCTTCACAACAGCATAGATGGACCTGGAAAGCATTATGCTAAGTGAAGCCAGGCAGTGAAAGACAAATACCATATGATCTCACCTATAAGTGGAACCTAATCAACAAAATAAACAAATAAGCAAAATGGAATCAGAGACATGGAAATAAAGAACAAACTGATAGTGACCAGAGGGGATGGGGAAGAGGGATATCAGGGGAAAGAAGTGGAAGGGTTAAGTCTAGGAACTTGTATGAAGGACCCATGGACAAAAACAGTGGAGGGGGGAGGACTGAATGTGGAAGGTTGGGAGTGGGTAGGGCGAGGGAGAATAATGGAGGGAAAATAGGAACAGCTGTATTGAATGATAAAAAAATAAATAAATAATAAAACATTCAATAACTGACTATTTATCAGGGGCACTGACTTCTTTTCCTCAGGATTGTCAAATAAAAAAAATGACTAGAGGAAACACAACAATAGCTATCCTGTATGAATAAATCAGAATTATACCTATTTTGTCAGGTCAGCAAAAAATGGTATTTTTTGGTGTGTCGCAGAATTTTAGTAATTAGTTTATGCGTGCCATGCGATGAAAAAAGGTTGAAAATCGCTGCTCTATGCCCTTCCTGTCATCACTTCCAGCATTTCCCTGGCACTAGTATCTGTACCCTGAGCTGGCTGGGTAGCAGCAGTGCTATCAGTGTGTGTGTGGTATGAGAGGGGCTGTGTGTTAGAAGTGAAGGAGAAATTACACAGACGTGTATCCACAAATTCTCCTGAAGAAGCTGCCTTCCTTATGGAAGCAGCTGCCCTACTGCCGCGTATCTTAAGTCTGCTTTGACTACCTGTTGTCGGTGAGGATTTATGACTCTCATTGTTGGGACTGTGTGTTTTTCGGCTAGAGTCACTCCTAGGTGCTGAAAGATTCTCAACTCACATCTCTTGTGCCAAAGCATTTTCAGTTAACTCCCTAACACATGCTTTTATCTCAGCTTCCACGATCTCTTCAGGGAATGCCAGCGTTTTAAACAATTTGGTTGTTTTTCTTTTAACTTCCTAATCTGACCAAATTAATTCTGAGTCATGCACCTATAAAATGTGCTAGCAGATCTAATCATCCCCAAGGTTTCTTTAGAGCAGTTACTCCTTTCGTCTCCTGTAGTGAACAGGAAACATTTCATACCTCAGATAGGCACTCAAGTTTTTGTGTTGATTTTACATTTTTGTATATCTCAGGCAGGAATTATAGCCAACTGACTAAATTACTACATAATAATTTTTTAAATAAAAAAAAACCCTGAGGAAAACGTGGGTTTGAGAGGAGGATGGAGAAAGTATGATGAAACAGATCTGAATCAGTTATGCCTAAATCTGTCGCATGAACCCCAAAATGAATACCCTTATTTCTACCTGGTTCCCACCTCAAGGTCAGATAGTCATAATCTAGTATGAGCAAGGCTGGTTTCAGTTTCTGTTAGGACGGCACAGTACCCAAGGGACCCTCAAGCCCGATGAAAGGCTGCTCGGTGTCTGTGCAGAGAAGCCCTGGCAGGTCTAGCCTATGAACTGCTGGCCACATGCAAACAGGCCTCAAACCCTGGCTCACGTGGATACTTGGATATTCACTCAGCCTGCTTTGGTTTCCCTCTTTGACCATGATTCAAGGTCTCTCTGACTGAGCCTCTGTTTGCTGCTCTGGGTGAAGATATACCAACTCCCAGAATCTTACTCCTTGGTCCAGGCTTGTGGTAGATATTCCTGGAATATTCCTAGTTATTCCTAGTCCTATGGGTGAGACTCAGACAAAATTTAAATCTCATTAACCTTGACATTTGGGAGAAGCTATTCTTAAACATCCAGGAATGTGCTACAGTGGTTGAGAATTTTGATGCATTTACGCTCTCTGCTTTGTTCACTTCAAATGACAGGATAACCAGCATTTAAAATTATAATATGTGTTATGAAAAAGACCTTTCCTTTATACAGACCTAGCTGATGTTCCTTAATTTGTTTTTAATTCTTTAAACAAATACTGAGTAATTCTCACGTACCAGGCAGGGGATCAGGTGCTCTGCAGGTATCAGTGAACATTATCTGCTACATGTATTCTATGGGATACATGTGAAAACCAAGGGAAACCAACAAATACATGAAATGATTACAAATTTTGGTAGTGCTAAGACGGGACAAATATGTATGTGTGTGTGTGTGTGTGTGTGTGTGTGTGTGTGTGTGTGTGACAGAGAAGTGGGGGAGAGAACTACAGATGGTCTTACAATTTGAAATTATTTTTATTTTAAAATTTTTATGAAGAAACTTGACCACTCACTGTAAATCATATTCATGGAATAAGTACGAGAAAAGCATTTAGTTTAGAGAAAAACTTTTAGTTTAGAGATTTATTGATACAAAAAAGAGGTCATTACAATTCAATTATCTTAGGGTTTATGCTGATTTATTACCTAGGATGGCTTTTTCAATTGCTCAAAGATTGTGTAAATTCTACCCATTTTCTCCTCCTAATCATTTTAATAACATCCTTTGAGGAGACTACTATGACTAATGTAAAATACTTATTGGTTATTTTCAGTAGTTTTTATTTTGATTACATGTTAAAGTGATAATATTTCAGACATATTGTGTTAAGTAAAATATATTACTGAAATAAATTTTACCTGTTTCATTTTAAATGTGGCTACCAGAAAATTTATAATTACATATGTGGCTCTCACAGTTCTATTGAATAGACTGCTATAGAATCTTGGTATGAAAATTTATTTATTACTGCCTTGGCTGGGTATCTCAGTGGATTAGAGTGTTGTCCTGATACACCAAGGTTGAAGGTTCAGTACCTAGTCAGGGCACATACAAGGATAAACCAACCAATGGATGCATAAATAAGTGGAATAACAAAACAGCATCTCTCTCTCTCTCTCGCTCTCTCTCCTCCTCTGTAAAATCAATTAAAAAATTTGTTTATTACTTAGATGAATTGTGGTTTAAGTTTTGAGCCCTTAACAATTATAGCCCTTGCTATAAAAAGAAAAGATCTAATTTGGTTGGAGAGGATGTTAATTATATCCCCTAGCATCTGTCTTTTATAAGGATCCGCTACAGTTTTTCCTTCTATCAATAGTTCAAAGTTTCTTGAGAAGAGGAAGTATGAATTTTATGTTCTTTACTTCCTATCTGTATGCTAGATATTTCTATTATTTGTTTAAACTTTGTATATCACCTACTGTTGTCACACTGAAGATTGCTGATCTAGCCATAAAGTCTTAGAATTTTGTATAAGAAAAAGAGATTAAGAATGAATAAGATATTATAAACTTATCAAGTATAAAAGAAACACTGAAATTAAATTTTGGTCTGGCAGATTTGTTTTGACAATTCTCAGATGCTAATGCTATGAGGGAGAAGAAAAAGTAAAGATCATTTTAAAAGAGTAAACATGGCACCATGCAAATGTGTTCTCTTTTTGTTTTAAATATTGTACTTGAGACTTTTAGTCCAGGCAAAACCCATAATAGTCTCGAGGCAAACTGAAGACAGCATCTGACTTACTAAGGCCAAATTCAATATTATCCTCAATTGTTTGTTCCTATGTTTGTGTTATTCTTCCTGACTTTGGTAGTCCTAATCTCCCTTGTTTCTAGGTCACCAATTTGAATAGTGAAGAGTGTAGTGGGAATAAAACAGAATAGAAAAAAATTGACCCAAGGTGAAATGAGACACTTGTCACTGGGAGAACATGCACATGTCAATCACACTCAATACCGAATTAGCAAAATTTGTTTAAATGTGACTGCATTATTCTCTTAACCAATATGTCCATCCATTTCATTGTGGCTATTTGAGATATTTTTTAAATTGCTTTTAAGCAAAGAAAGAGGAAAGAAGGGAGAGAGAAAAATGCTGATGTATTATTCCACTTATTTATGCATTCATCGGTTAATTCTTGTATATGTCCTGACCAGGGATTGAACCCATAACCCTGGCATATCAGGATGACACTCTAACCAACTGAGTTAATCAGCTAGGGCCAAAATATGTTTGTTTTTCAGGCTCCAGAAATTTTCAGCTTGTTTAGGCAAAATGATGGTTGCTGAAGGGGTTATTGATTAAAACTGGACTTGCAGGCATCCTAGATGGTGAACTCATGTGGTTTCTGTCGCCACTCATAATTGACTTACACACTGCAGTGGTGAGCTGTGTGTGGGGGTGTGGGGGAGTCGGTAGTAAGAGAAGGAGGGAGAGGGCGAGTAAGCATCTGGCCTGAGTCTGGAGGCTTTTCTACCACCTGGAAGAGGAATGAGACACCCTGTAACTCGATGCTTCTCTAACTACCTCCAGGAATAACATCATTTCATTAAATAGCAGTCATTTTTAAACTAAAACAAAAAAAAGAGACTTTTCCAAGAGAAGAAAAGAATTGCTATTCATTTGTTGTAACATTAGCACTTGGCCATTTCATCCCACCTTATTGGTAACATTCTCATGAAACAGTCCAATCAACTGCACCAGCAAAACTAATAATGAAATATGTGTTCTGCTACAATTAGCTGTGTGGTTTCAGTAAATCTGCTTTATCTCGCTGGGCCTCAGTTTCTGTATCTTTCGAAAGAGAGGGCTTTAATTAGCAGAACTTTCAAATGAATTAATCTTTATTGTTAATTCTGCCCTTAGGTTCCCCATCCATGAGGGGGGGTTGGATGGTGTGAGAATTGTGGGAGGGGGTTGGTGTGTGGTGCTGGGAACTGAGGTAGAAAACCAGAGTATTAACTCATCTGGGGCTCTTGTTAAAATGCAGATTCTGACTCAGTAGGTCTGCGGCATGGTCTGAGTTTCCACATTTCTAACAAGATCCCAAGGGATGCTGATGCTATTGGTCCATGCACTACACTTTGAGTAGCAAGATGCTAGATGATTTCCCCCAAAACCTTCTCATTCAATAGATGAAAGTGAGTCTTCAAAAGGCAAAGCGATTTGCCCAAACTCACACAACAGTCGAATAGTGCACCCCATACAAAACCTCCTGGTATCATGAATGACTTATCAGTTTGATAACACTGTCACTTTCTATATCTCTCATGTCCCTTACAATGCTAAAACTTTTGTTTGATAATATTTTGTAGCTTCACATTTCTCAGGAGTCACTCTAGGCTCAGTGTTTTGGCCACACTACTCACTTTCACAATATCATCTCAAACCATATGCAGGAGGTGCTAGAAACACTAAATTGCACAAATGAACTAATCTTCAATTCATGGCCTTAGTCTCCACTTAGAATGATGCTTGAATGTTGATGTACTGCATATGAAGAGCAACCGGAGTCCTTTAAGAGACATATCCTGTTTGCTGAGTTTTAACAGCTATCAATTAATTCTCTTCAGGTAACAGAAGCTTTAGCAAAGGCTGTTTTTAGTTATCAGGATGCACATTCTGTGGAGCTTTAGGAATTAAGATAAAAGGAAATTAATTACTTCTCAAAGCAAAGAAGTAGCCAGCATAAACCATGTGATAGCCAGTGAAAGAATTTCCACCTTGTCTCTTATGTTCAATTGCCATTCACATCCAACAATATTTTTGGAGTCCCTGGGGATACAAGGCAGCGATGGACAAAGTTAACCCAGAAAAGACATTCTGTACCTCTATATACTTAAAAAAAAAAGAAAGCATGCATTTAAAAATCTCCATTATCCTAGAGTGTGTTCTCTTTAGTATGCAGAAACTAAATTTTCCTTAATCTAGATAGAAAACATTTTCCAAAATATATTCCTTAGAATAGTAGTTTCTTGAGATGTTCTTAGAAAGAAAAAGGTTTTTGTTAACAAATAAATTTAGGACTGTCTGCTTAATATATATTTCCCTCCAGTTTCACAAAACAAAGACTATTTTTAGGTAGTAGAATATGAAGGTCTCTGAGAAGTCCTATAATTAAAAAATGTTTTAATTTTGTTTAAAAGTATTCTCAAAATTATTTGACCATAGAGTTCCTCCAAAACCCCATTTCTAAAAAAATGAAATATCTATTAAAATCCTGTTCTGTAAGATACACTGTGAGAAATGCTGGTCTGGATTATTTTCCCTAATTATTTAGTTTTCTTTTTCTTTGTTTATCTTATTAATGTCTTAGGCTAAACATATCAGTATAAGCTATCTGGTAATTTTGTCTTTTAAGGGCATATATTTTAACTAATATATATATATAACACTATAACATAATTATATTCAATATAATGATATTTATAGTTACTAATTATCAAATATATAATTAACATATAATATATAAATTATAATTATATATAATTACATACAGATGTATATATAGTGAAAAGAAAAATTTTTAGGAAGGGGTGTGTGAACAGCCAGCTGCCTGAGGTTTCTTTCCTCTCTGGCTGTGAGAGCTCCCAGTATCTCTGTGTGAGCAGGCTGGTGTCTTATGTTCTGACATCCTCTCATCTGTGAGGAACTAGAATAAACATTTTTAGAGTTACAAATAGGCATCAGGCCTCTGTGATGCTGGTCACCCTCCGGGCACTGTTTCTTTCAGTATCACGTGTACACCTAATGGTGAGATAGGTTTAAATGGCACATAGACAGGCAGGAAACATTTTCCAGTTATGTATTTAATTTAAGGCAGTTTAGAAAAATTATAGTCACAATCTAAAAAATACAACATTGTGAATATTAATGTTAAAGAAGTACTTATGCTTGAAAAAGTTGATTTAAAGACAAATACCAAGTGAATAATACAAAAAAGAAATTCCAAAAGAGGTGTGTAAATAACTAAAGCTTGGGAATCAATGCCAGGGCAATCAGCCAAGAAGACCTATGTCCTTTTAGGAACATCATCACCCCTGTGTTCGAGAACCATGGCAGTATAACGGGAAGGTTGCTGGATTTAGATTGAGGAGGTTGTTTGAGAACAAGGATATTGAGGCCTGGTTCCTGCCACCAGAAGGCTCATGAGTTTTGCAAGATGTTGCTTCCTCAGGCACCACTTCAGCCTGATGCCCAAAGAATTGGAAGCCTCACATGGAACCCACACTTGTACATGTCACGTAGGTGAGTTACTCTCAACGAATGACTCAACTCTGAGTTTCTGGTCTTTGGGACAAATAAAAGCAGTACATTTAGACTATAATGCTGAGATAAATGACTCACATTTGCCCTTTTAAAATTAATGCTCAATTAATATGACCAGGTCTTTTGCCTTCTGTAAGTTATGAACTTTAAATAGGCCATCACGATACTTTTGCTGTTTTCTGTTAGATCATTGTTTCTCCATGTAGGGTGATATTTTTTTTATAAGGGACTTTGGGTTATGTATAGACACATTTTTGGTAGTCACAACTGTGGGAACATCCAGTGGGTAAAGGCTGATGATGTTTCAAAAATACCCATAGTGCACTGGACAGCCCCCAACAACAAAGAAAACCTGGCTCAAAATATCAATAGTGCCAAGGGTGAGAAACCTTGTGTTAAACTGACTTGGAAAGGAAGAATTGGGCATAATGATCGCTGACCTCAGTTACATAGGCTCATTGGACATACTTGAACAAAATTTTTATGCTTCTAACGCATTATCTTCCCTCAGAGAAAAAGTAATGATACCACAGTAAGTTATCTGTGGCAAGCTGAACAGTGCACTCCCCAAAATGTCCATGTCCTAATCCCCAGAATCTGTGGATGTATTATTTTATATGGTAAAATGAACTTCGCAGATGTGATTAAGTTAAGGATCTCCAGATGGGGAGATTATCCTGCACTATCTGAGTGTGCCCAGTCTAATCACAAGAGTACACAGAGAAAGGCAGGAGGGCCAGAGTCAGAAAGGGAGGCGAGGCGGTGAAAACAGGTGGGAGTGCTGTGCTTTGGAAGTGGAGGAAGGGGCCGTGAACTAAGGAATGCAGACAGCACTGAGAGGATGGAAAAAGCAAGGAAATGGATTTTGCTCTGGAGCCTTCAGAAGGACGGTCATCCTGCTGACACTTTGATTTCAGCCCAGTAAGTCTTCTGTAGACCTATGACCTCCAAAACTCTAAGATACTAAATTTGTGTTGTTTGACGCAGCCAGGTTTGTGGTGAGCTGTTACAGCACAACAGGAAACATACACTATCCTTTGGCACAATTTGAGAGTGGATGTGTATTTCCACATAGGGCATAATTTGGAATATTTTCCCCTAGGGTATAAAATGGCACTTCATGGTTTTGTGAACACGTCGATGATCATGCTGGTGGAGAATTCCTGGGGGTTTAACAGCTGGTTGACACAATCTTACATAAGCTCAGTGCCTCTGTACTGCCTTCTTTTACAGGCAATTTATGAGTAAAATCATTCACCAAGTGTGCTGGAAGTTACAGAATATAAGGAACTACTGTGACAGTGGCAATTATTTTGTTAAAATCTCCAATTACAAACATTTGCTATGCTCTCACTGAAATGTTCTCACTAATTTTTAACAACCGTATTAAATTAGTTGTTATTATAAGATTATCATAAATTTCTCACGAAAGCCTCATTGCAATGCTCTTTTCTGTTGAACCCTGAATAAGGATGGTATAAGGTATTTTGTGGTCTATATCAGGTATGCTTGTAAGTAACTAGACAGCATCCAGAGTGCAGCATGGACTCCAACAACTGTGCACACCTAGCACATGTATTCGTTGTTGTGCCTGTGTGCACAGCCATAGCCTCCTGCCCAGGTACTGCTCCCTACACCCAGCCTACCACATGGAGTGCAATTCCTTCATCTGTTCTTCTCATTTTGTGAAAAGTGAATATTTTGGAATCATATTGTCCATAATGTGCATGCACACACACACGCACACAGGAACAGATAAGGCTGGCATTTGCCTAGTGCCCAGTAGCCCATGAATGCTTTTTACCTCCATTGTCCTGTAATTCTTAGCACATTGTTATTATCAACATTTTACAGATTATAAAATGGGGACTAAAAGAGTCTAATGTCTAATGTCAAAAAGGCAGTGGAGGCAGGTGGGACTCAAATTTTATTTCTCTGACTTGGCAATTACAGATCAGCCTGCTGTGAAGTGGCTCCATTGCATTTGGACTTTCAGAGAGGGACATAGAGCTTGGCCAAGGTCATTGTGGTGATCACATCAAGCACTTATGCGGGGAGCACCCCACGATGTGGCTCTGTCATGTAGCCCATAACGTTCTGCTCATAAGACTGCATTTCTCTGCCTCACCCTTGGAAGGTCTTTTCATGACCCTTTGCTGCTCTCCTTTGGCTTGGGAAAGGAAGGCGTTTTCCTGGCATCTGACTTTAGTGCATCCCTGTCCACAGGACCCTGTGGTTCTTACTTTGTGGACCCTTTTCTGGATCTACAGATTTTGAAATCTATTAAATAAACAAACGTGAAGTGAAATGAATGATTAGCTACTTTCCATTGGCTTCTTCATTTTAATAGTTATAAAAAGCTTTACACTATTAAAATTGGGTGCAGGTTGTTGCCAAAATTTATTTTGCCTTGTCTGGGAAATTTTAGAATTAATTTAGGGCCACATGGTTGTGGTGGTAAAATTCTTAAACTTAGCTGCCTTTGGGGGATTTCTGTTCTACCGTTTGATGAAAAATAAGGATAATGCTAAGATACTTAGAAACAAAATTATTTCATATAATTTGAAAGCAAATAATTTTATATAATTTGAAAGCAAAAAAGACAAAAATAAAAACCCTTGTATAGTTGAAAAGGTTACCAAACCCTGAACTGAATTCCTCACCTGAGTAAGGCAGCCTGAGTATTGTATCCATATTTTTTTTTACCACAGCAAACTACCATGGTGAATGAAACAACACTCCTATAAAGAACTTTATCCTATTAATTACCATATTATAGACTTAAACAAACAAAATCAACAAGACTTGGCCATAGTATCCAGAAGTAAATTCTATATGTTTGGATTGAAAGCAAAGTCCTTCACTCTATGTGGAAATTCACTAAAAGGAGAATTATAAATGGAAAACCAATATAGTATAAATTTTTAAAAGACTCTAAAATACTATAACATAGAGAAAAGGGAAAGAAAATGTATATTGACATAGGGGATGGGATAGACCATGTAGGGAAGAGATATTTATTTCTTCACATAGACACAATTTTATCTGGCAAATTTTTAAATTCATAAAGAAACTCAAAAAGAAAGATTAGCAAGAATGAAAAAAAACATGCTAATGTTATTTCCAGTATAATGTGACTAAATTAATATTATTTCATGGTGATGTATATAAAATAAAGTTTAAAATAAAAGATTAAAATGTGTGGTATTTGGAAGATACTCATATTTTGGACACACCAAGGGTATACAAATTCTTATTCATTCTCACCACTTTTGATGATGGTAAGACAGTGTTAGGAACTATCTTTTTTCCATCAGCTTTTAATGCTGTATTTTGCATTACTTGGCATTTGTCTTACTGCCTGAACTTTCATTTTAGTTGATTGACATCATTTTTTCCTTAGAGTCTTCACAACATTAAGAATAAATTTATTTATTCCTTAGAGTAAGGCATTAAACTAGCATATTAAAATTTTTAGAAGATAAGTTTTTGTAACATACTTAGAAATATTTTTTCATGAATAACATTATTCATTTGTTATTCATTTGAAATATGGGGAGAAAAGTATTACCTTTTATTCTCCTCTTCCAGCTGCAGTTATACCAACAAATAGGATAATAATCCAGTCTAAAAATATTTCCATTTCTTTTAAGAGTGAGACCTTGAGGTCCACTTGAATTCTTGCACTACCTCCCTTCCCAGAGCCTTTTTAAATTTTGGCAACTTTTTGCAATTAGGTAATGGAAGTACAATTCCCTTTTAGAAAATTATTCTACAAGGTGCCAAATTCAGACTTTATAAAGAAAATATACTACTGTACCTTAAGAAATGATTCTATCATTAAAATAGCACTGACAAATTGCAAATAGAAATGGGAAATAGGTTATTGAGATTTGACAACACTCCATTTCAGTAGAAAAATGAGTTACAACTAGTTTGAACAAAATGACAAACTCTTTATATTATAAAAAATAGTGGCTAATCGTTCAATAATACTTTATGTCTATTGATCTATCTTTTCATAACTTTTGGGCTCAAGTGCTTGTAGATGATCTTATGGTACACCAACCCTCCTACTTTAGGAAGGCAAGTGAAGAGATGCATTTGAGTCTGAATCTTGACTCAATCTTGGTAGCTAGGCACCTTTGGGTAATTTAGATAGCCTCTCTAAAGCCTCCTTTCTACAGATAGAAAATAGAATAATGACTGCTGCCTTCCAGGATTGTTTTTAGGATTATAGAGAATGTGCAATCTATAAAATGTCCAGTACAGTCTCAAGCACCCAGAAGGTGCTTGGTACACAGTGATTAAACTTGGGAAGACGGCCCTTCTTCCCAAGTTTAGTCAAACTCTAAGTGTGCTCCTGGTGGCGTGCTTGACTTGTGTCACCTGCTACTGAAAGGTCTGAGTGAATGCATGACAATGTATTCCAGACCTGATGACAACGAGGTAGGTTCCCAGGACCTGAACCTGTTTGACTGCTCTAAACAGTGTACTTAGTCAATTCACTTAAAAAAATTAGCTCATTTCAGATCTTGGCTCCCATATCTGGTTTCATAAAATGTTCAGTTTTCAGCCTATAGTTTTGGTTTTGTAGAGATAGAGTCTCTACTAGCCCACATTCATAGCACTTGAGCTTGGCTGAGAGAATCTGCTGTTGTAAAAACAGAATGTTTGCAATATGACGATATTGGCTTAAATATCTGGACTCTTTTATAAAAATGTGAGCTTGTTCGAAGCAAAGTCAGAGTAAGTGGAAAGAATCATTTGACTGGAAGGATTCCTGAGGGTTCACTTGGAATCACTGAGTCACTGAAGCTCAGGCTAGAAGAAACCACGTGGTCCCATCCACCTGCTTCCCGGCAGGACCACCCACTCCCTTTCACAATCTAGGATTTATCCTGTCCCTTGAGAGTTGCTGAGGAGGGAGTTCTGGAGGTTTTAAACAATTATGAAGAATGCTTACATGTTGTGCCTAGTTATAGCAGTTCCCACATCTAAATAAAGTAAAAAAAAAACAACCCAAAAAACAATTTCCTTTTTTAATGAATGTTCTTTCGATCTTAGTATGTGAAATGAGTTGCAATTTATATTTTCTCTCCTGTAATTTTGTTCTCCCTTTTCCAACCAGGAGCCCCCCATTCACTTATTATTTATTTATTCATTCATTCAACCAATGTTTTATGAGTGCCAGCAATGTGACAGGCACTGGACTCGGTATGAGTTTGATAATTATGGAAATGAGCAAAGGATAGACTTTGTCTCTAGAATCTAGAGTTTCATGGGGAAGAATAATTAAAATATGATAAACACTGCAATGGAGATATGGAAAAGTTCTGTGAGAGTTCAAAAGAAAAAGCAAGTAATAACCATGCTGGTGTCTTTTCTCTCTGGACTTTTTCCTGGAAAAAGCATCTTTCATTCAGAAGATAACAATTCTCTGTTCTTCCTTTCTGCACTTAGAAGCATATTTCACAACACTTGATGTCAGAAAATTCTTTCTTCTGGAACATAAATCCCTTGTGCGGAAGCGAGAGCAGGAAGGGAACGTTGACTGAGTGGTAAACACAACAACAGCATGAGGTAGTAATTATTTATCTCATTATCCGGATTTTATTCACCATTGGATTTCTGGTGGATGTAGATGCTTAACAAACAGTGCTGAATGGGTGAAAGGGGGAAGCTGATCATCAAAGAGGTTAAGTGGCATGCCTGAGGTCACAAAGCTAGCAAGTTCTGATATGTTCTCTATTTTTCATACAACTCCAATCCACTTAAACCATTTCCAGTGATTTTGGAGTTGGCAGAAATGAAGAATGTCAGATTATATTTCTCTGTGTAAAAGGTCTTTTTACACTTGGCAAATTTAATAGCCTCCATGTCTATTCCAAATAAAGCTGTCACTAACTAGGTGAGAATCAATCCACCGCAGAGAAGTAGTAGAGCCCTGTGGTAAAAAGAGCTGGCCCTGGAGTCCAGCTCTCTGGGTTCAAATCCCAGCTCCTATGCTTGCTAGCTACTAACAATTTTGAGTTCTTTTTTTAATGTATAAAATGAGAATAACAATTACATTTCTCTCATAAGGCTGTTGTGTTGATGAAAAGAGATGATAATGTAATGCATTTAGTACAAAGCCTGAATACAGAAGACCTTAATACATGTGAGCAATTATTTGTGTCATATCAGTCCCAGTCTCAAGATATCCCTGAGAGGTGGTGAAAATCTCCTTAGTGACTTGTTTCAGAGCCCCAACCAGGAAATTCTTTGGGTCTAACCCAAAGCACCACCTTGTGCTGCAATCAAAGGTGGTTTCCTCTAGTCAGAGTTCTGAGGAAATAAATAGCAGCTGGTCTTTCATATTCTTGATGACTTTTATTAATCCAGCCACACTTCAGAGTTTTTGTTTCTAGACTATTATATACTCCCAAGTCAGAAGCCCTTTCTACACAAATCTTTTGTTTTCTCTCCCTCTAATCTTTCAGTCTTCTTTGGACCCTTAAGGCCATTCATGTGAAAATGTTGCATATGAAAAATACAAAAGATTTTTCTTAGAAAATAGAGTCTGCAATTGCTAACCTAATGTTCCTGGAAAATCTCAGCCAGGGATAGGTGAAGAAACAGTTTCTAATGGAGTAACTCAGGGATAAGCATTTCTCTGGATATTAAAAATATACCTCAATCCATATTTATGTATCTTTAGCCACATTAGATGAATTTAATTAATCTAATTTAATTTATTAGATGAATTTAGTAATTTATCTTATGAGTGTGCTGTCTTATTTTTCTTACTATCCCAAAGAGAGATTCTGACTTGGCCACTGCCACTCCAGAAACAGATTGAACCTTTTCTGAAAACATAAACTGATTTGCAAAAAGAATGGAACAATTCTTGAAAGGCCTGTGAGATCATTTATCTTTCTCATTTGACAAATGGGCAAACAAGACTTAGAAAGGTTAAGCGACTTGATCAAGATCACATACCAAGTTAATGAAAGTGAAGCATTCTGATTTCCTTTTTGAGGCTTTTTACTTGATATCAAGAACTGCCTTTAATATTGTTGATTTCAACAAACTAAGAGACTACTATTAATAAATGAAATGAAATTGCCTAACAATTAATTGAAACTACGTTATAGAAAGATAGAGGGAGACTTTCCATAACATATTTAACGGAGATAATTTTCCCATTTTGGGGGCATTAGAGAGAGCAGATAATACAATAATAAAATTCTACAAGGAGAACGCAGGTGGGAAGGCTGCTCCCTGTCTCCTTTTCATTGCTATTATACAAATGTCACTTCCCACGTGTCTAGCTCCCATCTGGATTGAACACAGAAAAGGAAGTTGGTAGTAATATTATTTCTCATTCTTAAACTGATCTCCCTTGGCTTTTACAATTACCTAATGACTGTTTTCAAACACGTCTTTGATTTAGAAGATTGCAACCTTGGCTCAGAAAGGAGCAGTATTATTCCTCAGGCTATTTCCTTAAGCTCTGAAAGCTTTAGTGAGATAATGCACTATTGTGTGACATATGGTGCTCATCTTGGCTGACTGCTGGAAGCTGCTGAGTTCTGTATGAGTAAGAAATATCCATATGTGGGTCGAGTGAGTATGCGTGTCAACATTTATATGGAGAATTATCTTCTGTATTTTTTTATCCAAAGTATTTGGGGCATTTTACTTGTAGCGAAAGAAGAAAAATTCGAACATATCTTTAAACATAAGAAAATCAAACATGAGTCCTAAGAAGTTGGTTTTTGAATAAATTATCTTGTATTTCCTCGTGAAAAGTACTATGAATAAAGTTTCATTATGTTTGTCCTCTTTTCTAATCACTGCTCCTCAACATTATAATTGCTAGTAACTTTCTTTTGATCCTCACCCGAGGATATGTTTATTGATCTGAGAGAAAGAGAGAGGTCGATTGGTTGCCTTCCATATGTGCCATGTCCCAGGTCAAAACTGCAACCTAGGTATGTGTCCTGACAGAGATCGAACCTGCAACTTCTTGGTGTACAAGATGATACGCCAGTCACCTGAGCCACCTGGCCAGGGCACTAGTAACTGTTTTGATGGGGAACTTGAATAATCCTGCCACAGATATATTTTTAAATCACATATAAGGGAGAAGTGAAACAAGTCTCGAGAGGCAATACAGTTGTAGAAAAAACCCCAACAACGTAAATATGGAGATCCACTTTACTATCTGGGAGACTTCTGGATGCCCCATGTGCTTACTTTTCCTGGATTCATACCTTGTCTTCTAGATGAGAATAGTCCCAGCAACATATCCTTCGGGTACACAAGTGTAAAATGCTTCTCCTTCCATATTCACCATTATTTTTTCCTTTCCTAAAAGACTTCTCCAGGCCAATGAGACAATTTCATCTGAGACACTTACTTATATGGTATATCATGTCCAAGTGAGCATGGCCAAACAATGGCTGAGCAACAAATCAGCAGTCTTTTGAGAATTTTCACTGGCTGTGACTCAGTGCCCAACATTTCAGAGAAGCTGTTTTGGGAATTGTATGGCCTCAAACAGGAAAGGCAAACTTGTTCACCCATGTGTTTTCTTCACCCATGTGTTGAGGGGTCAGAAAGCAAGGAAGATGGTAATTTGTTCCCCTGGATAAATGTGTTCCACCCACTCCTAGCCACAAGTGGGAGGGAAGGGTGGGGCTTTGGCCTGAAGGGTGGAGTCACAAATGTCCCCCTCCTTTCCTTGTAGGGATGTTGGGGAGACCAGTGAGATCATGTCTACAAAGTGGATTGACTGGAATGTGCTCATGTTGTCCAATGTAAATTATGCCAGCAAGATTTTTTTTCTTAATTTTCCTTTCCTTTCCTCAGAACTCTTACAAACCATTGGCAACCTGTACAGATTGTCCCATGTCCTTAAGTTCAAGTCCCTCTGCCAGCACATTCTGGGTTATTCATTTGTGGTCTGTCAGTAAATGGCCAAATCCCAGCTCTTTGTCTTGCAGAGCCTTCCCATAGACAGCTGAAGCTGTTCTGAGTGAGAAACTGTATGGAAAAGTAGAGAGGAAGACTTGTAGTTGGCCCTAGTGTCCAGCAAATCCACACAAAGTCACTTTTATATGATTTTGCCTAAGAAAGTATAGTTGGCCAACTTTACCTGTGGGTTCTGCATTCATGGGCTCAACCAACTGGTAATCAACAATACTTGAAAGAAATATTATGGTGTTACTGATGTGTACAATGTAGTTAGGTCTGTGATAATTGCATCTGTACTCAACATGTTCAGAATTTTTTCTTGTCGTTATTTCTTAAGCAACACAGCATAAAAACCATTTACATAGCATTTACACTGTATTAAGCATTATAGGTAGTGTAGAGATGATTTAAAGTATGTGGGAGGATGTGTCTAGGTTGTATGCAAATACTACGCCATTTTATATAAAGGACTTGAGCATTCGCAGATTTTGGTGTCTGCAGGGGTACTGGAACCAATGCCCCCTCGGATACCGAGGGACAACTGTATTCAGAAGTTCTCTATTAGTTCAAAATTGCTTCTCTGGAAGCCTTGTGTATTTTCACGTGATACACTGTAAGGTGTTCCACATGAAGAAGCTATTTGATTATATGGAGGATTACGCTTTTAAGAGAGCAAGAAAGACATCTGACAATCATGTATTAATTTATTATTTTTTGGTATTCTCTCTTTAATACATAAAACCAGCTAAAAAACAGTGACTTCTTGAAGCCTATTTCCATTTTCTGATGGTGTTAGGGAACCATTGGTGAATTCAAATAGCTATGATATCTTGCTTTTAAGAAATGTAGCAGTCACCCTGGCCAGTGTGGCTCGGCTGGTTGGAACTTCATCTCATAGACCGGTTGTGGGTTTGATTCCCAGTCAGAGCACGTACTCAGGTTGTAGGTTCTATCCCTGGGAAGGGTGGGTATGAGAAGGCAACCAATTGGTGTTTTCTTCCTCACATAAATGTTTCTTTCTCTTCCCCTTCCTCTCTCTCTAAAAGCAATGAAAAAATGTCCTCAGGTGAGGAAAAAATAAAGAAAGAAAGAAATGTAGCAGCTAACAAAAGAGACAAAAAGGAAGAAATACTTGTGTATTGATTTATTAAATGATTATTTAGAATATTATATTTACATGGATTTTTAATCTTGATGTTTATTCTTGCTTATACCTGCTAAACTGATGTTTTTAATGCTACTTTAAATGGTATCTTTTTAAAAGTTTTATTTCCTCTTTGTTTAGTGTTTATATATAGAAATTAATTGCTTTTTAAATATCAGATCTTGTATCCAATGGGCTTGATATATACATTTATTAATTCTAATAATGAATAATAAAAATTTATTTTTCTTTTCTAATTTTTATGCCTTTTTATTTCTGTTTCTTGCTTACTGCACTGACTAGGACCCCCAGTACAATTCTGAACAAAAATGGTGATAATGAGCAAACTTGTCTAGGGCAAACTTGTCTAGTTCCAAAGTCACAAGTAAGGGTTATTTTGCTATAGAAGTTTTGTAAGCGTGCTGTTAGATTAATGAAGTTCTCTTGGTTTGCTAGCTGCTTTTTAAAAATTTAATCTTTATTGCATTTTTCCATTACTATTTAGTCCCCTTATACCCCCTTCCCCAGCAATCACACACTGTTGTCCATGTCCATGAGTCCTTTATCATTTTTGCTCGATCCCTTCACCCCTTCCAACCCCCTCAGCTAGCTATCATCTGCTCTAGGCCATTTTTATCATTGATGAGAGCTGAATTTTATCAAAGGCTTTTTCTGAATCTATTATTTATTATGTAAATTTTTCTTTTTTGTTCTGTTAATGTGGTGAATTACATTGATTTTGAACCATATGACACTCTGGCATTTCTGAAATAAAACTTACTTAGTCATGCTAATAGTTAATGATTTTCACATCTATGTGTTTGCTATTTTGCTATTTTTCTTTCTTGTAACATCCTTGTCAGGTTATGCTGGGCTGATAAATAATAGGGAAGTGTGACTTACCCCTTTTTTCTTTTCTCTGTGCTTGTGTTAGTTTGGTGTTATTTACTCTTTAAATTCTGAAAGAATTCACTCTTGAAGCTATTTGAATGTGGTGCTTTCTTTGTGGGAAGTTTCATTAAAAACAGGCTCTGTTTCTTTAATAATATAAGTCATTCAGACTTCCTATTTCTTTTCTGTGTAAGTTTGGTGTGATTTCACTTGAACTGCCATATTTACTGGCATAAAGTGTTTCATAATATCTTCTAATGACCTTTTTAATCCTAGCTACTATTCCTCCAGTAATGTCAAGTATAATTATCAGTTCCTTGAATTTTGCCAAGCCATTTCTATTCCACTATTAGCCACTTCTGTTTATGCCAAAAAGTGAGATGAACTAATACTAATGTGAATCACATGCTCTTTTTGATTTCTGTGAGTGACTTTAAATGTTTACACTAACATGGAAGTACTCCTTCAGCCATAGGGGAAGTCCAAATATGAGTTACATTTGTGTCTGGAGACTTGTGGCTTTAGTGAACTGAGGTACACCACCATACCTCATTAATGTCTGAAACATCACCTTTCAGCTGCCGTTTGTTCCTAAGATTATTCCAAGAGCAAGCTGGTGAATGTATGAACTCCCTGTTTGAAGAGTGTGGTATGCGGTGGGCATGATAAGGAAAGTTATTAAAAGTTACTAACTGAAATACATCGGTCACACATTCAACTCCAAGCAGTGTAGCCTTGTAATTCTGGTGCAAAATAGAGCATCTTTAGCTTCATTAGTTACTGAGTGGGTGAATTGGGTCAGTAACCTAACAAACTTGTAGTACTCTTTTCCAGCGTATAAAGTGGAGTTAATATGATTTTCCCTTTGTGCACCTCTTGTGCTTACAGCAAATAGTAAAATATGTATGGTCCTCGCGTGGTGGCTCAGTTGGCTGGAACATCATCTTGTACACAAACAGGTTGTGGGTGCAATTCTCAGTTAGGGCGCATATGAAAAGCAGCTGATGGATGTTTTGTTTCTCTCCCACAATGATGTTTCTCTCTCTCTCTCCCTTCCTCTCTCTCTAAAATCAACAAATATATCCTCAGGTGAGATTAAAAAAATAAAATATTGTATGTAGTGCCTTATGGTCCAAGGAATATCTGGAAAGAAGGTCCTAACCTATGAAGTTGATAGAGGCACTCCTGATCTTTTACGATTTTGCTCACAGTTGAAAATAAAGTAGGAAAGGTGGCCATAGAAAGAAAGGGAACTCTAGCTCTCAGTGCCATTTCCACGAGGTGGTCAGGCCAGCCCAGCAGTGAAGTACCAAATTGAGCCATTTGAGAAACTGATAGTAGAAGCACAGTACCTCAGACTATGGGTGGAATGATAAAATCAGAAAGACTACTCAGAGGGCATTTCTCTAGTTATTCCTGGATTGCCTTAGTAAGACAGTCAATATCAAGACAGAAGGGAATACAGAGGTCGTTGAGTCTGGTGTGCTAATATTCCCTGAAAAAAACTGAGCACCCAAAGATGAAATAGCACCTATAGTGGAGAAATTAATGCTACAGGTGTGTCTTGCTTTAAGGAAAACCAGATTACAAAATTCTAAACATAAAAACAGATAAAGGGTCATTATTACTTTACAAAGGAATTTTATTATTCAATAAATAACTCCCTGCAGTACTCATTAAGCAACAAGAGCCCAAAACATTTAAGAAATGACTCAACTTGCAAACATTTGGTTTTCATGTAGTTTCAGCAGCCTGTCTGCTGAGGAAAGCAAGGTGCACTGATATTCTTTCTGTTACTGGCCATTGTGAGCTTAATCATAATACCTGAGTATTTGCCAGAGCACACATGACTTGGGACAATTTATGGCATTTTCCCAGGGGGTGAGATGTATGACTGTTGTTGCTTTTACTGAACAAAATGTGGATCCTGAGCTATTCGCCAGAATAGGGAGGGGGAGGCGTGAGCTGGGGCTGGAGATCCTTTCGTGTTGGAGGCAGTGGCAGGATATTGCTTTCCTTTGTCTCAGCCATACCTTCAAGGCTTTTTAAAAAATGGGTACAATACCTTTTATCACAAAGGTATCTTAAAAATGGAACAGAAGTTGGGTGGAGCAGCAGTACCACAGTCCAAAACCTTTACCTCCGAACCGGCAGGGCGGGGTGAGCAAGGCACTCCTCGCCAAGTATGTTTATCTTGGCCCACAGGACTAGCAGGGGTGTGAGGGCCCTGTCTGGCCACAAAGCTGAAGGGTTCTTCTTTTGCCTCAACTCCCTCCATTTCTAAGACGTTTCCTACAAAGAGTTTCAAAAAGGGTTTTGATAAAAGGAGGGGCTATTTGGACTCATGACCTTTAAGGCATCCACTCATGAAAAAACAAAAAGCAGGAGATCATGAAAGTGATAGCATAGGATTGTTTTTTCTATGTGCCTCAAGATACTGTGTTTTGAGATTTTACCATAAAACCATGAAATTATTAGTCTTGGTGATGATTAGGAACACTCTCTTAGAGATGGCTATGCAAAAGTCTCATGGAAATTTGAAATATAATGATAAGTAATATATATTGAGGGCTGTTTCTAGGATACACACGCACACACACATATATATATTTAATCCTCATAACAACCCTACGTGTCGGTCATTATTATCATCACCTCGTCCCTACTGTCCAGGTGTGGACACAGAGTTTAAAAGCTTGCTGGTGGTGGAGGCTGGATTTAAACCTGGGCAGTATGACTCTAGAACTGGAAATCTTAACAGCAATGGTCTGCTACTTCTTTAAAAATGGTACATAAAATGAAATTAAAAAGTACCCACAGATCAACAACTGTCTCAGAATCAAAGTGAAACAAAGGCAGGAAAGTAAAATAATAATGAAAAACAACAAAAATATTTTCTCCCAAACTACTGTTCCTCAAAATTTACTTTCATATAATGTTAAGGACTAATAACAGGGAAACTGTTTAATGCAATAAATAATAAACTCTTATTATTTACACCAAAGGCAAAAAACATTTCAATATACAAGGAGATATAAATGATTTAAAGCAGGAAAAATAAATTAATAACCTCACATTTTCAGAAGACCTATTGAAGAGAAATGTAGAAAACCTATGGGTGGTAGTCTGATAATGGATTTAGAAAAGAAGGAGAATGTCCCTAATATCTGAGTTTGAAAATTCACTCACATTCCTTTGAGGCAGAAAATTCAAGGATTTTACCCTTAAGGAAATCAACCAAGCCTTTCTCCCTCATATTTTGGTGCCAAAGCTAGTGATGTTAAATTATGTGTTGCCTTTTCACCAACATGTAGTAATTGATGGACTAGGACCCTGTATCATTTTTCATTAAAAACATTCCCTTAAATATTAAAAATAATTGACAAAAAATAGAAGAGCCAACAGAAATACATGTTTGATAATTCAAAGAAGTGAATCCATTTCTCACTTCTAAAACACTACTTCAATAAGGTGTCTAGCTACAAAAAAATCCCAAATAAAATTTTTTCAGCTACAAAATTGATTTCTGGAAAGGTTGGCTGACAAAGCAGTTGTAAATAGCCTATATTTTAATTGAGGCTATTAAATAGCCTCACATAGTAATATCAGCTATCATACAAATTTTAAAGTATTAGCTACAAAGCTGAGTGCAAAGCCAGAAAATGAAATTTCTAAGTAGCAGGAAATAGAGGGAATTTAAATTATTGTAGTGAGTGGTGGATGCCAAGCAGGTGAAGGTTATTAGTACTGGATATATGCTTTAGAAGCTAATCTGTAAAGCTCTCTGTGCAATGGGGAAATATACCTGGAAATAGTCTGTCCAGTTCATAAAGGTATCTGGAAAACTCTGGCCCAGAGACAGGCCTGGGATATAGCATAAGGCTGTAGCCTGAGAACAGTTTGTCTGCCCTGGGCATGGGTGGAAAGACTTATGGAAACTGGAAGTCTAAATCTAAGCTGTTCATGGAACCAGAGTCTGCATACCCCAAGTTGAACAGAAACACACCCTGAGTTTGAGGTAAGTCTGGTCTAGAACTGGTGAAACTTGCACAGCTCCAGCAGGGAACAATGAAAAAGACTCCAGAAGGAATCTCCACAGGTCAGGCTATAATCAGTGTAGGTGCAGGAGGCAACGTTCTCTGAAGATGAGGTCACAGATGGAAATTAAGAAGGACAAGTGAAACTTACCGCTTAAGAGAGAGTTCACTGATTCAGCTAATGGAAGTATCCTATTAGAAAAGCTAAACTATGGGCACAGAATTATCTAAAAAGGGAATATTGAAAAAGGGGGCATATTAAAAAAAGAACCAAATACAATTTATAGAAATGAAATATGTTCATTAAGAATAAAAATGTACTGTTAAAATTTAAAACAAACTTAAGAGGTGAGCTAGACAAAGGACAGATAACCTGAAGGCATAAAGGAAGCACTTGGAATGTTATCCAAAGAGAAGAAGAAATGGAAAATCTAAGAGTTCAGAAAACAGGACAGACAGGGAGGAGGAGGTCCAATACACATCTAATGGAAGTGCCAAAATCTTCCTTGTGCATTGGTAACACTTATTACATAAAATGAGTGATGTCACCTAAATGTAAGAAATTTAGACATTTAAACAGAAAATATGTTTTCTACTTCTCTTTTCAATAGCTGTTTTGAAAATGTGCAAATTTAAATTAACTTTTCCTGCTCTGAGCTGTAGAGCTTCCCTATGGAATAGTCTTGTGTGGAGCCTTCCAGGTTTCATGAGTTTGAGATTATTGTGTCTTTTCACTTTAGAAGCTCACAGGCTCTAACGTGGGTAACTCCGTGTAATTCAATGAATGTGTTCTATGGAGATAAATCAAGTGAATAATTAAAGGTTGTATAGTCCTCTTTTTCTTTTTCTCTTCTTTTGTAGCAGTTTTGGGAGAGTTAGTTTATGTAATTGAGTACTTCTTTCAAAAGTTGGTGTTCATAATCAAGAGCTTTAAGTTTTCTAACTTAGAACATCCCCTCCTCAAAAGCATCTGAAAATGGTCATTTCTGCAATACTCACAGAATATTTTATTATCACATATGTCTTAGTTATTACCTTTATTTTTCATATTTAAAAATAATTTTATTCCCAGTCCATTGATACCATCTTCCTTCCCAGTGGTTCATACTCCATATTATTAAAATTTTGTTTTCCTCAAGGATTTTGGTTCTGTTGTTCATTTGTAGAGAATTAGTAGAAAGGAATTACACTTTTGAAACACCCCACACACACCCATACACACAGTGCTCCCCCTCCCACCACACACAGCCCGGAAGAGATCAGATATGCCTCTACTGGTGAAGAAAAGAAGGCAATGATCCAACATCCCAAAAGGCAGTGAAAAGACGGTGTCTTCACTGATAGACTCTAACAGTCCCTTCCCTGTTTTCTCTCCAAAAGCTGGTTCCAACTGGGTTTACACATCACAGTAGGACAACAGGATGTCTAAATTTGACCACCATTAGGTCTGATACTACATGAATGGAAAAATCACAAAATGTAATTCAATATATTTCATGCAACCATGCCCAACATCCAAGAAGAGATGATCATTATCATTCAAATTCATTTGGTTCAAAAAACTTCCTATAATGGGTATGACTTAAATGTATATGTCTTTCAGGTAATTACTGTAAGGTGAGAGTGATATTATCTTGTTGTTGTTTTTTTTTAATGTCACTTAAAATAGAAGCTCTTTATCCAAAGAAACCTGAAACAGCAATTTGAAAAACTATGCACACCCCTACATTCATTGTAGCATTATTTGCAATAGCCAAAATTGAGAAGCAGCCCAAGTGTCCATCTATAGATGAGTTGATAAAACAGTTATGGTATACGTACACAATGGAACACTATTCAGCCATAAAAAGAAGACACGCTTATCCTTTGCAACAGCATGCATGGACCTGGAGAATATTATGCTAAGTGAAATAAGCCAATCAGAGAAAGACAAGTACCATATAATTTCACTCATATGTGGGATCTAATGAACAAACTGAACTAACAAGCACAATAGAGACAGAATCACAGAGAGCAGGCTGACAGCTGTCGAGGTGGGGGGGGGTGGGGACTGGATGGGGGTGGAGGGATAGAGCTAAAAAGAAAAAACTCCTGGACACAGACAACAGTGTGATGAACGCTGGGGTTAGGCGGGGTGGGGAGATGGAGAGGAGTATAGTGGGATAAATGGTGGTGAAGGGAACCTTGACTTGGGGTGGTGAACACACAATACAGTGTGCAGATGACATGCTGTAGAATTGTGCACCCGAAACCTGTATTTTTGTTAACCAGTGTAACTGCAACAAATTCAATTGAAAAAGAAATTAAACATTAGCAAAAATAAAATAAAAAATAAGTACTTCAGATTAAATATAAAATATGCATGTATTTAACACAAAGGCACAAATGCTAAGTATGATATAGATATATGAAATATAAAGCATTTCTTATGTTGGATCTTAGAAGTGATGTATTGCATATGTTTTGGGGGTCAGAAATTGTATAGGATTTGGTGAGCACAAGAAGGTTCTGGAAAAGCGCCCTGCCCTCCCCAGAATGGAGTGACAGAATTAGTTGTAAAAATTGTATTAACTTGTGTATCTATAAAGTGCACCCCCTACCCAAAGAGTTGTATCACACCATAACAATTTTTATCTTTTAGTTTCATTTCTGTGAGCAGATATTAGAAATGAAACATAAACTTCTTTTCCATCAGGTTCTGGCTGTCTGTGGAATTCTTACTATACAACATACCTTTCTTTTATCTCCTAACACTTGTAATTTTATTTCTTTATCTTTCTTAAAGAGACAGAGGTTGATTTATATGGTTACTGTGTGGGGTATACACTAGAAATGAAATTCTTAGTGCATTTTATTCATTCATCAAAATAGCTATGATGCACTAAGCCTAATGTCTCTCAGCCTTAGTGTCTCCATCTGGACTCTTCAACTCTAAAATTTGCTGATCCTAAGCAGAAAGTGCTCTTCCAAATTATCTGATAGTGTGCCATTACAACTCATCGACAAAGATGTTAGCTGTGCTGTGCTCTCTAATGTTCCTATGCATTTACAGACCTGCTCCTGCCTGCAATGACCTTCTTTCCTCTTCATTCATCTAGTGACTCCTCATGCTTTAAAATTCAACTCAGTGACAGCCTGGCCTCCTTAGTCTGGTTTAGAGCCTATTCCCTAGGTGCCCATGGCCCCTGTTGTGCCCTCCCCCCCCAGCATTTATTGTGTTTTAGTGTAAAATTCTGTGACAGATAAACTCTAAAGAGGCCCCCTATTATCCCTGCGTTTATATTGTTTACAGACTCTCTGTTGCTGTTTTGACTTGCACACTTTGATACAAGAAGCATCCATGTTGCGGGGAGACCCATGCAGTGAGGTTTTCAATATGGTCTTTAGACAAGAGCCACCAAGAAACTGAGGGCCACACCATACTAGGCCCAAGGAACTGAACCCTGCCAACCACCACATGAGCTTGAATGTGAATTCTTCCCCAGCTGAACTTTCAGATGAGACCTCAGCGCTGGCTGACACCTTGGTTGCAGCCTTGTGAGAGACCCTGAAGCAGAGGACCCAGCTAAACCATGCCCGATGCCTTCGCCATGAAGCCAGAAGATAATATATGCATGTTGTTTTTAAGTGCTAAGTCTGTGAATCATTCGTTACACAAAAGTTTACTTATCAATTTATCTGTTTTACTCTTTCATTGGCTTATAAACTTCTCCAGACTGGACGCCCTGTCTTATTCTCTCTAGTATCATCAGAACCTAGCACTATGCCGGGAACATAGTAGCTGTGTAATAAGTATTTTGTGAATAGTGTGGTAGTGGAGCAAGTTCACTAGCTTTGTACAAAGGCACTCAGCTTTCTGACATCAACTTTATGATCTTTGTTTCATTCAAGTTTTGAGTCTCACATTTTCTTATGTGAAAAATTAGAGGGTTTAGACTTACTATAACTCAACTCAGCTAAAGCAATTTCCATATCTTAGTTTTTCTTTTTAAAAATAAGTATCAATCATGTGAGACATTAATGACATTAATGATATGTATAATATATTTTTTAGTGGATGACTTGATCTTCACTGTATTTCTCTGTTCTGGTATCTTTTTAACTCTGACATGTAAAAAATAGTTATGGCAAAATAGCATACCTTTGAATTTTAGAAATGATGACTCTAAAAAAATACTACAGGATTCAATAGTGAGAACACAAAAACTGGAATGAACTCATACAAAATTAAAATTAGTTTTAAAGAGGACATTGATGACATGTAGCATGACATTTAACAGCTTTCTTAATTAAGTAGAAGAAAAACCAGATAACACAATTTTAGACAGGAATTTCTTTTTCCATGCTGACAGGAAACATTTGTTTTGTTTTAGCTAGACGGTTTTTTAACATGCTATTTATAATAGCTTTGCACAAGTGAAAAAAAAAGAGGTCTACAAATTCTCATTCCTTTCTAATTTTTTAACAACTTGTTGTTCAGTCCTTTCAAATGTTTCTTCCCCTTTCACTTAGTGTTTAGTGGATAGGAAAATCATGATTCAGTCTTTCAAAGACTGATGAACAAGATGCTTTTCATATTTTGGGCCAGCACATATGGAGAAAATAATTCTAATTAAGCGCATTAGATAATTCTTGATGAAATCAGTTATCTATCGATTGGAGATACCTTTCCTTCCTCTCCACCCTCTTCCTTTTAAGTGTTGTTTCCCCAAGGCCAAAAGCCCAGGCACAGATGACATTGAATTTTGTTGTTTAAAGAAGAGATGGTGAACACTTTTGTTTTATGACGACTTAGGTTTCTCATCTGCTCATCTACGGCCCTTTCTTTCCTTCTGTTTTAATCTGTACAGACAACCCTCGAAACACTGATGCGAGAGAGAGTTAACATTCCTTGTGGTGTCTCAATATTTTTACATCTCCCCTTAAGCGCATCCTGTCCTATTATCTCCCATCATAAACAAGGGGTAGGGAACAATGATCAAATTCACTCTCAAGTACTAACAGTAAATTACAATAGGAAGGAGCCACATCAGATAGAGGGAAAACATCTTCCAATAGTAAACAAAAGATGTTCTTCAGAGGGAGGCTGTAGAATCTCTATTTGGGGAAAATTTTAAAACAAGGAGAAAACCATTTATTTAGGTAGCATACTTTTGAAGGGGAAAGTCAGAGAAGATAAAGCTTCCTGATTTTTTTCTCTACCATCAACAATATAAAAGTAGTTAGGGAATATTAAGGGCATACTATATTTATTATGTATACAACCAGCAGTAACAATCTACCCAATGATGCCTCTTGCAATGAAATGAAATAGTTCCATGGCCCAGGACCTGGAACCTTACAGGAGCAGTGCAGAGAGCTCAGATCTCATTCAGGTGATAGCACTCTGCAGCAATTAGAGCTAGGGCTCTGGGCTCGTGGACATGGACAACAGTGGGGTGATTGCAGGGGTATAAGGAAACTAAATGGCAATGGAAAAATACGATTAGAAATTTTTTAAAAGAACTAGGGTTTTGAAACAAAATAAATGAAGGTTTGAAGTTCTATCATTGAATGGCTAAGCCACATGCTGTGCAAGCTACTTAACCTTCCTGAATCTGTTTCTTCACTGACAAAATTCAAATTATGAGTCCTTTATACACAGTGATTGTGAATACAAAGTAAAATAACATAAGATAAATACTCTCAATACAGCCTGATGCAGAATAGATAATACATGGACAATAAATTAGCCTGACCTTAACCTGACAGATTAGGAAAATGAAGACTAGATGTTAAGACTTGCCAGTGATGTGAAGTTAATTACAGAACTTTTGATGGAACAAAGGCGATTGCTTCCACACACTCAAAGTTTTGTTTTACCACCATTTTTCTATTTAATTGCCATAGTAGTTGTTTGAGAAAAGTAGATGTTGTCCCCTTGTGACTAAGAGAGCAAGAAAAGTACAGGAAGAGAGAAATTGGTTTAAATAAGGATGTGATACAAGTTTCAATGAACAGCTGAAACCAACAAAGTTAGATTAATCCTCTATCTCCCCAGTTACTTTTCATACTAATCTGAGCTTTTGTTCCCTGGACACATATACACATGCATTACAGAGGGATGTATCTAATGTGTTCACTCAGATTAGAAAACAAAGCTGGTGAAACTGTGAATGTGAAAGCAAAACCACAGGGGCTGCCCCCCTTAGTTATCGGAGCTGTGGCAGAGCGAAAAGCCAGTGACAGGCCAGCAGCAGGGATCAGATCCCTCCAACGTCTGTAAACTGTGGCAGTCTGTTGTCATTTTGGGATTCTAGTGACAGATTCCAAGAGCTCATGGGGCATTTTGATGTCCCAAGAACTTTCAGCAAACAGAGATAAAAGACTGTGTCATTATCCAATGTTTCTGTTTTTCATTTCCCACTAAGCATGCACTTCATTTAACAAAAATACTATCCCTGTTCTTTCCTTACACGGAATTTTATTTTGGGATGATTGGAGCATCTGTAGTGCCCAGTCCTGAACCTTGTGAAGTTTCAGAGTGGAGTTCAGAAATCTCTGCATGGGTCTGAAGTCCCTCAGGTTAATGACGTGATATCCATAAGCTTCTTTCAGCAGGTTTCAGTTTGATATCTAGAATTTCTGGTCAACACCTCAAGTACCTAATCCTGTATTCAGAATTTAGTGTTTTTTGAGTGTCTCCATCACTGCTTACAGAAGAGGCACTATGCTAGGCCCTGGGAGAGGTTTGAATATAAAGGACAGACCATCTTTTCGATAGCATAAATAGCAGGATGTTGGTGGGACTTTTCCTGTTGCATTGAAATAAATGTGCAGGGTCCCAGAAAGCTAAAAAGATTCATCAATTGTTCCTGACACGTCAGTGTGGCTTTACTAAGAGATCCCAGAAGTACCAGCCCTGTGGAAACCAAATATAATATTTCTTCTCCTCCTCACACCCTCCGCACCACTCTACTGAGGAAGTACAGGAACGTGGGGAGAGTGGATGAGTCGGTATTCTTGGGAAGAAGTTTTTCCTTTGGGGAGAGAGATACAGTGGGTGCTTTCCACTCTCCAGAGCCAAGTTAGTTGCTGAGGCTAGGAAGTAGGGCACTCTAAGAATCCCGCTTATAAAAGTTGAGGATGCCTACAAGAAGGGGAACCTGGCACCTACTCCCTGACTTTCCAATCTGAGAAATGGCAATAATAAGGAGCTTGAGAGGGTATGGAACAGCAACCAGTGAAGATGCTTCAGTCAATGGGAAAAGCTCTTCAACTACAGCAGTTAAATAAAACAAACATAGCTGGTCCATTTCTTCTTCCTCCTTCCACCCCAAACACTTGAGGAAGGAGATTCATAGAGGTGGAGTGAGAAAAGGGGCATTAAAAACAGAGCCAGGGCATGCTCGGGATCCACAACAGGATATTGAGCTGGGGAAGGAGTGAAAGAGCAGAGGGAGGAGAGAAAGATTTGCACCAGATTTGAGGATGAACCTTTAAACTGGATTGAGCATTTAATTGCTGAAAGTGACCAGTAAGCTTCAGAATCTATTCAAAGGACAACCAAAGATGATTCAGTAGAGCCAGTCTGAAAGTTTCCATTGGAGAAAAATAACCTTGTTGTTACATTCATTCCTTCGTTCCACAAATAGTAGCTGAAGGTCTACATCGTGCCCAGCACTGTTCCAGGCCTTGGAGATTTAGCAAGCTGGGAACAAAATGAAGTCCCTGCTCTTTAGAGCTTACATTCAAGTGGGAGAAAGACAATGAACACACAATAGTATGGCTGCACACTGAATTCTGCATAACCATATCCTTCCTGTGGTGAAGATATGCTTATAACATTCATTCAATGGAATGGGATTCTATTTTACTTGGATCCCATGGATAGACTCAGCTCTGAGGTAGCTGCTGTACTCAGGGAGTATTTGGTATCTAGGGATAGGGATAGGCTTTTTTTAAAAGGAGGATTTATTTATTTATTTATTTATTTATTTATTTATTTATTTATTTATGGACCACTAATCCAATGAATTGTGATGAAATGTCCATTGTATGCAGCAAATTGTGTTAGAGGAATTTACAGAGTTAGCAGGATAAGGAAAAAATTTAAACTAATTGTCTTTTCTTAGATATATGGGGAAATTCTAAAAAAATATTCTAGACTTTTACAAACTCCAAAGAAATCTGGCTTTAATAAGAGATCCAGGTATTCCCTCTCTGTGGGGAAAAAATATCATCATTTTCATCTCATTCTTACCAAGCTTGTTTCCTTCAGTATAGATTTCTCATGATTTTAGAAGACAATTATAGGAGAAAAAATGACAGTTGGCACTGCTGGAAAATAAATAAGATTTAAAGTTCAAAGAAGTCAGATATGAGCTTACATTGGGATGTGGTAAATTTATATGACTTTTTGCAGTGAAAAGACAAAACAAAACACCATCACCACCACTTTAATTAGAATTCCTTTAGAACAAAAACAACTGTGTTTTGCTTGAGCTCTGCAGGCCAACATTGAGAAACATTGTGGGTGCAGGACACGAGAATTCTGAGGGGCCTTAGAGACAACAGAAAAGGGTGTGAGCCCTGTGCCCCTGGTGTGCTGTGCGTAATGGAGCTAATAAACGTGCACTTAGAAGACCTTCAAAAGGACACTTTGTGATCATAAATAACACTGCCACGAACATGGAGGTGCTTATGTTCTTTTGAATTAGTGTTTCAGGTTCCCTCGGCTATGTTCCCAGAAGTGGGACTGCTGGGTCAAAAGGCAGATCCATTTTTATTCTTCAAGGCATCTCCATACTGCGCTCCACAGTGGCTGCACCAATATGCACCCCCGCCAACAGGTGAAAAGGGTTCCCCTTTCTTCACATCCTCGCCAGCACTTGTTAGTTGATTTATTGATGATGGCCATTCTGGTAGGTGTGAGCTGGTATCTCATAGTGGTTTAATTTGCATTTCTCTAATGATTAGTGACATTGAGCATCTTTTCACATGTCTATTGGCCATCTGTATGTCCTCCTTGGAGAAGTGTCTACTCAGGTCCTTTGCCCATTTTTTGATTGGATCATTTGTTTTCATGGCGTTGAGTTTTGTAACTACTTTGTAAAGTTAGGATATTAACCCTTTATCAGATGTATCAGTGAATATATTCTCCCATTCTGTGGGTTGTATTTTTATTTTGTTGATGATTTCCTTTGCTGGGCAAAAACTTTTCCATCAATAGATAAGTGGATAAAACAACCGTGGGACACTTATACAATGGGATACTATTCAGCTGTAAAAAAGAAGAAACTTTTCCCCTTTGCAACAGTACAGATGGACCTGGAGAACATTATGCTAAGTGAAATAAGCCAGGCAAAGAAAGACAAATACCAGGTGATTTCACTTACATGTGGAATCTAATGAACAAATTGAACTAACAAGGAAAATGGGGACAGACTCACAGATGGAGAGCAGGATGGGGTGGGGGGCAATCAGGGGGTGGAGAGATTGAGCAAAAAGAAAAAGGACTCATGGATGTGGGTAACAGTGTGGTGACTGCTGGGGGGAGGGGGAGTATAAGGGGTATAAATGGGAGTATAACAGAAAAAATACAATATGATTAAATAAAACACAAAAAGGTTAATTATAAAGTCAATTAAATTGCCTTTTTAAAAGCTCTTTTAACAGAGGTCTAAAAAAAAGGACACTGTGTTTGATGTACGGTTACTGAAAGTGATGAGTGGGCTATGATAGATGCTGAGTCTGATGAGGAATGAGTAAGCATTCCGCATTTCTCAGCACCTGTGATCAAATGTTGAAACCCTTTTGCATTTAGACTCAGCAGAGTACATCCTCTTACCTAGAGAGAAAACATGGCACCATCCAGGAGTTTGCAAATGCCTCTCTGTCAAAGATGCCATTATTTTTCTTCTTTGATTAGCTGAACCATAGGGGCTTGGTTACTTCTTGTCCAAGCCATGCCCCTCCCCAACAGGCGCAGATGCAACTGAAAGACGGACTTCTTGGAAAGCCAATGGGGAGATGGGTAAAATTATTTAACTTGTGATTTCAAAGCTGAGTTGATGCAATGCTGTGAAGAGAAACCTTTAGAAGCACTGAAGTCTGAGTGAGGGGAGCAAAGGCTTCCCTGAGCACTCTGTAATTGCTTCAGGTGATATTTCATATTGTCTTGTAATTACAACTTTTTTAACCTTCTTCAACTGAATAGAGACCTTGTTTATTTTGCCGATCCTTGAATCCCCAGGGCCTGGTATAGTCCTGACTCACAACAATTATTTCCTGATTAAATGGACAAGTGACCCAGAAGCTCTAGAGGAGTGACACGGGTTTGTGGGGTTTAGCCATGTCTGTTTTAAGGTTCCTCAGCGGAAACTGTCCTTCCCACAGCAACAGCAGAGGGTGGCAGAGACGGAATAGGGCTGCCTGACCATTTCACACCCATATGCTGTCTTTCAAGCACACAGCTCAGGACAATGTCCTCTGGGTTCTAATCTTTGTCTGGGAGAATTGATGGTTGGCTACTTTCAGGCTAAGATTTTTTTGTGATGCATGACATACATGTATGAGCCAGATATGCAAAACATAGACCAAGGAACTGTATATTTGAAATTCATAGAACTCTTTAGAGATAACAGTGCAAATGCCAGTGTGGTTAAGAACCTGGTGACATGGCCAGCTGGTGCCAGAATCGGAGCTCCATCTGGCCCTCTGGACTCTGACTGCAGCACTAATTCCTCTCTGCCTCTGACTCACAAGGCCTTTTCTGGGGGAAGGGGGCATATAAAATATTGCTGCTTTGCACATGGATATCTGAAATGTATTCTGACAGTTTGTAGTTCCAACTTCTAGCCAACATAGCTGACTATCTACCTTGATGGACACCTGTAGGGCACCTTAAAGGATTTTCAATTGCTTTTTTAAATTTGCAATTGCTGTACATGTCTGTTGAACATTTTTCAGTCAATTCAAAAGTGCAGAGAGAAAAAGTATAAGTACTAACCATCCACTCTCCTTAGGGCCCACCATTTCTCAGTGGGTAATCAGCAGTTTGATGTGTACCCTTCAGTCCTTTATATATACTCATGCAAGCACATACACTTACACATACATATGTGTATGTATATGTATATAGACTTTTTAATTAGAAAAAAATGAGGTCATTGTTATGGGTTGAATTGTTTTCCCCCCAAAATCAGATGTTAAACTCCTAACCCTCAATACCTTAGAATGTGACCTTGTTTGGATAAAGTTGCTGAGAATATATATATATATATATTCATTCAGAAGTAGAATTTCTGGGTCACATGGTAATTCTATTTTCATTTGTTTAAGGAGCTGCCATACTGTTTTCCATAGTGGGTGTGCCATTTTACGTGTGCCACGTTCCTACCAACAGTGCACAGGGTTCTAATTTCTCCCTATTCTCACCAACATTTGTTATTTTGTGTGTGTTTAAATAGCTACTATCCTAATGGGTGTGAGACTGTATCTCACTGTAGTTTTGATTTGCTTTCCTTAATCATTAGTGTTAAGCATCTCTTCATGTACTTGTTTGCCATTTTTATATCTTCTTTGGAGAAATGTCTATTTAAATCTCTTGCCCATTTTAAAAATTGGGTTGTTTTATTTTGTTGTTGTTGTTGTAGTCATTAAACTGTAAGAGTTCTCTGGATATTAACCCCTTGTCAGACATGTGGTTTGCAAATATTTTCTCTAATTCCATAGGTTGCTTTTTCACTTTATTAACTGTGTTCTTTTAGGAACATCATTATTCTTATGTGAGTACTTGTATAGGATAGATTCCTGGTGTGGAATTCCTGGTTAAACCTCTAAAAGCTGTACCAATTTAGACTCTTACCAGTAATGTATAACCACTCCCCCATCTCCATTCCCTTGTCAGCACTACAAAGAGATATATTATAAAAGTTGACATAGATGTTGAAAAGGGTATTTTTATACACAGCCACTCTGTTCTTCAAACAGTAAAAGCCTGTTACATCATGGTTAACTGTTAAATGTATTTTGGTCAAATCATGTTCCCTGGACCTTTAACACATACATATAGTAAAAAAATATAACCCAGAAATTGGTTCTTCCCCCAGCCTTAGGGTAAAAAGCTTTTACTTTTTTACCAAAGCTCTAAAATTAGTTCTTTTACCTTAAGTGATTTACTTTAATGAATGCTGCTATTTTATAAATTGAGTAAATAAATCCACTCCAATTCATAGCTAGAGAAATTATAGGAGAAGCCAGCATGCCAGAGTGGTTCAGTCCATGCCAAGGATTCAATCTCTCCGCCCAGAATCTCTCCCGGTGCCAGCCCCTCTGTACCACCATCGGCTTCGTTTCAGGGGCTAGAGGACCCAAGGCAACCGAAATGTCTGACATGGGGACAGAGGGCAACGCTGTCCCACAGACTTGGTGGGAGGTGTTCAGGGCACTGGGAACAGGACCTGGCCCATGAGGATACATTGTGGTTATATTTTAAAAAATAATTACAGGAAGATAATCATGCTTTTAGGTCTTGGGACCAGAAGGGGACAAAAGCAGTGAGGTTCTTGCCCTTAAATCATACCACCTGTGTAAAGGCAGATGCAGTGCCCACACTAACATTAGGACGGTTTCGCTAAGGCACCTTGTCCTTTCACAGTGCCTCTTCTTTCCCTGCCGGGACTCTGTGCAGAGTACTCGCGAAGAGCGAGCTATGCGTATGGATGAGCACTTGCTGTGCTGTGGATTCTGGGTTGGAACATGAGTGTTTCACTGTCCCTAAGTCCTCTACTGCAGTTTCTTACAAACCAGAGAAGTGGGCCTCATGCTTCCATACAGCTTTTTTAGTTTATTGGCTCTATTTGCTTGTAAAAATATGTTTTCAATTACACTTAAAACATTTGATTCAACCAACTTTGGGAACGTCAGATGTATTGTTTTTCCTGCCCACATCACATACGTTCTGCTTTCCTGGGGACTTAAGGTGCAGAGGTGTCAGTGCACTGACATCAAACGGCCAGTGATAGAACAGAGTCTTGGGAGGAAGGTGCAGAGTAATCTTAAGCTGTAAATAATAGAGGAGTAACAAAAATCAGTGTTTATTCTGGACTCACTGTGAGCATGACAGATTACAGGCATGACCATAAATGACAAAACTATATGTAAAGCCCAAAGGAAAAAAAATGAGACTGCTTGGGACACAAGATCAAAACAGGAAATGTTGGTTTGAGGTGAACCTCTTTTCCTCAGATAGTACTTTCTAGATTTTTTTTTTCAGACAGCCATATCTAATTATTTTTCTTTAACAATAATGCAAAATTGGAAAGAGCTTTAAAACCACAGGCTCAGTGGGCCTAAAGGGGACATTTTTTGTTTTCCTCAGAGAAGTAATAGCTTACAATAAATTCTTCATAGTTATTATTATTGGCCTTTATGTCCAGGCCCTGGACAAGGAAATATTATTTTATTGAATGCTGGTTAAACATTCATCTGTCCAGACAGAATGCATAGATGGATTATCCTGGCCATGCCCCAAACAGGAGAAGGGAGGCCACAGTGAAAACTTTAGTGGGAGTTTTGACTAAAGTGCCATAAAAGTACCCCCCACTCCTGTGCACATGACCCTGGTTGTAAATTCTAAGGGCCGACCACGAGTCAACTCTACATTATCCATGAGTCACATATCACATGCAGAGCAACCTGGGGCTCGCAATGCTGAGCCAGCCACCACCAGAGAAGGATATTTGCTTCCTACTCTTGCTCTTCCTGCTTAAGTAGATATTATAGTCATCCCCACTTCCAGCCTAGGACCTTAAAGTGAAGAAGTGTCACTTGGGATGCTGATTAAATGTGCAGATTTCTGACCAGATTTCAAACACGAGATTCTAATTCATCAGAGACAGCTGGGGATGGGGACCCACGATTCAGGTAGTCCTTGGACCAGACTATGGCACACTCTAGGAAACCCTGCCCAGGAGGAGGGTCGGGGGAACTGGCTGGGTGTTGTGGGGTCACTTTTTTCTTGCCATGATTGCTAAGGGCCTGTCTCAGACCTTTCTTAATGTCTTGCATGTTAGTTGCTAAAGACTTCTCTTAATTTTGAGCTTCTTTGACCAGACTTGTACCTATTCACTTTTTATAGAACCCTAATCAAGCCTTGAATCTGTTACTTTGTCTCTGATATCTGTGCTTCTCTAATGATCATTTGTGCATCCTTTATTCATCCTTTCACTCAACCAGTATTGAGTACCTGCACTTGGTTTCAGGTTCTGTGCTGGGGACACTCTGCTTAGTAATACAGACACATTTCAGGTCATCATGGGACCTAGACCACCAGGAGAGCCAGCCAGTTAATTAAAACAGCTACAGTGAAAGTATCGGATGCCACAGAGGGATATGCGCCAATGTGATCCAGTCGGAGGGTAGAGGAAGGCTTCTGGAAATATTTAGGGAGCTGTGAGGTGATGTGAAGGCAAAGTGTTCCAGGCAGAAGCACAGAGCTGTATGAATGAAAGCCCTTAATGATAAGAGTCAGGGTACCCTAGGAGAACACTGATCCTGGTCAAGAGTAGGGCTGGTGACACCGGGTGGCGTGGCATGGATCTGAAAGATATGGGCAAGCCCCAACCAGGCATGGTAAGTTCAGGGATGGCATTTTGGCTTTAATTTGAGGGCCATGAATTACTCGTGTCTCTGAAAGATTTTAAACATGGTTGGGTCACAATCCAGTCAGTGCTGAGAAAGAAGGCTATAGCTGCAACAGGCAGATGGTGAAAATGATTCAGAGTGAAGTTCTGGAAGGCAGGAGGGGTGGGACGAAGAGCACCCACAGAATATGTGAGGGAAGAGACGTAGGAAGAGAAATATCTTTCCCACTGCACCAAGAAGAATGGAGCAAAGGACAGAATGGCCTGCAGGTAAGATGTTTTTGGTACCAGTAAGTTGAGGATGTTTTTACAGAAATTTCCTGCTAGTGAGAAAAGAGTGACACTTGAGCTATCCCTGGAGCACCGCAGGTGATGAGAGTTTCACACTGAGATAAATTCTTCAACTGGTTGATATGTAGGATGAGCCAGGAGCTCAATCTTATCAGTCGAAGAACAACATTAGCTATGTAGAAGTGTACTGAAACTATTGTTTTTTTTTCAGGTTTTGAGTGTATTAACATTTAAAACAAAAACGACTGTAAAACATGAAAAAGTCAGGGACATACTAAGTTTCACAAACAAATTAATATGCATAAAAGCCCTTTGTACACTGTAAAGTTGTATGACTATGTTATATTGTGATGGATTGTAAGAAAACAACATCTAAGACAACAGAAAAGCATGACATCTGATCAACTTTAGTATGTAATGATGCATTTCAATATCAGAAATCCCTTAGTTCAAATTCTCAGTGCATTTTCAGCTTTCTGAACCCTGTTAGACATTTTCCTACTAAAGAAGGATGGAGCCAGCTTTTCTGGGCACAAAGTTACACCATTTTCCCATTTGTCCTAAAAGCAAGTTTAAACAGAGAAACCATCTTATGACCTGAAAAAAAAATCACAATTTCATTGAGAGGCAAAGTTCAGCCCCTTCTTTGTCAGAAAGTCCTAACAACAGAAAAGAGCTTCAGTGGGGACTGCCTGCCCAAGCAGACTTTTCTCACAAATGCATAACATCAGACAGATTTGGACAGATTTGGAATGTGCCATTCTTTGTGCAAAAACGTTTTTCCACTCTCGGCCTTCCAAAACCCAGAGTTCAAAGCTTCACTACTACTTTTTTCTGTGGGAGCAAATTGACCACAACACTATTAGAAAAAGACGTGAGTCAGTGTGTTTGGCTCTTTGTTTCTTTGTGGTGTTCTTTGGAAAGAAAAGATTGTAAGGAAAGAAAAGCAGGGAAAAAAGACTAACTTCCTTTGCATCTTTTCCTTGAGGGGTGTTTGCTTAAAAAAATAATAACCCCTAACCAGGCTATTATTAAGATTTATATTAAGTATTTCCAAGTTTTGAAACAGGAACAAAGTCCACCATGCCCTTGTGAGGTAAGCTTTTGTTTTTCTCATTATACAAATAGATAAATCGAGTCACTGAGAAGTGAGGTAATTTCCCTGACCTCAGTTGCATTAGATGAAAAGAAAGCATAAACTCAAGGTTTTGGATTCCAGGTACCCCTTTGATCATGCTTTTATTGGAAGCTGACAATCAAAATGTTAATAATCCTTTATACTGTATGTTAGGGAGGTGAGTTTTCTAGCTTAACAAAAATTCTACATCATATAATTTATGCATACAGTTGACTGTTGAACAACATGAGTTTGAACTGTGCGGGTCCACTTATAGCCAGATTTTTTCCCCTGTATGCCTTCTATCAGGGCCTGGGATTCTGTGTTCTGAGGTCTGTCTGTATGCATTGTTCTAAACCATTTTATATAGGGGACTCACGTATCTGTGGCTTTTGGTATCTGTGGGGGTTCTTAGAGTCAATTCCTTGCAGATTCTAGGGACAACTTAAGTTTTGGGGGAGATTAAGTTTTATGCTGTGTGTGCAAGGATTTGCTTCCCCTAACATCTGCATTGGTCAAGGGTGAGCTGTGTGTGTGTGTGTGTGTGTGTGTGTGTGTGTGTGTGTGTCTATACACAGTCTCATACATTATTAGAATGGTTGTTCTCAAGTTTCCCTAATCTCTATGGAATGACACATTTTGTATAATCAAAATTTGTCCAATAACTGATATTTTACATGTATAAGAATCAAAATATGCTTGTTCTGACATATTTAAATTACATAATTTTCTTAATTCTCAAATGATGCTACTAAATATGTTAATATTTATATTCAGCTGTAATTCAGTGACTGCCTCAGGAACTTCCTAAGGCTATATGACTATTTATTTCTTCAATAAATGCCTTTATGCTTTTAACATTCTTATCTTTTTATAATTTCTTTTTCTCTTCCTTCTGCTAGGCTTCCATACTTCTATTTTTTTCCTGCTGGCAAGTATGTCTACTTGTCCCAGCCCCTTCCCCTTTTCTCAGCAGGTACTCAGATCTGCACTGTTCTTGGGATTCAGAGAGCCACGCTTGTTAGAATGATCTGTGAAGTAGAAGTGAGTAGGCTTGAAGGGAGGACTTCATGTGACTGCTTATGATGGTGAACCTTACTGACCACTGTCATTTAACCTCTGAGTCCTTTGGACTTTTGTCCTCAGTTGTGTTCCAGGGGGTGGAAATTTTCAGGCATTGGAATTCTAGACAAATAAAAAATTACCTTAAATATATTTTAACTCTAAAACTCAACTTGGAATAATTGAATTTTTCTCCGGTGAGTAAGATAGCATTCATCCAACAAGCAGTGATTGAAAGCGAAATGCCTGACGGTTCCAGACTGAGCCTCAGGACCTCGCAAGGCTCAGGCTGTCCTTGGGACCATCAGTGCGCGCTGCACCTTGTTGACAACAAAATTAGGGAGATTTCATAACAATTTTAGCTGAAAAAATACCAGATAAAAGATAGTTTACCATTGTGTCCATTTTTATATATGTGTGTGGAATGTCTGAAAGTATGTCTAATAAGATGCTAACTTCTTTGTTTTTTGGCACCTAGGGACTAGAACAGAGCTTGAATTTATTACCTTTGACAGTCATTGACTGAGAGCCTTTGGCTGGTGCAGATGGCCCCAGGGAAGGCTCACCACACCTTGATTAGCATGAAAATGCACACAAGTGGTCTTCCCTTTGAAGAAAAAGAACAAAAGGGGTTCTTACACTTCCTGTGCATTATGTTCCAAGTGGCTTTTTTACTGGTTTCTGTGCCTTTCAGCTGCAAACCTCAGATGTAGGTAAAAACAGTCTTGCTGCTGTCTAGCATAGGGTTTGAAACATGATGGGTTCCCAATAGCTTTTTGTTGAATGAACAAATGAATGAATAAATAGGTGAAGTTAATATTGAAGTTCTAAACAAATAAAATTAGGATAATTGAACTTGAGGGACACAATCTTTTAAAACTCTCATGTTCTTTCTTCCTTTGTCTTTTTGAACTCGGATGCCTTCACTGTAGCTTGCAGTTTCCCTTATTCTAACTTTGGGCTCTTAACATCCTTTTTTTTTCTTCCCAAGGAAACCTGAGTTGAAAGACTTCTTGATAATTAAGATATTGTAATAAAAAGGTTAGGACTTTTGTTTTTAACCAGGAAAATAAAATTTACATAAGGTAGGGTTCTGGTGTGCTGACATTGAATGTCATACAGAGTATGCATTTGGTATGCTTGAGGTACATTACTGCATCAAAATACTGGGGCCAGGGTGCATTTGTGATGGCAGCAGCCTCAATGGAAGTGCTGTAGAGCACAGCAGCATAAGACTCCAAAAACCCATGGGTTAAACTGAGACATTGGCTGAGATGCCCAGGACAGCCACAGTTTTTCCTGATGGTGGCACAGCTACCTATATATGATGTGCACTGCCATGGTGAAGGGAGGGAGTAGCCTTGAACAGGGAGGAGATGTGCAAATCATAGGAATTTCTTCCTCTGGGGAACTGGTGGTGAGATTGAAGTAGTACCATTCAGTACAAGCAAACAAATAGCAAGAACAAAACCAAAACAAAAAACAAAAAAAAAATCCTCCTCCCTAAAAAACTCCTCAAACCTAAAAGACCAGAAATCTAAATTAGTGCATGAATAGGCCACACTATCACCACGAGATGCTAACAGCAGCATGCTGGAGTGGCGGTCAAGTTCATTCAATAAACTACAAGGCAAAGAGATCCTTAGGGCCCTTATCTGCAATATGTAGAAAGCCACACTTGAAGCTTCTGTTCACCCAGATGCCCACTATGCAGTCACTTAAGTAAGCATTCAGTGATCAGTACTTAACAAATAACCTTTACTGAGCACCTTCTGAGTTCCAGATACTTTCTCACATAGCATCTTATTGAACATTCATGACAATCCTGAGTGGTAGACTTATTTTAGAGCAGAGGAAATGAAGATTCAGTGAGACTGAATCTACACTGAAATTCAGTGAGACAGTGAGACTCACTGTCTTGACCAGTGTGGCTGCACTGCTAGGAGGTGGGAGCAGGACTCACCACAGAATTATTATGCCAAATTCAGTGCTTTTACTCACAACACTACAGTGGCTTCTCATAGATGATTTCAGATGTTTTGTTATTTTCCCCATAAATGCATTTTGGCATCAATTAAAAGGGAGATTTTTAAATATCCTTTTGAAAAATACAGGCTGGTTTAACATGGATTGTGTGTTCTTTAAAATCATGAACTGTGCAGAAGACAACCTACAGAACAATCCTGCTGATAATCAGTGGCATTTCTTATGTTGCTGGTTCTTCCATCACTATAGATCTGTTTGTTCACAGACTAGTAACAGGACGTTGTGAATGATTCTTTAGGGATAAAATGTCCATGATGTACCAGTTACAGAGGAGAGCGCAGGAATCTGATCTATTGGTTTCATATTCTGGTTCCATTACTTACAGCTATTCGAGAGGAAGCTACCTAACTTCTCATGTAGTTTTCTGTCTCATAGGAAGTGATCAGGATAAAATGCAATAATATAAGAAAGAGCTTTTAGCATTCTGTTTGGCATAGAGTAAACTTCCAATACACATTAACTACTATTATTGTGGAGACTTTGGATTCTAGCTTTTTGAAAAGCACATTTTCAACCACTGAATCTGGTTTATTAAGTAACCTTTACAAGCCATTCTGTTTTCCTTTGCTACAGTTTCTCATTTATCCTGCCAGGATGCTCTGGACCATTCTTGGATATAATATTGTTAAGGCTTAGTCTGGCTTAGTAGAAAGGACTTCAGGAATGGGGTGATCCAGACTCATATTTCATCTCTAGCACTCGCTATCTTAATGATGTTGTAAAATTTATTTAACCTTTCTAAGCTTCCCCTTCTTCATGTGTAAAATGTATATAATACCCTTCTTTATCTAATTCAAATAAAGGAATGCATATAAAATACAGGCCATAAACTGTACAGTTCTCTATAAAAGTTACTTTATTATCATCTTCACTGTCTTCATGCTTAAAAGTTCTCGAACTAAGATATTACTAGTACTCTTTTGCTGATATGGTGATAGTAAATTTTATTTCATAAAAACAAGATTCATAAACACAAAAGGACTAATGGATTCTTTCTTTGGTCACTGGCTCATGTCTGCAGATGAGAATTTTACTCATACGTATTCACATGTGACTTAAACACATGGTGATTCTTTTATGGCTAAATATAAAAAAAATTACAAGTGAAATGTTATTGCTATCTTTACTATTTACTCTAGAGCTTGCTTATGCTGCAATTTGTAAATATTTTATAAGGCAGGGTAAAATACAGACCCATAATTATTTCTCGATGTTGTCTGGCTCATGATAACAGGGTAAATTCTTCTATTATTTTAAAAAAGTTTTCATTGAAGGTTTTTCCAGTCACTCCAAATAAACTTAGCTGTGAATGGAAAAGATGCAGCTGATTGCCCTGGCTCCTTGAGTCTCCTCTGCCCTTGTCCTGCTCTTCACTGAGTCAGGAGGAAGGCATGTGGTGTGGCCAAGCTCTGAAATCATCAAACATCTCCTGTAAACTGTTGCTGTTAGAGACTCGCTCTGGTTTATTTTCTGAAGGCTTATTAATAAGTCAGAATCTAATCTCCAGCCAGGAGGTTTGATCACTTTGCTTTTGGCTTTGCCAGGGACAGGATTTTATTGCATTGCTGGCCTGTTGGCATGATGGTTCCAGAAGGGCTGCCGGTAAGCCAGCAAGTGCCAGGGGCACAACATTGTCAAATTCTGAAGACATGCTACCTCCCCTGACCTACTGGTAAAGGATTTAACCTTTTCCAAAGTGCCTCAGGTTGTTCACCAGAAATGGAGACAAAAATGCTCTGGAAAATCTATGATAAAGAACTTCCTGCAGAAAGTGATGGGGTTTCAGAGAGAGAGAAAAAAGAAAGAATCTGTTAACTGAATTTGTTTTAGATACCTGGGGACAACCTTCCTCAGTAGAAAAGATCATATTGAAAATTGAAGCAATTCTATGTCTCAGCAGGTATTTAAACATCTTTTTCCTCCAAAAGGGAAGAGGTGGTAATGAATAATGAAACTTTCTTTTTCAGAGGCTCAGTTTAAATCATCTTCATCCCATTTTGTGATAAAGGATCCAAATGGTGCCATTCTGAGTGAGTTTCAGCCATTAAAATAAAAAGCAAATGCCATCTGTATTACTTTAATTATTTATGTTGGGGAGACTTCTTTAAGATGATACAACAATTACAGGCAGACCCAGTAGTCAAGCAATGCATTGAACAAAACATTCAGTGGACACTAACCTGGACCTGGCATTTACTGGGGTACAAAAAAGCACCACATTCAACTTTGTCAGCAGTTTACATTTTCATCAAGGGATACAAGGCACAGCACATGAACATTTAAATATTCTGTGTTCTCCAACACAGTAGCTACTAGCTACTCATGGATATTTCATTGTAAATATAAAAAGGTTATAGTAGAATAACATTTTAAAGTTCAGTACCTCAGTCCCATTAGTCACATTTCCAGTGCTTAGGAGCCATGTGTGGCTGGTGGCTACCATGTCAGACAGCTCAGATCTGGAACATTTCCATCATTGCAGAAAGTTCTAGTAGATAGCCCTGATTTCTTCAATACAGTGTATAGGCAACACATAGCTGACATTTATCGCAACTGCTTGTCAATTGAAAATAGTGAAAGATCAATGCAGGATGCAATATTTTGGAAAACTTTAATAGGGCCCTGAATTTATGGATATTTTGACAGGTGAAACAGACAATGGGGGCTATTCAGTGGAGAAAGGAAAAAAGAATGTTTGGGAGAATAATAGCAGATGTGACTTAGATCAAATTCTTATTACAGGCTGGGAAGGGATAAAGATGGAAAGGTGGATTGGACAGAGGTGAGGAACATGACTGTCAAACGAAGCTGTTTGTTCTGTATTTCGGAATCCCACTGGATATTTTTGAGCAGAGTACTGACAGTTCTGGGACAGTGCACCATGCAGCAAATAATTGTTTCCTATGTAATTGGTATACAGAAGGCCAATATTTAACGTTAGCATACCAATGCAAGGTCATCTTGTGCCCCATTGTAGCTCCAGAGCTGAGCCCAGTAACACTGTGTGTGTGTGGGCATGTACACGAATGGACTTAGACCAAGCTGTATTTTGGAATAACATATGGGTATAGAGAAAAGCATTTTAGAGCCTTTTTATTCACCATCACTGCATTTTATTACCTTATTCCTTTTTTTCTTTCCTCTTGTTCACATTTGTTAGGCCCTTATTATGTGCTAAGTATTCAGGGTGCATAGATAAGACATAAATCCTTGTGGAAGGAGCTCATGGTCTTACACATAAAACAAGCCAAGGTCATGGCAGAGTGACCATGCACAGAGCACTAGGGAGTACAGAGAAGGTGCACGGTGTAGCCGAGTGCAGGCTGGCTGCAGGTGTGTCTTCTCAGAGGAGGGCGCCTGATCTGAATTTTGGAGGAGTGCAGATTAATTCAGTATATTAAGTAGGGAATACAATATGCAGAAAGGGAAGATCATATCCAAAAGGTTTAGCAGAACATGACCATATGGAAAGAGCTAGACCTTCTCTCTTCCTTTGTCTTTGGCACAGCATGGAGGAAGGGCTCAAGATGTACTTATTTCTAGGTATACTCTCGTGGCAGGTTAAGCAGTAGGTGTAGACAAGATAGACATTTGCCCAGGTGACTCATATGTCCTGGGGGAAGCATTTAGGTTGTCTTGACTTTCACCATCTGGTGATGGACCGTAGTAAATGTAAGGCCAAAGAGAATGTCCTGATGAACCAGATTCAAGTATCTTTAATGTGCCATAGTACCTTTGTTCTAGTCTGTTTCTCATATAATCATGGGGATTTCTACTGCCTTAGAAGTGAAAGGCTAGGTAGTCACTCTCTTTACAAGATCAATGCCAAGCAACTTGGGGAGAATTTATGCAGAAACCTTAGCCCTTACAAATCACCCTAGAGAGAAATGATAGTTTTAGTTTTCTTGTTTTTTTTTTTTTTTTTTTTTTAGTTACACAGCCCTTACTTTTTTGGCTCTGAACTGACAGCATGCTTTTAGGAAAAAATACAAGAAAGAAAAAGAAATTAAAAACAGTATTAAACAAGAAACAGAGCCAGTCGGCAGTGTCTAGGAACAGAGCCACTGGAATTCTCTCACTTTATGAGTCAGAGGGATTGTCACAGGAAGTTGAAGTTTTTCCTCCCATCTATGATAGGACGTGACACTGTGAAAGGCAACATGGAGGAGCTGGGAGGCTATGGAGTTTGGAGTGGGATTCTGATGGGAATACTGGCTCTGCCCCTTCCAGCTGTGCGACCCTGGGCATGTTGCATGACCAAGTAGAGGCTCAGTTTTTCTAATCTTTAACTTGGGAATGGTAATATCACCCTTGTACGGTTAATATAAGGAATAGAGATAACGAGACCAGCTTGATGTCTGGTCTGGTTAGACATTTAATAAATAATATCTATTATTATTAACTATTAATGGTGAGTTTTAATTTCTTTCTTGGATGACTATGAGCTATTTATTTTCTTAAAGGATGTTAGCCTCCAGGCATTATCTTTGTGAAAGGGAAAGAGAATTCCCAGAGTAGGGCCCTAAGAGAAATGGGGAAGTTGCTGGGGGTAGGAGGTCTGAGTGTCACAGATAAACCAAATAATCTCCAATGTAGCAAGATATACTAAAATATCAGTAAGTGTGTTCTTACTCTAGAAGTAGCTGCCTATTGATGGTGAGGAAGGAAATGCTCAAGGAAGATGTTCGCCTAATGATCTCAATCAATGGTGGTTAAGGTCAAACAGAATTATCAGCTACAGACAGTTGAGCTAATTCAGGGAATTATCTAGGCTTCTTGTTTACTGGACTTATTGCTTACTGTTGCCATTTGTCTATTTATAATACAACATTTAGACCGTGGGAAAGAAAAGATCATTTCAATTTATTCAACCTTCAATCTCTCTTCCTCTCTTTCTTCTATACTATCTTTCCATCCATCCATCCATCCATTCATCCATCCACCTAGAAATTTAAAAACACTTAAATTATCCTGACATCTCTTCTATTCTTACTACTACAAAAAACAGAGTTGGGGGCCCAAGACACGTTCATCTGCTTCTTATTTTTCCATCTGGGTTTGGAAATCACACTGGGATTGTTCCTTATTTTGTTGTTTGACATAACACATAACCTATACTGACAGTCAGTGTGTATTATGTAACAATTAACAACATTGAAAGCACCATGTCCCAGTAGATCTTGAAGTAGTGAAGCAGGACAATGATTCATAAACTGTTCCATAGAATACCAGCCCCAAGAGATGCTCTGAGGTTGGGAAGATCTGTCATTGAATCAATTTAGGGCACACTATTAACTGTAATATTTTTGAAGAATGAAAATATACATAGCATATTAAGGTCTTTGTGAAGTCTTGCAGTGAATAAGATCAATCATATGGCTTGAGTATTTCTCAATTTTATTTGACCACACAACCTTTTTCTGCATAAATATATATTAATGTCCCAGGTGTTACTGTTGTGAAAGACTCTTTGGAAAGTGTTGAAAAGGAGCATTCAGAGATTTACTCAGTATAACAGTCATTATCAAAAACTTCATCTTTCTCCAGTTAAAATACAGTTTTTAAATTGCAAAACCTTTTCTTTGTGTGTGAGGAATTATCTTTTGATTGGTGTCAAAATATGGACAAGTGAATATATAGGCCTTTTGAGGCTCTTAAGCCATAGTTTTTTTTCTTTTCCCTTTTCTACTTACTCTTGACCTTGTCTGACCCTTTGAGACATGTGGAATTGTCCTTTGTATTCTAAAACACAAAAATGTTCTTGCTGTATCTTGGAAAGTTAAGTACTTATGTATAATTTTATTTCTTTTTGACTTGGTTTTGTATAAATACCATGAGCCATTCCCAGATGGTGTGAATATAATCCATTTACTATACTAAGCAACAGTAACAACATATGCAAGAGTAGCATCATTCCCTAAAATACTTGGCAAGACCTCTATATCTCTAAATGGTAAAGAGAGTGGTTATTTACAAATCGTTCTTCTAGGTAAGATAGCACAGAGATGATTAATGATTTGCCTAAAGCCCCAGAAAGAATCAAGGTGTTTTTGAAATTAAAACACTGAAGATTTTCTGAACAGGAATCTCAGGCCACATGCATACCAACTTCATAACATCATCTCTATTGACATCAGAAACAGCCTTAGAGGATTGCTCTGCTTTCCTGTGACTGTTATAATTTTTACAAAGCAAGCAGCCCTTCTTTGGTGTGGCAGGGATTTTTTTCTTTATGGTTCTAATTGATCTCTGTCCCCCAAAAGACTCTGAATCATGCAAATATCTCAAGTCTTAACAAGCCATCTGCACACAGTTGAACAACGGGAATGTTCAATGGAAAGGTTGAAATGGGAAAGGTTCAAAGAAAAGACGTTTTGGGTCTAGCCAGGGCTCTGGCTGCTCCCTGGAGAAACGCCGACCTAGGAGCGCAGGTTCTGGGCCATCTTGGTTGGAGAAGCCTGCTTGGCTCATTTCTGCCTCCTACTTTTTTCCAGCTTCCTTCTCCTTCTCCCATTGACAGGAGGGTCTAGTCATAGCAGGGCCCCACAGCTTCCTTTTAAACTCATGAGAGCCCTTGGCTCTCTGTGTTTGTCTCTTGTTGACCCCCAGCTGCTGGAGTTTGTCACTGAATTGAGCATTTAGTCTTGCACATTTTGTGTGGGCTGGTGGTGGCCTTGGAAATAACATTTTTTGAGATTGCTCTGATTTTCTTTCTAAGAAACTTCTAGATGCCTGGACATTCTCCCATGGTGCATTTTAGCCACTGGTGGCAAAATACTCTACCTTTTATCAGAAAAATTCAAATCTAAAGGTGCCCTCTGGGAATAGGTCAGTTTTCTCTTCTGAGACATTCAGCCTCCTGGTTCCCTCTACTGGTCAAGGACTACCCTTCCCACTTATTTGAACAGCAAGGGACTGGAATAAATTGGGAGCTGGAAGGAGTCCTAGACATGTCGTTTAACTAGGAATTGTGGATCCAATAACATATTTTTGCTGCAGATCCCTTTTCTCCCTTCATTCTTCCAACCTCAACAATCTTGGCCATCTAAGCTCAAATTTTGAGCTCCACCTAGAGTCTCCCTTCATGTGCTTCTTGGCCTTATCTCGTGTCTGCCTTTTAACAAGAGGCTGTTGTTTAAATTTATAGCACTGATGAACACCATGAACCCTGGACTTTAAGAATGAAGAGTTGCTGAGTCGAGCTCTTTAAAGAAATCTAATGATATACAGTCATCACTTTGGATTTATGAACCAAGGTTAAGTTTATCTTCAGAGTGCAGATGGCAACAGTTGGAGCAACATACTAAATGGGATGATAACTACTGAAATGTGTCCTGGCTGTCCCAGGACAGGGACAATGCTCTTCAACCAACTCTCAAGATTCACTGTCCTCCTGTTGAACTGAAGGCAGCTATGGCTCAGTCACTCTGCTTCTGGGTAGTAAAATTTTCTGCATACACTAGCCATGGTTACCCTAGTACATGAAGTCTTAATTAGGGAGACCATTGGCCCAGACTTTCAGAAAAACAGCTGTTTTATCTAGCTAACAGAGGGGACTGGAGAAGCTCCCCAACAGACTGGATCCATTTTATTTCCCAGAGAAGCCAACAGCTGACATCCACACCCAAGCCTATTCAATTAGAGTTGGAAAAGTAGCATATGAAGTGATTAATTGTCTTTAATCTCAGCACATCAAATGATGCCAATGCCTAAATATCCTGTGATGTAAACACATCAATAGGGAGCTTAAGAGAGGCAGTCTTCAAGAAAGACTTACTTAAAAGAATGTTTTCCCAATGATGCTTAGTCACAGACTATGTAAGTTTTAACATACAATAAATCAATTTCAGAAACACAATTATTATTTCAAAGATATACAAACAATTGTCAGGCATGTTTTACAGGAAAGTGAAGACACATCTAGGGTAACATCTGTCCACTTATATAGGGTAAATTGTTTCCAGAAGTGCTACATAAGTAGTCTTTTCTACCTTCATCATTTGCTATACGGGAGTGACTTTATATACTATCAAAAATTTTACTGTGATCTTAGCAGAGAATATTTTGATGACATAGAATTAGTATGTTGGGTTAGAGTCAAGTATTAATGAGGTCAAATGAGGCTCTTTCCCTATTTGAAGTCCAGTCAAAGGTTAAGAAGACTTTTGATAAATATAATGCTTATAAAGTCTTCACCCATGTGAGCCAGTCCTCAAATGGTGTTGAACCAACAGAAGATTGACCCAAATAGCATCTCCTCATGTCCCAAACACTGGAGAGGGGCTGGGTTCAGACAATCTCTTCCCCAGCATCACAAAACTCTCAAGTGTCTCCCTCTTCTGTTTCAGAGGGATAATGAACCCTTCTGGTTGCACCAACCAGTCTCTATCCTCTCAGTCCCTTGATAGCCCCTGCCCACTGCCATAGCACATCTCATGCCTACACCTCTCAACATGTACGTCCCTCAAAGTTTCCTCTGACTGTCCATTATACATATTTTGCCATTTTTCTCATTAAAGACCTGGGAAAGTGCAAGTGTTTATTGGGTGGGAAAAGAAGGTTATGCTGTAAACTCATCACAGAATAATACATTTGTTCTGTCACATAAATATTGGAACTAGATTTTTAAGCCTGCTGTACAAAACAGTATAATTTCTAGTATTTGGGTAAATGTGGAAGGACTAGTGAAAGAACTTCAGGCAGGAAAATGGCTTAGCCATTGACGAGGCTAAAGAACTCTCCTACATTTCCTAAGGCAAGGGAGAATATTAAATTTGATATATTTGACATTTGAGTCCCTATAAGTCCCTATAGACTCATTATAAGGATTTTTCTGGCCCACGTAAAGGAATAATAGATATTTTATACTTAGCTCACCCCCCCCACCACCACTACCACCATTCACTCACCCACGCAACACATTTATACTACGTGCCAGGTTCTGGAATGGAGAAAGACATACAAAGTCCCTGTGATGATGACAATCAGTGATTTCTCTCTTCACAGGGGTTTGGGTCAATGTTTCTAGACATTCCATAGCAGAGGTACTACCAGGTTATGGCTTCTGAGAACCCTACACTCCAAGTTCCAATGGAATTCTCGATGTAGTCAGAGACATCTGAGATCCATACGGTGTGGGGAAGACCATTACAGTTATATAAGGCAGAGCGCTGATTGGAGGGAGGGCTTGGCTCCATGAGCTCCAGCCCTGGTTCTGCTACACACGTCTGGGTTGTCTTAGGCAACACATTAACCTCTCTGACCTCTTCTCATCTGTAAAATTAACTTCAGTTAAAATTAGCTCCAAAGATCCTTACAACATTTATCTTCAATGATTTTCTAAATAAGTTTTTTAATCTATAAGAAGTTAGAATAGGGACTAGGTAAATAAAATCGCTTAGAAACATCATTTCAGAGAGCCTATTGGAGGCAAGCAGCAATTTTAAATTACCTTTTTTTTTTTTCCTTCTGGGTATATGGATTAAGCTTTAGTAAATGTAAAGCCTTTTTATTTGTTGAAGTAAAAATTTACATCCTGTTTAAGAGAAGTATGAGACTTTTGGTAATTAGGAAAGCCACAAGTATGAGTGGTACTCCAGAAACTTGATCTATGGGAGTTGAGAAGAGATTTCTTCTAGTGAAACAAAAGAGGGACAGCACAGAGAGGTCACGGCTGAATTTGCAAATCCTGTGCTGAGGGGCAGAAGGGCAGCATTTGTTTTCCAGGGAAGACAATGGAAGTGAGCGCAAAACTAATGGAGGAGATTGAAGGTGTGTGTTTCAATATTTTATATAATCAGCTATAGGTGCTGGGAGTTGCTTTTGCTACATTGCTACACTGTAGCCACATTGCCTAATTGCTAAGCTAGCATTCATAATTATTTACCTGACTACTCTATGATCAATTTTGGGAACATTTTTGTTTCTGTAACTGCAGTTTGATACCATGCAATTTCAATGGCTTTGTGGATGTGCATACAGAGGGCCCCCAGATTATAGACATTCCGACCTTGACCTTGTCTGACTCCCTTCCTGCAAATCTATTTCCTTGAGGAAAGACTACACAAAATCTCCTTCCTCAAACAGCAAACACAGTTACCAAAGTGGTAGTGGAATGTCATGTTAGCGCCTTCTCTCTGTTGGTGCTGAAATGTGCTTAATTCTCTCACTCTTTACTTCTTGTCTCTCTGAAAATGGGAAGTGCAGCAGAGCTCTAATTTCATACTGTAGGGGGTAAACTGCTGTTAATGACTGTCAAGTAATTAGAGGATCTTTTTCCTTATGTCCTCACTATTTTGCAACAGTTTGTGAGTTGGTTCTTTAACAACAATTCTGGATGCTTTGCATTAGCAAGGGGTCCTTTTCACACAAAGCTAAAGAGTCTCTAAATTCCAAAGGGCATCGTTCTCCCGTTAACCTCCTCCTTTCCTCTCTTTTTGTTTTTCTTTTCACTCAATAGTTGGAACAATGTACCTCTTCAAAGAGAAGATTGCACTCCAGTCTCAAGATCTGTACCTCCTTTAAATTATGTATGTCAGTGTTTATGGGGACCTGGTGGTACAGAAAGCCTAGTTAAGAAGAAAGACCTGGTTCTCAGAGGGTTACTTGAGGACTGCAGTTTGAAAAGTATGGCTGCAACTCAATCACTCTGCAGATTGCCATACCAAAGTGGATGACCATGGATAAGGAGTAAACTGCTGCTCCTAAATTTCAAATAATTACCCAGCACTTGGTCCTTTGGGAGAGTTAGGGTTGTTTTTTTTTAATATAAATCACCCATCAGTTAAAAGTGTGTTCTGAGGGTTTTTATACCTATGACATAGCTTTTAAAATTATAATTGGTAAAATTGTGCAGGTTTTAATGAGGGGCAGGCCTGCAATCTTTCTGGTCTTTAGAATTGAGCTGTTCTCTTCTGTGAGAAGGGCATGGTAGAGCTGCATCTTAATTTCTTGAAAATACCGTACTCTCACTGGTTTAAGAAAGAAAAACCAGCAGATAGGGATTTTTGTTCTTCCTCATCTCCTCATATCCCACACAAGTAATGGCAAAAAGAAATTGCATTTGTAACAGAGATTCTGATCTTTCCATTCTCCTGGGGCATCTCGTAGGAGTGATTCCTCTCAGCTTCCCTTACAATTCTCTCCTTATTCTCATTCTCCTCTCCTTGATTTTGATTCACAAATGGAAATACAGTGGGATATACTTTCTGATGATTAAAGGAATATGATTTTGTACCTTTGGGAGTTGTAGAAAATCTAAAATGAGTGTTTCTCTGGGTGTAGCATGCCCTTGAAATTAGCAGAGTACCCTCCCTGTGTCTCTAGTGAACCCAGTGCCACTCACCTTTTCTTCTCTGGGAAACATTAAAGAAGTCATTCAAAGCCTGATGGAGTGATGGTACATAGTTATGGCAATGCACCCAATCTGGGGGTGGCCATACAATGGCATAAAGAGGAGGCTCACATCGTAGCCCCACGTCTTGTGCAAAAGGGGAGACACTGGGGTAACTACATGAAATCCCACCACTGACTAGTTTTTAAAACATTTAAGGGAAGTATCATCTCACCTGAAGGAAGAATCACTTTAAGTATCTGGTAGAGGCCCCTGTGGAAGTTAGATCATGAGCAATCTACGATACTTTTGCCCAGTTATTCAGGGCGTTGAACTTGATGGCACATGGGGAAGGCAGTCACTGTTAAATGTTTCAGAGCTGGCAGAGTGGATCAACTTCCAGGAAAAGCAGAAGCAAACCCTGGGAGAAACTTCATATCTCCAAACTTAGGAACAACAGGGAGCTCTTTTACACTGGGAGCACTTTTTTTTTTCCTCCAAGAAAAGATAGCTTCTCTCAAGGGGATCTGCTGAATGAAGCAGTGTATTTCACCCTTGTGATGATGGGCGTGAATCCGGCACTACCATAAAAGAAGAATGAACTTGGACATACCACACGCTTGGTTTGGCCTTGTCCCATACCTGTGCTCTTGTCACGGTTGATCACTCACTCACATCAGATATGAAGCAAGCTGTCTGCACTGTGGCTCGAGATAAAAGCTATTTCAATGTGCCCAGGTCACATATTATCTTGGCCAATAGTAATTTTATATCATTTTCTTAAAGGAAACCGCACTCCTTGCAATAATTTTTTCCAATGAAACAAAATTTCACATGACAGAAAGCTTTATATATAACTCTTTCATTTGAATAATAACATTGAATCCCCTCCATGCCAAAAAGAATTTTTAAATCTTTATTATTTCTTTTGATATGCAAACCATAAGGAGAATAAGTTTGGAAGACACTCAGTTAAACTTGTAATAATTCTACTCTCTTCACTAGTGGAGCATTTTTTACAGCTTTCGTGAGTTTTTCCTTTTCAAGTTAAACAATATAAACAAACCAAAAAAAAAAAAAAAAGAAGCGAAACTTTTCCTCTCTTACTCTAAGAACCTTAAGAGCTGAAATAGTGGTTTGGTTTCCTGACTGCCAGCTTTGATTTGCCGTCTGTAAGCGGGCTTGTGCAATTCCCTAGAGGAAACATTGGAAGAGGGCTTTTCTCCCACATGAGAGAGTTTCATCCCACACAGCCCACAGATTTTGATGGCAAACTTCACGGACCAAGTGTCTGGTTTTACAGAAGCAGCAGTGGAATATGTTTTTCCTTCCACAGGTGCACAATGCTCCTTCTCAGACCTCAGAAATAAGAAGACATCAGTCTTTAAAAATGAGGGCAGCTTAACCACTGGATATCTCTGTGAGGACTGGCTGCCATCAGGTCAATATTAATTTACTAGATGAGGGCAAAGAAGGTGGCAAGCAGGGGTCAAACCTCCAAAGCCTTCTGGATGATCTTTCTTTAACTGGTACATACAGGAGTACTGTATAATCTGGCCTGTATTTTTCTCTATTGTGAAACATATTGAAATGCTTTATGTTTAGGTGTGTGTATAGAAATTCATGAAGTACTTTTATACACTTTCTTCCAAATGAATTCTCATTTTAGGGTGTCTTAAAAAGATAGATTTGTGAGCACATTCTGCCACGGCTTGTAAACTTGGATTTTTTCTCTCCTATCTACCAGCCACCTGATTACTGTCTCTGTGGAAAGGGCACCCGTTCACAGAATCATTTTTTCCAAGCACTTAAACCTGGAAAGATATATATTTTTAAAGGACTCACAGAAGCTGTCTTGGGGTTTTGGAAAACATCTCGAAATTGTTAGCAGACCTTTTGACTGTGCTATTTTTAGGAAACTAATTGTGTTCTTTTAAAGCACATTTTTGACAATGGGACAAAGTTTTCCTTGCCCCCGCTGATACGTCAGATATTTTACAATGAAAAATGTCAGTAAAACACCCCAAAAGGATACATTTTAACCTCAGTAACAATCAGCACCAGAGGAAAAGTGATTTAAGAAGAGAAAAGGTTTTCGCAATATTTATGCTTCTGTTTCTTCCCCAAATGAACTTTTATTTTACGTTCAAACAGAAGTTTGTTTTCAAACCAGTTGCTAGTTAAGGGAGCAGCTGATCTGGCATCCCTAAGAATCAGCTCTAACCAAACAGTACGTGGGCTGACCAGAGACTTCCTCCCGGCTGAAACCCCCAGTAGCTCAGATGCCTGCAGAAGTGTTGTCTTACCTTGAGCACGTAAGGTCCAGGAGAGAGGCTGGGGGCTCCCACAGGAGACGACCAGGAAAGGGCTCTGATCTGGTGCTGGTAACATGCACTTGGCTTTTATGGGCAGGTGGGAGGAGTCGCTCTTCATAGTAGGTGGGCAGGGAAGGAGCCGCGGGCGGGCAGCCCCGGGAGAAGCTGGACACCCTTCTCTGGGGAGGGGCGGAGAGGGCAGAGCAAGGAACCAGAGAGAAGGAGGAGAGATGGGGGGGGAGGGGATGCAGCAGCAGAGGGAGGAGTGGACATCGAAGAGGAAGGAAAAAGGAAAACAACGAAGAGAAATACAGAAAGGGTTGTAGACCACATGTGGAGAAAAGGTTGCGAAGAAAATTAACATGAGACAGAGAAACACCAAACACGCAAGATGGGAAGGAAAGGGGAATTGAATTATTTTTCGTTTGGATGGGGAGAGGTGGGGTTGTGGGTGACTGCTATCATTGAAGGTGGATTCGAAAAGCTAAATAACGGTTCAGCCAAACTGAAGTGTTCCTAAGCCGGGCGAAGGAGGGGAAGCTGGGTGGACGCGACGCGGTGCCGGCAGGAGCGCGGGCAGCGGACCTTCACCCGCGCGACAGACGAGGCCGCCCCTGCGCCCCGGCCAGGTCTGCCCACCGCCCACCAGGAAAACCCAGCCCCTTCACCCATCACCCCCGGCCGTGCTTAGTTTACAAGACAGGTCTCCTGCTGCCCCTAGTGAGCAGCGTCCAGGGGCCCCTCTTGAGACTGCTGCAGCATTAAGGTAAAGCCAGCAAAGGTTGGGGAGGATCAGCAGAGATTGGCTTGTGGAGAAAGGAACCTAGAAACCAGCCTTGGTCCTCCAAGATCTGCTTATGTAACAGGATTTCAGGGCTCTCTGCCCTCTGGTTATTTTCGGTATGTAAAAAACTCTCATTCCTAACCATTGGAAAATGTCTTGGTGCCACGGCTCTCTCTCTCTGTGTCTTAAACATTAAGAGAGGATTCAACCAACAAGAGGCTGAAGGATCAGGCAAAAATTCTTAACAAATGCTTTCAGAGAAAGAAAAACAAGCTCCTTTAGCTTCTGAGTGTGCCTCACTTACCAGCCCAAGCTTCGTTTTTACTACTGAAGGAATTAAAGTGTTTTAAAAGACAGAACCTGAGCTTTGGGGATGGGGTTACTGATGGGGGTCGGGAGGGGTGGGGAATAGGTGGGCGGGCTGGGGAAAATACAGGAATTTTTACTGAGTGTATTTATATTTGACCATATATAACTATATAAAACTATATATAACTATATAAAAAACTATGTATGACCACATATAACTTCATATAAATGTATATATAATGACTCAGTGTTCACCACAACATTATGAGGTAAGTCTGATCCGTTATTGTGTTGATTTTTATTTTTAAGAAAGGACTCTCAAAGCAGTTAAACAACTAGCTGAAACTAACAAGAGGGGGAGCCACAGCTGGTGAGTTTGCACAGCCCTTCACTCTGCACCTGACCTGTGTGTAGAACACTTAGCCTGGCCTCAAGTTAGACCCTGATTCTTTGGAGGTTACCAGGCTCCAAGAAAATGAAAGATGGTGGCCAAGAGCAGGGTTTCTCCAAGTGGGGACTGGTGATGTCTGGGTCAGGTAATTCTTTGTCGTGGGGATCTCTTCGGCACATGTTAGAATGTTGAGCAGCCTCTGGCTTCTACCCACCAGATGCCAGTAGCACTCCCCCCACCCATCCACCCACCCAAGTGGTGAAAATCAAAAATGTCCCTACACTTAGCCAAATGTCCCCGGGGGAGGAGGGTGTCAAAATTCTCTCTCCCCTGTAAGAACCATGAGTCTAGAGTAGTCCAGAACTACAAAAAAGAGTTTTAAAGAAATCTATTAAGAAAATACCCCAAAGTGGCATTTGGATAATAACAATACTAGATGCCATATGGGCTAAGAGGAGCCATAGAGGAGCATTGGACTTAGTTTAGTTTTTTTTTTTTTACATATTTATATTCCTATATGTCTGCCTCTAGAGACTAAAGCCTCAATTCTTTTGTAACTAAATTTATTCTCAGTTGGATACACCTGAGAATCAACAACTAAGACCCCCATGTGCCTGGAGTATGAAGGCAGATTCATGATATAGGACAGGAAAACTTCAAGATCTTTATTATAAACAAATTTGACATTGGAAAAATTATCCAATGTTACAATTTTTGACATCCATTATTTTTCTTAATATTTGTAATTTTTTACTTCTATGCCTCCCATTCAAATTATATTCAGTAACTTTTTGGACTTTGTTTGAAGTTATATCTAGTGGTTAACTAGCTAGCAGAAAATAAATACTTAATTGATCGTCTGATTGAATAAATGACACTGTTGAACTGTGACACCGGGAATGATGAGTATTTATTAGTTATAATGAATGAAGAAAAGAATTAATGAATACTTAGAAAGCTAGAACTTCCACATTAGTTTTCCTGACCATTTGCTATTTGGTTTTACTCTCTCCTTATCCTCCAGAACTCAGTTTCCCTCTTTCCAAATAGTATGTTTGTCTTTCAGAATGTGGCTAGATCCATAAATGAAGTCTATGAAATCAATAATCCTTGTTACTGAACCTAGAAATGGGATTACATTGACTGTTCTGGGACTGACCCCTGAAATCAGATGTGATTTTACAGGCAGGGTACCACTTTTTAATTTAGCGAGGAAATATGATCTGGATAAACTAAACAGGACCCAGTTAGAGGAGCATTTCGATGATAAACATATTAGTAGGTATTCTCATCAGATTGCGGCAAATCATCTTTTCAATCCTGATTTAATGCCTCCCAAACATTACAGTGCCATCACATGGTTGTGAAAAATAGAAACAGAAAAGGCATGAAAAGCACATTTGAAAGGAAGGCAATTGATGACTGTATTTTCCTTCCTTTTCTTCCTTTCCTCCCTCCTTTCAAACCTGAATATCTAGCCAATGTAACAAAAGAGCCCTTTTCATTTTGTTTGGATGGTGCTAATGATTAGTTCATTTCTACAGTTCACACTTGCCTGAATCTGATTCAGTAGCTGACCTGGATAACAAGTCAAGAATCCAGGAATGTAATCTGTTTGCTGACTCTTAGTTTGCCCTTCTAGAATCTCTCTGAAAGTGACTGAAGTTTGAAATGACCTAGTTTGGTCTTCAGTGGAGACAAAGGAATCCAATGACAACATACTGGATACTCTGAAGTTACCATTGCGTGGATATAATAACAGCTACAAATGATTACCTTATTTTAAAGAGCGTTGAAAATGGAAACTTTTTTGGCTTAATTAGAGTTCATTAATTAACAAATATTTGTTAAGAATGGGTACCAGATGGTGCGGGGTATTTAAAGCAAAGGGAAACAAGAATGTAGATCTGTTTTTATGAAGAAAAATAAGCCTGAAATCCTGGTCATTGGGTAGCAAAGAGGCTTCAGAGAGGAGGTGGTATTTGAGCTGGACGTGAAAAGTAGCATTTGCACAGACCGGTGATGAATAGTAGGGCAAAGAGGGAATGTGTTCAGCTGGGAAAGATACATGAGTATTTGGAGGGTGATGAATTGGCTAGCATGACTGAAGGGAAGGGCATATGTAGCAGAACAGTGAACCTCAGAAACAGGATAGGAGAGATTGGGTCAACTTGTGGAAGGCCTTAAATGTCACCTCAGTTGTCTGAACTGTATAATGTAGGCAATGAGGAGTCATTGAAGACTTCTGAGCAGAAGAATGACATGAAGGAAATGGCATATTATTAAGATTTCATTTTTCTTTGAATATTGTCTTACAGATAAATGCTTGCTGGTTGTTCAGGGCCATCACCATAGTTAGAAATAGAGAAAACTAAGTGTCTTTGCCCCACAGACTAGGAGGCCTGTGTGAGGTGGCAGAAATAAAGGTGGCTGTAGCCCAGAGTGTTCCTATTGTGCCCTGCATGGTTGTAAGGAGAGAAAGGCAGGGTTCTCCCAGGGTGTGTCCAGGATGACAGATGCTATTAATGCGAAGGGTGGTGTCTGCTCTGTGTGTAAGGGGAACCAGTCTCTTCTTTACTTGTTACAGCTTTAAAGTTATCAAAAAGTATCTGTCCCCAGATACTAGGTGTGATGTATGAGATTCTTGAGTTTCCAAGGGTTCCTGGACTAGAAAACAAGGGAGTCTGGCTTTGAAAGCTTTACCTTCACATTTTCAAACAGCCAACTTTCAATCATTTTATATGTGTTACCCTTGGCAAATTTCAACCTCCTATTCTTCCTGCCACTCCTAAGTGCTTCAGAATGCAAATGAACAGGATTTTTGGTCTAAGCAAAAAGAAAAAATCACTGGCTATTTGAAGTTCCAAGTACAGAAATCCTCTCTCCATCTATCAAATAAGCGACCCCATCAGTCAGTTTAAGCTTGTGCTAAGTATCACCAAATATGACCTTGCCTGCAAGGCACTTAAAATTGCCTGCTCTCCCAGGGCATTTAAAATAGGGTTTTATTTACAAAAGTTGAAAAGGCTCACAGCACAACAGAAAGGCACACCTCTCCTGCATTCCAAAGGAACGTTGGATTCTGTGAGTCACTGTTTTCCTGTTAGGCCAGATGGTAGAGAACTGACAGACTCAGGTGATCCTGCAGATGATTTCCTCACAGCTCCTGCTGGCTTTATAAAGAGCACTGGATGCAGTCAGGAAAACTGTAGTCTAGTCCCAGCTCAGCCACTAACTACCCATGAAAACTTGGGGCAGACATTTTATGCTTTTTGGATTCCATGTCTGTATGTAAAATAATGAGGCATAACCAGACACTCTTTAAAGTTCTTTCCACCTTTCAGATGCCTGCTGTGTGCTAATCACTGGATGTTCCTTTTATTCAAAAGCATCCCTAGGAAGCCACCCAACATTGAATGATACTTGTGCTCAGTTTTAGGCATCGAGGTAAGAGCTCTAAATGCATTAGTCCGGTGTTTGCTACAAGGGAATTCGCCCCAATGTTAAACCTTGACTGTATTCTGGATACAGAACCCCAAAAGGTAGAGTGTACCATTGTCACTTACCAGTCACAACTGTCCCTCTAAGTCTCAGAACTTAGCAGAAGTCCCCCAGATTTAGCCCCCAGCCTGTAAACCTTGAAGCCTTTTAACTCTCTTCTTCTGAATCAGTAGTAATTTTCCTTTTGATTGTTGAAAATGGAAGCATACCACCCAAATCCTGGTTTCCAAAAATTCTATTTTTGACATGTCCAAATTAGTTGATTGATTCCCTAAGAACCTCTGTACTCTATTTCCACTGTAAATTCTTCATCTCCCTAGTTCCTCACCCTTTATTTTTTTAATTAGGAAAAATCTGGTTGTCTTTTTTGATGTAGATTAAATTATTGTAACTCTTTTTAGTTTCCCAAACTATTAGACTTTCACTAGATTCTCTGAGCCTTTTGTCCAGCTCTCAACCTGCCCATACTGGTGGCACCTAAAGTCACTCCATTCTTTTATTAAAAAATTCATTAAGGTATAGAAAATTTCATAGGAATTTTCTGGTAATATAATGAAGAGGGAGAAATATAAACCAGGGATTTTTTCACTTCAGGAGTAAAAAAATGAAGGCTTTCCAGGGTACTAGAGAAATACAGTTCACCTTTGTTCTGTGCCACTCAGATCCTACAATATGGAAATTGTCTTGATTCTAGACTTTGTTTGCTGAATAATTCTTAGTCCTGCTTTATCTTTGACTTCCCACTCTTTCTAATTGTGATTTACTCTCTTATGTTCTTATTAATATTAACCCCGTGTTCAACTTTAATAAATACCATATTTCCTGCTCAGAAATATAGCTTATGGAACTTAGGATCTTCATGAGGGACTTTAACATCACAGGCACAATTGTATGTGTGAGATGAGACATCGAACAGATGTTCTGGCCTTAGACTGGCATGCATTTATATGCATATTTGTCCTGTCTCCAAATCTCCTTGTATGTTGCCCCCAAAGCAATCACCCTAACACCAGCAATGATTATGTCACACTTTTGTTTAGACACCTTTGATGACACCACACTATTTATAGAAAAGTCTGAATTGGTATTCTGGCATTCAAGTCCCCTTTCCAGGATGGCAGCCCAGTTTTATTTCCAGTCTCATTTACATACCCTATGATTCAGTCAGGGGGAAACAATTTGTTGGACCAGGCCCACCTGCTCAAATCCTTTGTTTCTTCAGTACCACCTTCTTCAGGAAATGTTTTCTCATCTTCTTTCTCAATCTCCCAGGGAAATTGATACTTCTCTTGTGAAATTTTTTTCACTGTCTACCTACTGTTTTATACACATATTCACCTCTTTTCTTCTCAACTTTACTGCTCTTTCCTTGAATGCCTCACACCAGGCTTGCCATTGAGAAGATAGTCAGTATATATTTGCAGATTGTAAACAATTAAAAAAAGAAATCATTAAATCCTCTCATACCTTTCTTTATTTCCAGCTCCTTTTACATCATTTGGCTTGAAAACACATTTAGAGTTGCTACTATGTTTCTGACAGGCTCGTAAAAACTGGGCTCAAAGACCTATGTAGCTTGGTTCCCATTTTTGAGGAATTTAAACAGTCTTTTAGGGGATAAAGAATGATAAATAGATTATTTTCATTCAAACATGGTAAATTCTGTGGGTAAGGTAAGTACTGGGAACTATGGGAACTAAAAAAAGGCCCTTGCTCATTGAGGGGAGCTTTGAGGTGGTTACACAGGATATGAGGTGTAAGTCAGAGAACAACATCACGAAACACACACACACACAAAGCCTCCTCCTCCTCTGTGCTTGTCGGGGAAAAATACAATGATACACTTTATGTTTTTGGTTGGAGAAGGGTCACTCTGCATGTTGGCCTGCAAGCTGAGCCTTCCTGCCTGGTGAGTTGGTCGAGTGCAAGGGTTATTTAAGCGGATATGTTTAAATATTTCTTTGGAATAAAAAGGGCCCAAATACATTCTTCTGGTTTACACCATCACACATGAAGAGTTTTGACTGAGGAAATAAATGAACAATAGACTATACCTAATGCTGAGGGCACTTGAGAACTGGAGTCGCTTATATTTGGACCTTTTGTCATAGTTGGATAGTATTTCATGGTGTTGAGTTTCCAAATATTTCCTTGAAAGGGAAAACATTTTCCAAGATATTGTTGGAGAACTTCCATGACAAGGTGAAAATTCCTACATACCTTGGCTTCTATATTATTCATGAATTTATTTCCTAAATGTAGACATATAGTGGTTGGCCCTTGTCATTTCTGCTTAGACTCACCCTATGGTCTTGGGAGAATCCTCAGTGGGTCAATACCAGAGAGCTTCATCTCTGGCAGCCTGCCTGTTTTCCTAGGAAGAAAGTCACACTCTTGGAGTTCCACTCCATGCAAAAGAAAATAGGGTAGTGTACTTGCTAGATAATCTTAAAAGTCATCATAGTTTTTGACATGTGGTTTAATGGAGCTTTTGGTCATTAAGTAAAAGAGTGGGAAAAGAAATGTCATGTTAAAAAGTGAGACCTAAATTGAAAAAGTGGTCTTATACCATGAAATTCTTTTAAGTTGTTATTTACAGTTTTGGTCCCATTGGATTTTAGAGGAGTTCAAGTCACTTGATCTTGGTTTCATCTTATTTTTTCTATCCTTATTACTTTCATGTTCTAATTTCTTTATCCTATTAGTTTTCAAATTAATTTTATCTTGTGTGTATTCTGCATCCTTTATGGAGCTTTCATTTTTATTAGACTTTTGATGCTGGATTTATTTTGACAGAGTTTCAGCTGGGTACTGGGATCTCATCTGGCCATGTGGCACAGGAAGAACATTGTTCAGGATAAGATGGGTTTTTCCAGACTTCCAGCCAAGATGGAGGCATAGGTAGATATGCTTTGCCTCCTTGCACAACCAAAAGAAGGACAACAACCAGTTTAAAAAACAAAAACAACCAGAGCTGCCAGAAAAATTGAAGTGTATCAAAGTCCAACAACCAAGGAGTTAAAGAAGAAACATTCATCTGACTGGTAAAAGTGGTGGAAATAGGCAGCTGGGGCAGAGAGAATGTGACACAAGGTGACAGACCTGGCCAGTCAAGATGGTGGCTGGCAGACCAGGTGATCCCACATTCACATGTGGATAGATAGGAGGAACAACTGGGATAGCAAGACAGACAGCACAACCCAGGGTTCTAGTGCAGGAAACTAAAGCCTCAAAACCTCTGGCTGTAAAAACCTATATGGGTTTCAGTGGCCAGAGAAACTCTCAGCCTCACAGGAAAGTTTGTGGGAGAGACCCATAGGGTCCCAGAGTGTACACAAGCCTACCCACGTGGGAATCAGCAACAGAAGGACCCAATTTGCTTGTGGGTAGCAGAGGAGGTGACTGAAAGTGGGATGAGAGCCAAGCAAGCAGCATTGTTCCCTCTGTGACCCCTACCCCACATATAACACCATAGTGCAGAGAAGTGGGTTACCCCACCCTGGGGAATACCTAAGGTTCTACCCCTTACAGTGTAACTGGTGTGCTGAGACAAAGAAGTAAGGCCCAGATGAAAGAACAGATCAAAACTCCAGAAAAAGAAGTAAGTGACAAGGAGACAGCCAACCTATCAGATGCAGAGTTCAAAACACTGGTAATCAGGATGTTCACAGAAATGACTGAGCGCAATCACAAAATAAATGAACAAAGTTTCCTTTATTGGTTCCTTTATGATGACTACCCAAAGTGAAATGAAGCAAAATATACAGGGAACCAACAGTGAAGGGAAGGAAACCAGGACTCAAATCAATGATTTGGAGCAAAAGGAAGAAATAAACAATAAAACAGAATAGAATGGAGAAAGAAGAATTAAAAAAAATGAGAAGAGGCTTAGGAACCTCTGGGACAACTTTAAACTTTCCAACATCCAAATCATAGTGGTGCCAGAAGGAGATGAGGAAGAGCAACAAATTGAAAACTTATTTTAAAAAATAATTAAAGAGAACTTCCCCAATCTGGCAAAGGAAATACACTTCCAGGAAGTCTAGGAAGCTCAGAGAGTCCCAAAGAAGTTGGACCCAAGGAAGAACACACCAAGACATATCATAGATAAATTACCCAAGATTAAAGATAAGGAGAGAATCTTAAAAGCAGCAAGAGAAAAGAAGATAGCTACCTACAAAGGAGTGTCCATTAGACTATCAGCCAATTTCTTAAAATAAACCTTGCAGGCAAGAAGGGTCTGGGAAAAAGTATTTGAAGTCATGAAAGGCAAGGATCTACAACCAAGATCACTCTATCCAGCAAAGCTATCATTTGGAATGGAAGGGGAGATAAAGTGCTTGTCTACCCTCGTCTTGTTATAGTGCTTGTATCTTGTCCTTACTTCTGACTTCTAGGTTATTAATTTCTCAAATTGAGAAGTCAGGAATACTGTGAGTTCTTTGAAAGCTGGAAACTGTGTTGCTCAAACAACTAGCACAGGGCTAACCTCAATAATAAACACATTGGTTTATTTCCATTTTGAGACACTGAAGAGTACATGTCTTTAAAATACACTAATATATTTTTGTCTGTATAGTCTTTTTATGACAAAGATATGTATAGACCTAGATATAAAAAATGGTAAATGGTAAATATTTGGGATGTAATTTTTATGTCCCAAATCTGGGTCTTAATTTTTGAAGGGAATTCAAGATCACTGGTTTTACTCATAAATTGAGAATCCCACCTTTCATGATGTTAGTATAGACAAGAATCTGGGATCTCATGAGAGGAAGGAGTTAGCCTATTATTGTGCAGTGAGCATTAGGTTAGCATCTAATTCTATGTTCCATCTGAATAATAATAATAATAATAATAATAATAATAATGGGGCTCTAGTGCAATGGAATATTAATGGGTGTTATGAAGCAGATATATTTCCAATCTGTGTTTCAGAAATTCTACATTATTGAAATTAGATAGACTTCCTTATTACAGTGGTATTACAAGCTTTGAATGGCTTATGTGCCTTTCAAATTCTGAAAGGTAGAGGTATTATACATAATGTTTCTAAGATTATTTGACTGCAGAACCAACCCCACAATGAGTCATCTCTTCAAGCCATTTTTCACAGAACTTGTGTTCTGCAGGCTCTAAATTGGTAAACCTTTTCAGAGAATTGCCATACCCCCACCCTAGGACCACCACTAATACCAACATCACCATTCCCTCTTAAGTACAGGTAGCATTTGAGGCCTTTCAAAACATTTCCACATATATTATCTCATTTCATTTTCATTAGCTGTGATTGGTGTCAGGCAAGTATTTACAATCTAGTAGCTGAGAAAAGAGACACTTATCCAATAGTTTCTGTCTTAGTTGTCAGAGAATTATTGAGTTGCATTGGAGTACAGAGAACACAGGTCCATGTCTGGAGAATACTTGTAACTGTAAAGAGTAAAGTTTTCCCTTCTCTCTTTTTTTTTTTTTTTGTTGTTGTTGCAAACATTCTGCTCCTTTCCAGCACTCTGACTAGAGGAAAATGTTCTACTTTATGTGATGATACCCACATGGTTTGAGGTACTGTCTCATGTGGAGGGAGATACACTTCAGGTAATTTGACTCAATTTTCCAAGTGAATTTGCCTGTGTGAAACAGATTGACTCAATATTAGGTCACAATAGAATTAAGGGGAAATTGGGTGGAAAATTCAAAATCCAAACAAAGCACCTCATGTACAGCAGAGAATTTTACACAGATTTGGTAGACATTACGAACTGAGACAACTCATTTGGGACAGTTTGGAAACATCCATCTATTCCCAATTTGTGTTTGGAAATTCATGTATTCTTGACAGGTATAGTTTGCACTAAATTTCCATTACTTTGTTTTCCTTATTTGACACTAACACAAAGCTACTTTCTCTGAGTGTGTCAGGGTCAGCTTGACTGGGATGCTTGTCTATGATCAGGGCCAGGTTAGTGGGCCAAGGCACCCTCTTGGGGCACTGAACTATTCAAGATCGAGGGCATATAGCTGGGGCTAAGTCTTGATATATTAAGGAAAGTTGAGAGTCAGACATCTCTCTTGGTCTCCAATACATTTTCTGTGCCCAATAATGATACCTGGAACATGGAGTCATGCTCAATCAACATGGGAAAATACAGATTGATGAATAAAAATGACAGGGGCACCAAGTAAGAATACCAAGTCTGGTGGGGACAGGCAGGATGGAACTCAGGGTGTTGTGTCGAGTCCAAGAGGGTATTCAGGATGAGGAGACAAAACTTCATACCCAGATTGCATCTGGATGCAAACTGAAATAGTGTTGAAATAGAAACAGAAGGAAAACAAGAATACATAGACTGTAGCTGCCCTTATTAGTTGTGTTAGACATATTGGTGCTAAATTCTCATGTTTATCTCTTGTACATATTATATACTGGCATATACTTGTTAACTTTTCTATAGTATTGGATCAGTTCTTCTTCACTATCTTTATAAAATTTCCAATTATGCAACCCCTTTAGATATTGCTAAAGAAGTAGAAAGACTCAATGGGAATTTCAAATCTTGTTTTATCTCCTGGGTGGGCAGTGCTCCTTGGTAAGCAACACTCTCATACACAGACGCACAGACAACAAGAATGTACTGAGTGGCAGGGAAAATCAGCATAAGTTTAACATTTAACCAGAGAAAATCTACATTAGTAGGATAATCAACATGGATATCTGAAATAACCTATAATTCAAGTGGCAGGCTAAATTGATTCTTTTTGGTCCTTGTTTATCAGTTTGTCAAGTCCCTAGAGTAAGCTTTAAGAAATAAGAGGTTTAAGACTTGTGTCATTCTCATCACCTATTATCCGCCCCCCGCCCCCGCTTTTGCATTAGTAGTGGTTATAGCTCTGGTTTCTGTTTATACCATGGGACTGTTTTTAAAGCAAATTCAACTTGTGTCAGTGTGCCCACTATTTACATGTTACTTTAAAGCACATTTCTAATGGAAAATAAATGGCTTGATTTTCCAGAGATGAGGATAGAAATGTCTGGGTTATCATGGAACTGACACTGTACACACTTTACTTGTCACCACTTTATTAAGTCAATTTCCAAAAAGGAATTGCCAAACTTCTTGGCATGCACATCTATTGCCCATATATGGGAATCATTATACTATGTAAATGCTGCCTTTTTGTAGTCATCTGTGCATTATGTTCAGTGGATAGAGTTACTCAGTAATATAAATAAGTCACAGACAAAATCTTAGACTAAAAGTTCTTTGGGCTGGGGAATAATGTGTGTTTTTTTAAATGTGTTTGTTGCTTCCATATGAGTTTTTATTTATGTTCTGGATTACAGCCATTGCCACCATTGTACAAAAGCCAGAAAGAAATTTAATCAGGTGTTGCCCATGGGGGTTATGATGTGTTATAGTGTTCAGTTTTCACTGCATCTTACTGAGTCAGTGGGCCCAGATGCAGCCTACCTCCACTACAGAGATCTAAGGCACAAATGTTCAAAAATGTTTCATAATCAAAACATGATTCCATATCTTCAGATTTCTTTAAAAATAAAAACTCCCGTAAAAGTGATCCTACTTTCCTAATTAGCAGTTCCCCTCATTCTTTTCACAAATAATATATATAGTTTTGGGGTTCCTAAAAGACAGTTTCCCAATAATCCTTTTCTAAACATCTAGTTAATACAATTTCTTACATTTCTTTAGCTTACATCTGTTTACTAGTATATTTGCCCCTTCAGTTTTATAAAAGAAATTAAATTCTGAAAAACAATGACATTTTCAGAACACAAGTAGGAAGAAATTTTATATAATCTTCTTCCATGTTTTCTTCAACATCTAGGCTTGCACCGCTCCTAGCTGCTTCATTGACTGTCAATTGTTTTTTATCCTTCTCTCTCTTCTGCCTTCTGTATCCAGACTGTGGTCAAGTCTTATTTATGTGGTCAACATTTCATTCACCCATTTTTCATTCATCCTGTATTTATTGACTCTCTACTTTGTACATGCAGAGGGTTAATCTCAGGGCATCATGGGCATGGCTGTCTACAATACACCACTTCTTATTACTAGCAGAGTACAGTCCCAATCACTTCTCATGTAGTCCATTGAATTTGTTCTTTAGGGTCCTTAGGACAGGAACCACTGTACACAGACATCATTATAATGGAGCCATTCTTCTATCCAGTGCCACACTCTGTTTCTTGATACCTTCACTCTTCCTCATTCTTACTGCTCGGCTACTGGGGTAGGCAGAATAATGGCCTCCCAAAGATGGGTGTGTCCTAATTCTCAGATCCTGAGAATATATTACCTTGTGTGACACCAGATATTTTGCAGATGTGATTATTGTTAAGTACGTTGAGACTAGGGATATTTTGGATTATCTGAACAGGCCCAATCTAATCATGAGTCCTTAAAAACAGAGCCTCCCCTGTTCTGTTAAGAGAAATAGATGCAATAAAAGAAGAAGGGTCAGGAAGGGGCCAAGTGCCAAGGAATGCAGGCAGCCTCTAGGCTGGGAGAAGCAAGGAAATGGATTCTCCCCTAGAGCCTCTAGAGAGGAATTCAGACCTGCTGATACCATGATTTTAGACAGTGAAATCAAAGTTAGACTTTTTTTCAGATTAAAAAAAAATTAATTTTTTGCCCTGGCTGCTGTAGCTCAGTGGATTGAGCGCGGGCTGCGAACCAGGCATCGCAGGTTTGATTCCCAGTCAGGGCACATGCCTAGGTTGCAGGCCATGGCCCCCAGCAACTGCACATGGATGTTTCTCTCTCTCTCCATCCCTCCCTTCCCTCTCTAAAAATAAATAAAGTCTTAAAAAAATAAAAAAACAAAAACAAAAAAAAAAACGCTTCAGACTTCTTTGGATGACACAATCATTTAAAAAAAATTTTAATTTTTTAAATTATTTTATTACAGTTGACCCATTTCTCCCTTTGTCCTCCTCTGCCCATTGCACCCCCCACTCCCACAGTCAATTCCCATACGTTGTCTATGTCCTTGGGCCATTCATACATGTTTTTTGTCTAGTCCCTTTCCCTTAAATATACACAATGGAATACTACACAGCAGAAAGAAAGAAGGAACTCTTACCTTTTGTGACAGCTTTGATGGAACTGGAGAATATTATGCTAAATTAAATAAGATGGGCAGTGAAAGGCAAATACCATATGATCTGACCTCTAAGAGGAATCTAATAAACAAAATAGACTAATGAAGAAAATAGAACCACAGGCAATGTTAGACTTTGATTTACAGATTTTTAAGGTAATAAACTTGTGTTGTTTTAAACAACTATATTTGTAGTCATTTGACATGGCAATAGTAGAAAACTAATACAGCTCCCTCTGAGTCATGGGCTTTTGTACTTTTCAGATTGACCTTTGGCATCTTGGACCTAGTGGTCTCTCTATATTGACCTTATTTATCTATTTTCAGACCTTTTTGGATCTTGACGTGAAGATATCATCCAGCCTTGAGATCTGTACTGATGGCATATTGCTCTGCTTTTAGTTTCTTTTCTGCCAAAAGTTTGTCTGGGGTTAACATAACAACTTTTTTCTTCTGTAGTACTTTCCTCCTTCCATATACCTTCAACACTAGTCTGTGTTTCAAGGCTTTATATTATTTGACCCCAAACTATCTTTCTGATCCTACCTCCTCCAGTTTTTCATGGTCAAGTGGCTACAGTTAAATTGTACTTCTCACTATTTTCACATATCTTGACTTTAGAAACTTGAATCAGTCAGGATAGGCTAGGTCATGCCATAAAAATAAAAAACAAGCTCAAAATTTTAGTGACTTAGGATATATCCATATGGGTCACTTGAAAGCTCTGTACATTTCTCATGTGCCTGATGGAACAGCTACCATTTCAGAACTTGCTGCCCACCATGCAGTGAAAAAGCTGTGTGTGAGATCAGTAGTTATGCTCAATGAAGGAGTAACATATGTCCCTTTGACTTTCAACCCATTGTCTACAATGAGCCACATGGTCCAGAGGACTATAGAGTATAAGTGTATTGTAGTGGGGAAGAGGGCCACTGCCATCAGTCTACAACCCTCTACAAGAAGGATTGGGGAATAGCCTCACACCTACCAAGTCTATCCACATCTACACTCTCCTGCAGATGAGGTTTCTTGGGGTGCACCTGGTCATGAAATGGTAAAGTGGTGACTTTATGGTGTCTTTGACTTAGATCATCAATGGATTATGAGAACTTTAACAGGAAGAAAATGGTTTGTTCACTCAACCACCATAATCATGCATTGAACTTCCATTGAATTGAAAGTAGAGTTGAGTGCTTAGGAACTAAAATGATGAACTAGACATACAGTGTCCACTAGAAATAGGAGGGACTCTGGGGTAAATGTTTCTCCCCAACTTTGGCAGTCATGAAGGAGGTGGCCAGGAAGGCAAGTGGGACAAATAAGAGAGCACATTGGGTTTATCAGTTTTGTCCAACATTTGCATAGGCTTTTGATGATGTTTGTTCTAGTTTTCTTCACAACTTCTGGGGGAACTTGTAAGAAACTGAATTGTATGCATTTGAAATCTATCTAAGGAGGTGCTGTGCTAGAGGGGAAGGAATACGTGCTTTGGAATTAGGCACAGCTGAACAGGATTTCTAGGTCTGCCCTACATTACTTTGTGATCTTGGGGAAAGTAACCTCTCTGAGACTTGTTTTCCTCATTTGTAAAGTGATTAATAGATTTCTCAAAAGATTAATGAGAAAACAGAAAACATACTTATTTTGGGATTTGGTACAACTAGGCTCTAAATAAACATTGGTTTCCTTCAGTCTTCCTCATGAGACAGAGTAGCACCATTTAAAATACTGTTTTATAAAGACATTTACTTTGCCCAAGTTTGGTCTGTTTATGTAGTTTCCTTTATTTTCTCTCTCTTTTTTTGTATTTTTTTTTTTGCAGTATAATTCACGTACCATAAAATTCATGCTTTCAAAGTGTATAGTTCAATGATTGTTTTTATGTTCAAGAGCTATGCAAGCAACACCTCTATTTAATTCCATAACATTTCCTCATTCCCCAAAGAAGCCCATATCCATTAGCAGTTACTCCCCATTCTATCCTTCTCCTACACCCTGCCAACCACTAATCTACTTTTATTATGATAATCCCTTTCATATGAATGAAATCATGCAATGTGTGGCCCTATTTTGTCTGGATTCTTTCACGTAATATAATATTTCAATGTTCATCCATGTTGTAGCACATATCAGTACTTCATACTACCTTTTTTATTGCCAAATAATACTCTGTGGTGAGGATATGCCATATTTTTGTTTATCTATTTATCAGTTGATGGGCATTTCAGTTGTTTCCATTTTTAGATATTGTGAATAGTGTGCTAGGAGCATTGATGTGCAAGTATTGTGCAGTCACATATTTTATTTCTTTTGGGTATATCCCAGGAATGGAGTTTCTGCATCATATGGTAACTCTAGGTTCAGTGTTTAAGGAATTGCCACACTGTTTTTCAAAGTGGCAGCACCAGTTTACATTTCCATGAGCAATGTGTAAAGGTTTCAATTTCTAGAGATCCTTGTCAATACTTGTTATTGCCTGCCTTTTTTAAAAAAATAATTATAACCTTGTTGTCAGTTTTCCAAATTATAGCTATTCTACTACATGTGAAGTGATATCTCATTGTGGTTTTGATTTGCATTTCCATGATGACCAAGGATGTTGAACATTTTTCATATGCTTACTGGCTTTTTGTATATCTTTTTTGGAGAAATATCTATTTAAATTAGTTTTCTTTCTTTTTACACCATCTCCTCTTATTTTAAATTATGCTTTTTTCTTTATACTGTTACTGGCCTTGTAATAGTTTCATATTAGGTAGCGTGATACCTCCAACTTTGTTCTTTCTCAAGATTGTTGTGGCTGTTCATGGTCTTTTGTGGTTCCATGTACAGTTTTGAAATATTTGTTCCAGCTCTTTGAAAAATTCCATTGGTATTTTGATAGGGATTGCATTGCATCTATAGATTGCTTTGTGTAATATGGACATTTTAACCATGTTAATTCTTTCTATCCATGGTATATGCACAGTACATGCTTCCATTTACTTTGATCTTCTTCAGTTTCTTTCTTCACTGTCTTAAAATTTTTTAATATAGATCTTTTACCTCCTTGGGTAAACTTATTCCCAGATTTTTTCAATGCAATTATGAATAGCTTGTTTTCTTAATTTTTGTTTCTGGTAGTTTGTAATCAGTTTGTACAAATGCAACCAATTTCTGAAAATTAATTTTGTATCCTGCTACTTTATTGGATTCATTGATCAATTCTAATCATTTTTTGTGGAATACCCTATTTTTTTGACTATTAGATGCACCCAGGTTTTAGAGAAGAATAGGAAAAATTTTTGAAGCAAAAAATGTGGAAAAATATTTAATAACATAAATAACATAATATTTCACCAATGTAAATGTAAACAGAACTCAAAAACAGCATTAACAAGCATTATTCCTCCCAAATTCGGGGGTGAAATGTGCGTCTTATAGTCCGAAATATACAGCATTTAGTGTTCTCTACATATAGTATCATGTCATCTGTAAATGACAGTTTTACTTTTTCTTTTTTGATTTGGATGCTTCTTATTTATTTTTCAAGTCTGAGTACTATGGCCAGGACTTCCAATACTATGTTGAATAAAGTTGGTGATAATGGACATCCCTGTTTTGTTCCCTGTCTTAAGGAAAATGCTATTAGCTTTTCACTATTGGATATAATGTTAGCTGTGGGTTTGTCATGTATGGCCTTTATTATGTAGAGGCATGTTCCCTCTATTCGCACTTTGCTGGTAGTTTTTATTATAAATGGGTGCCGGATTTTGTCAAATGATTTTTCTGCACCTATTGATATGATCGTGATTTTTATCCTTCATTTTGTTGATGTGGTGTATCATGTTGACTTATTTTCAGATATTGAACTGACCTTGCTTCCCAGGAATAAATCCCGCTTGATCATGATGCATGATCCTTATAATGTATTGCTGAATTCAGTTTGCTAATGTTTTGTTGAGAATTTTGTTGAGGATTGTCTTTGTTAGGTTTTGGAATCAGGATAATGTTAGCTTTGTAAAATGAGTTTGGGAGTCTTCCCTCCTCTTGATTTTTTTAGGCATAGTTTGATAGATGTTAAGTCTTTGAATGTTTGGTGAAATTCACCTGTGAAGCCACTGGGTCCAGGAATTTCTTTTATTGTGAGTTTTTTTATTACTGTTTCCATTTTTTGGTTGTAATCAGTCTGTTCAGATGTTCTGTTTCTTCCTGATTCAGTCTTTGAAAATTGATTGTATGTTTTAGGAATTAATCATTTCTTCCAGATTGTCCAATTTGTTGGCACGTAATTGTTCATATTATTTTCTTATACTCATCTGTATTTCTGTGGTGTCATGTTGTCACTTCATTCATTTCTGACTTTATTTATTTGGGTTCTCTTTTTTTTCTTGATGAGTATGGTTAAAATTTTATCAATATTTTTATATCTTTTCAAATAATCAGCTCTTGGTTTCATTGAGCTTCATATTGTATCTTTAGACTATCTCACTTATGTCTCCTCTAAGCTTTATTTCCTTCCTTATACTAACTTGGGCTTTGTTTGCTGTTCTTTTTCTAGTTCCTTTAGGTATAAAATTAGATTGTTTGATATTTCTCTTGTTTTCTGTGGTAGGCCTGTATTGCTGCATTTCCTTTTTCGAAATGCTTTTGCTGTGTTCCATAGATTTTGAGTCATTGTGTTTTTCTTTTTCATTTGTCTCAAGGTATCTTTTGATTTCTTCCTTTGTCTTGTTGTTAACCCATTCATTGTTTAGTAGCATGTTATATAGCTTTCATGTGTTTGTGTGTTTTTCAGTTTTTTTCTTATAATTGATTTCTATTTTCATACTATTGTGATTGGAAGATGCTTGATATGATTTCAGTCTTCTTAAATTTATTGATACTTGTTTTGTGTCCTAACATGTAGTCTACTCTGGAAAATGTTCTATGTATGCCTGAAAAAGTGCTTTTGGATGAAATGTCTAAAATATCATTCAATTCACCTGGTCTAACATGTCATTTAAGTTGCAGTTTCCTTTTTGATTTTCTGTCTGGATGAATTATCCATTGATGTAAATGAAATGTTAAAGTCCCCTACAATTATTGTATTACTGTTGGTCTCTCCTTTAATGTCCATCAATATTTGCTTTATAAATTTGGGTTCTCCTACATTGGATACGTTATGTTTATAAGGGTTTTATGCTCTTGTTAGATTGATCTCTTTATCATTGTTTAGTGTTCTTTGTCTCTTGCTATACACTTTGTTTTAAAGTCTGTTTGTCTGATATAAGTATTGTAACCTCAGCTTTATTTTGTTCCTATTTGCATGAAAAATCTGTCTCCATTACTTTACTTTCAGTCTCTGTGCCTTTTAATCTTAAATGTGTCTCTTTTAGACAGTAAATGTAATGGTTTTCTTTTCTTATTCATTCAGCTAACCTATGCCTTATTTCCCCATTTAAAAAAATTTATTTTTAAATTTTTATTTTGCTATTATAGTTGATATTTGATATTATATTAGTGCCAGGTGGATAGCATAGTGGTTATACATTATATAATTTATGAAGTGATCATTTTAATAAGTCTAAACCTCCTGACGCCATACATAATTATTATAATATTAATGATCACATTCCCTATGCTGTATTTTATACATTCATGACTGTTTTTAACTACCAATTTGTACTTAATTAATCCCTTTACCTTTTTCACCCAATCCCCCCTAGTCTCCCATCTGACAACCATCAGTTTGTTCTGTGTATCAGTGTTGTTTGTTAATTTATATTGTTTTATAGATTCCACATAAAGTGAAGTCATGTGTGGTATTTTTCTTTCTCTGTTTGACTTATTCACTTAGCATAACCCCCTCTAGGTTCATCCATGTCACAAATGGTAAGCGTTCCCTAGTTATGGCTGAGTAATATTCCACTGTATATATGACCACATCTTTATCCAATCCTATCAATGAACACTTGGGTCTCATTTTCTCATACATTCAGACACTCTGTGTCTTTTGATTGGAAAATTTAATCTATTTACATTTAAAGTGACTATAGATAGACATATAGTTATTATTGTTTTATTATTCATATTTATGCTTTTTTTTCCTTTTCTTAAAGAAGTTCCTGTAACTTTCTTGTAATACTGGTTTGATGGTGATTATGTCTTTTATATTTTTTGTCTGGGAAGTTCTTTAGCTTAATGATAGCTTTGCTGGGTAGAATAGACTTGGTTTAGATCCTTGCTTTTCATCACTTTGAATATTTCATGCCAATCCCTTTTGGCCTGCAAAGTTTCTGTTGAGAAATCAGCTGATAGTCTTATAACTAACTGCTTTTCTTTTGCTGCTTTAAGGTTCTTTCTTTGTTTTTAATCTTGGCATTTAAATGTCAAGATTATGATGTACTTGGTGTGGGCCTCTTTGGGTTCATCTTGTTTTGTACTCTCTGTGCTTCTTGGACTGTGTGTCCATTTTTCTTGCCAGGTTAGGGTAGTTTTCAGTTTTTTTTTTTCCTATGAGTCATGAAAGGAGGAAAGGTAGGAGGAAACTAAAAATTAAATCCATTCATGCTATGAACTGAATTGTGTCCCCTCATTCTGAGTTCATATATTAAAGCCCTAGCTTCCAATGTAACTGTATTTGAAGACAGGATTTTCAGGAGGCAACCAAGGTTAAATGAGGCAATAAGGGAGGATTTCTGACCCAACATAATTAGTGCCTTACCACCCCGCCAAGACTGGGAGATACAGCAGATTTACCTAATACTTAGAAACAAACAGAGAGGCAGCCAAAATGAGGAGAAAAGCATTTTCCAAATGAAAAAAACAGGAGAAAATTCCAGAGCTAAACAAAATGGATGCAAGCAATCTATCACATATAGAGTTCAAAACGTTGGTTATAAGGATGTTCAACAACCTTAGAGGAAGAGTAGATCAACTCAGTGAGAACTTCAACAAAGAGATAGTAAACATAAAAAGGAACATAGAAACCATAAAAATAACCAGTTGGAAATGAAGAATACAATAACCACAATGAAGGACACAGGAGAGGGAATTAATAGCAGATTAGATAAAGCAGAGAACTGAATCAGCAACTTGGAAGAAAAGATAGCAGAAAATACCCAATCAGACAGCAAAAATAAATAAAAAGTAAATAAATAAATTGGGATAGTTTAAGGGACCTACAGGGCAACATCAAGCATAATATTTGTATCATAGGGGTACCAAGAAGAAGAAGAGAGAGAGCAAGAAATTGAAAACCTACTTGAAGAAATAACTGAAAACTGCCCCAACCTGGCAAGAAAAATTGACACACAGTCCAAGAAGCACAGAGAGCACCAAACAAGATGAACTACTAATGTGGAAAAGAGCTAAACTAGGGGACCATAAATGTATTATTAAAGTTACTGAGCATTGGCTCTGTTTTATTCAAAATGTTCAAGTAAAATCTGGCTTGGGTGACTATATGTCAAGCATAGGCTAGAGGAGATTCTGGCACTGGGTGGGAATTGGACTAGATAACTTTGGAGATTACTTACGATTTTAAGATTTTTATGATTCTCAACAGAATATTGGTGGGTTTGAGTTTTACATTATCTTTTCTGCTGAACACCCTTGATGGAGGCACTAACAGGAAATGAAATGTCCCAAATGTAAGTAGAAGGAGGGTATTTACCAAAGCCAGGTTTCTGGAAAATCCACTATCAAAACTGGCTGCTTTATTAGAAATAGTCAATAAGTAATTGTGATTTTGAAATGTTAGTACACTAGCATACTATTGCCACCCAAGGAACAATGGTTAACAAAGCGAGAATAACAAAGACACAGTTACTGATGAAAGAGAACTTTATGTGAAAGGGATTACTAACATCATTTATTATTTTTATTTAGTATTTTGATATAAAGGAAACAAGGAACATTGACTACCGTCTTCAAAAAAGATACTATAGCTTACCTTTCCCAAATGGTAGGTGCCTGTTATTTCACGAATCTATAAAGTCCTTGGGAAGGGTGTCATATTTTTCAAGTATTTATGTTCCCAGAATTTAGTACAATACTTAGCACATAAGAGCCATATGATAACTATTGAATGAATTAGTTAATGACTGTCTGAATAATATGGATTATTTATTCCTGTATTTGTGTAAAAATTTTTCCTTTGAATGTATTTTTGAGAGCTCTATCAAGTTATAAGTAACTACAGTAATCTGCACATATTCATAGTGGACAATTTGATGTTTAGACGTGTACATCCATGAAACCATCATCACAATCAAGGTGGTGAACATATGTAATGCTTCTCATGCTCCTTTGTAATTCCTTTTTCCTGCCATTGTCTATATATCTTCTCTCCAAGCAACCACTAGTTTTTGTCACTATTGATTATATTTCACTTTATATAAAAGTAATCATTCAATGTACTCTTGTTTGTATGGCTTTTTTCATTTGGCATAATTATTTTGAGATTTTTCCATGTTGTGTTATTGAATGAGTCAATAATTCATTTTTTAAATTCACTAGTTAGAATTGCTGAGTAGTACTCATTATATAGACATACCACAGTTTGTTTATTCACCTATTGATGATTTGGGTTGCTTCTAGTTTTTGGCTATAACAAATAAAGATGTTATTAATATTCATGTACAGGTCTCTGTGTGGACATATGTTTTCTTTTCTCTTTGATAAATAAATACCTGAAGTAGAATGGCTGTATCATGTGGTAAAAGGTTTAAATATGCTAAATTTTGAATATGTAGGAAATTGCCAAACTATTTTCTAAAGTGATTATGCCATTTTACATTCTCGCCAGCAGTTGATGGGTATTGAGGTTTCTCCCCATCCTCACCAACACTTGGTATAGACAATCCCTCTAATTTTAACTGATGTAATAGGAATGTAGTAGTATCTCATCATGGTTATTTCTCATTTTCCTAATGATTGATTATGGTGAACAAGTTTTTATGTGCTCATTTGCTATCCATTTACTTCCTTGTTAAAGTGTCTTTTCAAATATTTTGCCTGTTTTTTAAAAATTGGATGGTTTGTTTTTTAAAGTGAGTCAGAGTTCTTTCCATATTCTGAATATAAGTCCTTTATCAGATACAGTAGTCTCCCCTTATCCATAGTATTGCTTTCCACAGTTTTAGTCACCAATGGTCAGCCACAGTTAGAAAATATTAAATGGAAAATTCCAGAAATAAACAGTTCATAAGTTTTGAATTGTGCACCATTCTGAGTAGTGCAATGAAATCTCTCAAGGTCCTGCGTGCTTCATCCTGGTTGGGATATGAATCACCCTTTTATTCTTTGCATCTAGGCTGTATACACTATCTACCCATCAGTCACTTAATATCCTTCTTTGTTATCAGATCCACTATTCTGAAATATGAACCAGCTCAATTTTCAATGTATTTTGATCTCTCTGTAGCAAGTACTGTAGGTGTCACCAGATTCCCTTTAATAGGTTGGTGCCATAATTTCCAGGTTCAGAGGATGTTAGCTTACTAACTGATTAAATCTACAGCCTTGTCTGGAAGCTTCTGACCTAATAGAACATGAGAATGACTTCTTGATGGTGCAATTGAGGGACCTTTTACACCTGCAAATGTTGGGCACTGTTCTTCAGGATCCAGCATTTGCCCTAAACCAATCAATGGCGTTTGTATGTTGCATTGCTGTTGGCAGGTAGACCACATGTATCTGGAACCTAAGGGATATAAGTAAGGATGATACAACTCACCATCGCTATGCACCTCTCAGTTCTGTAGCTCTAGAGATCCTGGTCCCTAAGCAGGTAATTCTTCCATCTGGGGTATAACAAGAGTCCAATGTAAATTAAAACTATAGCTGCCACTTGACATTTTTGTATTCTCCATTCCAGTGGACCAGCAGTCAAAAGAGGGAATTGCCATGTTGGCAGGGGTAATTGTTGCCACTATATAATCATAGCAGGTTGGAATATGTCTGGCACCCAGACGATCCCCTGGGATATCTCTTGGCATTCCCATGCTCAATTTTAACAGTAAACTGACAAGTGAGGCAATAAAGCCTTGATACCTAGGGGCTTAGACTACTCAAGGATAAGGGTCTGGGTTATCCCATCAGAGGAGTCACATAGATCACAAAAGTACTAGCAGAACAGGAGGGAAATCTAGAAAGGATAGATGAGAAGGGAGATGAATGTCAGTTATGATTTTGGAACCAACTTCAGCAGAGGGACAGTAGCTCATCTCACTAACTTTATTCCTCTAAGTTTTCATGGAAATTGCAACTGAGAATCCTGGGGAAGCAGGGACTGACTAGATGGAGTAAATGTAATGTGAGAAGCAAGTGGACCGAGCTGTATAAGGGATAAAAGATGCTGATAGTATTCTGTCCCCATTCTCTTTATTAGGGGTGTACACCAGCCCCCCAGCTGTTTAAGTGCTGGCTGCTAATGGCATACACACACATACATTTTTTTTGAAAGATGGTTCTTGGCTGAGGAGAAGTCACTTTGCCAGAGATACATCAGAGGTTATACCTTTCTCCCTCTGCCCTGGGGCAGCCCCATGGCCTTGGAGTTACTGATGCAGAGCCATAACAGCCCAGCTTCCCATTTGAATGGCATAACCTTTAAAGCACATTATCTTCCAGAGCTCCCTGTGGAATCAGGTTGACACTAGACTTCCTCCAAAGTCATGTTTGCTTAGCCTTTTCTTCTGCTCTAGCCTGATTCCCTCATTGATGTCCTTACCAGTTTCTCCTAAGAATATTTCAATAAATCATTTATGCAGGAATCCCTATTTCAGTCTCTGCTTCTAAGGAACCTGACTTAAGGTCCTCCTTTTCAGGCACTTCAGATTAAACAGGCACACTTCATTTTATTGTGCTTTGCAGATGTTTTGTTTTTCACAAATTGAAGGTAAGACCCTCCACCAGCAAAACAGTTATGATTCACTTCATTGTGATATTCATATTATTGTAATAGTCTGGAACTGAACTTGCTATATCTCCAAGGTGTACCGGTAGTTAATTTAGTTACCAGTTAAGCTACTTAACTGTTTCTTCATCTATATTCCAAAAAGTTTTTGAAATCTCTTATACTCTGTTGTTTTTTTCTCATTATTGTTGTCTTTCTAAGAAAGATCTAATCTTTTTATTCCTCTTCTGACATTTAAACACATTTTTTAGAGAACAGAGTTGTATGCATGTGGCTGATCTCATAAGGAAGTTTGAACTGCCTGTATGTAGAAACTCAGGTTTGTTTTGTATTTTCTGTTAAATATACCATTTCCACAAAAGATAATAAATATTCCATTAAAACTAGTTAGATAAAAACATAGTGACAATTAGGAATTGTAATGCTTTAAATTTTAAACAAGATGTCAGAAATTCCAAGGAGCAGTGTATTGGAGTGAAGTCATCCATTTTGCATTCAATTTAGTGTTTCCAAGAAGCATTTCATTTAACAGAGGGATATGCATGAAACATTTATTTACTTTGAACAGGTTTACTGATCCCTCCTAGAACAACCAATGCCAACACTTTTGTTAATGAGATAAAACAAGGTCATTAGGGTTATAATTACATGACTCACTGAATTTTCACCGCGTTTATTTATCCAGTTCACTAATGTTTTCTTAAAATATTTATTTGCCATGGTCATACTTCTTGGCTTTCAACAAACGCGTGTATGTGTATCACTTATGTCTATGTGATGCGTCACGATGACTTGGTGGTGATTAGCCAAAAACCTATCTGGAGTTCTTAGAGAGTGTTGTATCAGTGACTGTGGGTCAATCCATATAATTATGCTGTATCTATTTGCTTTTTGTTGTTTTTTTTTTAGTATATTTTACTGATTACGCTATTACAGTTGTCCCAAATTTTCCCTCTTTGCTCCACTCTGCCCAGCACCCCATTCCCTCCAGCAATCCCTCCCCTCCACTTAGTTCATGTCCTTGTGTTGTGCATATAAGTTCTTTGGCTTCTCCATTTCCTACACTATTCTTAACCTCCCCCTGTCTATTTTGTACCTACCAATTGTACTTCTTATCTCTGTACCTCTTCCCCCATTCTCCCCCTTCCCCCTCCTAGCTGATAACCCTACAAATGATCTCCATATTTATGATCCTATTGTTTGCTTAGTTTGATTTTTCCATTCAGTTGTTGATAGTTGTGATATGTTGCCATTTTAATGTTCATAGTTTTGTATATGTCTTGTCTCCCCTACAGAGTTGTAAGCAAGAGCTATGCCCTCTATCCCTCCAGAATCTGGTACACAGCAGATGCTCAACTGGATATTGCAGTTCAAAATAAAGTAAAACAAAACAGAAAAAGCCTAGCAAATATTTGTTTGAGAAATTTCCTATAGTTACCAATGACTTGCAAGTTAGTTATGTTAACTGTCAATCTCTAATCTACCATAAGTAAATAGTTGCCCTGTGTCTCCTAACACTTTCTTGTTGCAAATAAAATTGGATCAGGAACCGTGGCACAGCTGGTTTGAGTACTAGGTACCAAAGTACAGTTCAAGTGAAGTCATTCTCAGTGCAGCTTACTGGTTCATTCAGTGTCACTTCACAGAGACACACTATTTATGTTCTTCCTTCCACATCTGCAAAACTCCTTTCAGAGTCGATGAGAATTACAGGCTTTGAGCACACTGGAGACATCATATGAGACTTTATTTTGTGCTTATGTTTTTTTTCTGGTATTACCAGAGGACAGTGTTAATATTGGGGTGATATGTATTATAGAAACCACATAACCAAATTATTTCACAGTTGGAGGGGACTTTAAAAGTCCTTTGGTTGAACATGTTACACCCTATTTTATTCATGAGAGAAGTAAGGCTCAAAGACTTCAAGTTCCTTAATTAAATGTGGTTAGTGGTAGATGCGGGATAGTGATGGCATCTCAGTGCAGGCGTATTTCAGGGAACTGACACTCAGTTCTCAGGTATACAAAAGTCATTTAACAAACAGGTTAAAATGGATTTCTATTGTATTCATTATTTTAAAACAAAAATATTGCAAGTTATTTTTTGCTGAAAAATTAAGGAATCAAACTTTTGATATTGAAAATTATTTAAACATAAATAAGTATCTTGTTCCTGTTTTAGTCTGCACAAGGCCATGGGCCATTTGAGTCTTAAACCATGAATACAAAGACTATCATTGCTCCAGGACTGGTGGTGTGAGATTTTGGAATTCAATTTTTACAGTGCAAGAGATCATTTTGAATGCATACTGACCCAAGGATAGACATCTAGGAAAAAGATTAGATTTTAGATCAAATTCCTTATGTGTTTGAATTTTTCTAACAAAGGGTTGAGCATGTTAAAAATGTTTGGATTATTTGGAAGTTGGAGTAAGCAGGTTCTGCTATTTTCAGAGCCATTGTAAGTCTTAATGACTGACTTTTTTTTAAGAGAGAGAGAGGGGAAGGGAGAGAGAGAAAGGGAGAGAGAAACATCAGTTGGTTGCCTCTCATATGCATCCGCATTGGGAACCGAATCTGCAACCTGGGCTTAGGCCCTGAGCTATAATAGAACCCATGACCTTTCAGTTTACAGGACAATGCTTCAACCAACTGAGCCACACCAGCCAGGACATGAATGACTTTTGATCATGCTGGTGCCCCCAAGGGTTTTATCTTCAGCCTGATATTCTTTAAGATCTAATTCATATGTCCTCTGTTTGTCAACATGAATTTCTTTCTCAAACATCAGTGGTAGAAGGTACTGGAAAGTCAGAAAGTTGCTAGCAATAACCATATCAAAAGCATTATAGGTCAAACCCAGAGAGAGAGCAAGAGGACAGCAAATAGGTGTCTTGGGGTAAAGTCAGCAAGAATGGGTGATGCAGGGGCAGGGAACCCAGACAAGGAAAATTAAAGACCTTTAAGAAGAAGGGTACAGGCAGGATCAGACAATACAGCACTGGTAATCCAAGTCAAGGATCTGTACAAGAGGTTAAGGATATAACTCAAAAGATCTGAAAAAGTGGAGCCACATGCCGGAAACAAGAATAAAGTTCAACAAAGAGTAAATATAGAGAGAAAAATTTGAACTAGGTAATGCCCTTTACATACTCCTTCCCAGCAACCTTGGGCTGTATCTAGTCCAAGTCAGAAGATGAGATACCTGGATGGAGGCTGAGCTCCTAATACAAGGGAGTATGCCTTTATTTCTTCTCTAACTTCCTCTATTCTGTACACTGTATTTATCCCACAAATTTTTACTGAGTGAAAGTTGTATGGATAAAACACACATGCATTTTGGAGGGACACTGGACCAGGTCTGAGACACGTGTTTAGCAGTGAATGGATTAGTCTGGATGAAGATGTGGACAAACTGCATTAATTACTCAGCCTAATTTGCCATAATTGTTACTGGTTGAAGTAAGAGTTAGCATCTTTCAATTCTTACATATAGTTCTGAGGCTTCCTCCACACAGGCCTCCTGTCACATTCTGCTCTGAATTCACTGAGGTCACTGCAGACTCTCTGTTGCTTTATGACTCTTGTAAGACTGTTGCTAGGGAAGATTTCCCAGGACCTGTGAGGTCAGTGAGAATTTGAACAATGAAAAGAATAAAAGAATTTATTAGCTTTCTATTTAAAGTTTGCTTTGTGGAAAACCTTAGGAAGATGAGTCATTAATAAGCATTTTTAAAACAGCATAAAATTTTTTAACTAGAGGGGACTGTGTCATTTATATGGAAATGTTTTGGGATTATGATGTGATGGAATTTTAACTTGTCATTGCAAATAAATTTGAAGCCCCAAGAACACATGAAAGCCCAGCAGTTGTGATAAGAACTTGTTCAATTCCCACCACTACATTGTAAGATGACTTGAAAAAATTACTTTACCTCTCTGTATCTCATTTTCTTTGTCTGAGACAGGACATTTTTAGACTAAAGCTACAGGGGCATTTTCAGCTCTGTTAATGATTTATATTTTGTTTTTCTCACAAAGTTTTGGGAAATAATGAGTGTTTATTTAATAAATACAGACTAAGCCTGGCCCTCACAAAGCTGTGTAGTTCTATGAGGGAAATGGTCCCTTGGGTTGGGTAAACAAGATGAGAAGGATTTAGGTGAATAAATCTATAATTTGAGCATCTGCCTAAAGTTTGTCATAAAGATAATCTGGGCTCTGGATACCTGATAACATACACAACTGCTTTTGACAAGTAGAACTGCTGGAGACAAAGTTATGTCAACATCTGAGTGAGGTGTAGATTAGCAGTACCTAACTTCTTAGGGAGGGCTGATAAGTGAGACACAAGGAAAATAAGGCCAACAGGAAGGGCATCCAAGTAAATCGGAATAAAGTCCAGCCTACAGAATGTTCCCAGCAGAGGTATAAGAGATGCAATTGTAGTTGGCAGAGAAAGTATTTGCTCTCTACATGAGAAGAGCCAGCAAGAACAATGGAAGGGACCCGACAAAAGAAAGAGACATTCCAAAAAGATGGGAAAACGATATGGTCATGCAACACAAACAGACCCCCTCCTATTAGGTTTTATATTATCTCATCTCTTCTTAGCTGAAAATAGTTTCCTTTTTGTCTTCCTGTCACCTCTTGAAATACTTGAGATTTAGATTATAGCCTCCGTGTACCAATGAAAACTTGCACTTGAACCATTATGTTGAAAGATGCTTACTCAGAGGCCTCTGAGAGATTTTCATAACAGAACTGCTGTTTGGGACTTGGGAAGTGACCAGTCTCTTTGATTTCCTAGGGAAAGCCACCACAACAAAGTCCTCAAGGTCAAAGCTTTGCTTTACACTGAACAAGAAATTGCAAATTTTGACTTTTTGGTGGGTTCACAGAGAGGTCACCAGGACTGGCTCCTACACACATTGCCAGTAACAACAGACTTGTCCACAATGCAAAAGGAAAAAAAAATCTTTGGAATATTGTTGCAAAGTCTCTGTGGATGAATTTTAAAACTTGATGAAATGATTGATCAAGTGGCTGTAAAATTTGGATCAAAGGATCAAAGAGTGGCTTGGAGTATAATAGTGAACACTTAAACTTAGGTGCAGTAAGGCAAGATTTCTTATTTCTGTGACCTTTGTAATGTTAAACCCATAGTCTTGTTATTTGTTGTTGTTTCCCAAGGAGAGGCACAGTTGTCTCTGCCCCAATGTGATTTGATGTCCTTCTGCTCTCTCAAATCTCTTTTCACTCTTCCTGCTATTTCAGACAAGAGTCTCAATGAACCATGGAAACCAGGTCTAAGCCTGCATAGGCAGACTGTCTGCTGCAAGTCCAGGTCACCACTGTTAAGCACAAGGCTCTCTTTTGATCTGGCAAAGCATCACAGCTATCTCTGTGTTTGGAGAACCCAGGTTGTCTGAAAGGAAGCATTGTTCATTTACAGCACTCTGTCCAAAGCATCCTCCTTAGATAGGTTGTTCCAGGGCTCATTAGACCCTTTGCAACTACAACTCTTGAGCAGAAGGGTAGAAGTTTCATAGGTAAGAAAGTTGACACTTTACCCAAGAAGAAATTCTTTATTTTCTAAAAATAAGGGGCACATCTGAAACAAAAGACATTTTTAATTTAAAATACAGTTGGTAAATATAATTTTCTACTACTGAGGAGGACTTACTAACACAAAACTCAGACGAAAGGCCCTCTTGGATTGGAAGTGAACTACCTGTGAAAAAAAGCTCATGCTCTTTGAAATGGCCTGATTCCAGTGGATGACATCCCCTTCATACTTCCCAGTCACTTTAAGTCTTTGCTTTTATTTATTTATCTTTTTAGCAACCTCAGTACTTGAGTTCTGGCTAACAAAGAATTCAGGGCCAAGACTCAAATACAAGCAAAATTTTATTTAGAAAGTCATGGAGGTGGAAGAAGTGAGCCAGCTGGGCTGCATGGGCTCAGGAAATAAGTTACAGAGGCAAAAGAAGGGCCCTTGGAGCTTAAAAGAAAGCAAGCAAGGATATATGTCCTTGGGAGAAAAGGAGGGCATAAAACTTAGATGTACTCTGGAGAAAGAGAGAGCTGTGCGCAAAAGGTCTTTGCTTTTGATCTTAGTTTTCAGGCTTTGTGTTTTAATATATCACTGTTTTTAATGCAGAAATTTCAAAAAAGTTTAAATCCTGTTTGAGTCCCTGGAGCTGTAAGCTCATTTTGTATCTATTAGGGACTGAAGACTGAGTCCTTGGCTTGGTTTGTTTTTCCTTTTGGTAGAGTTGTAATAAACTGTTCTCTATAGTTTGGGAGTTGGCCCACTGAGATCAGCAGCTGTTAGCCTTTTTCTTTTTTGAGAAGCACAGCAGATAGCTCTGCTATGGAATGCACAGGACTGCTGAGAACCCCAGGGAAGCCTGCTGAGAAAGCCCTTCTGAGGGTCAGTTTGGAAGGAGCCTCAAGGAAAAAGGGTGAGGGTTAATGACTCCCTTCATGAGGCTTGCTGGCAGTGGTCCTTCACCTCAAATGGAAATTTCAGAAGTTTCTGTACTGCTCACAAGAGTATTCCTGGAGTTGAGTAGCAGAAAGTAAGGCCAAGCATAATGTAGTGACTCTGCTGAACACAGCTCTGTCTCCAGGAACTCATCATCATCATTAAATAGCATTTATTAAAAGCCCACACGCATATGGTACGGAACAAACCACATTAAACAAGAACAGTTGGGTTGCTGGTCCTCTGGAGGGCCACAATTTAGAACACTAAAGAATGGACTTCTGCTTCTGTTAGGCTGTGTCCTGACAACCTAAGAACACTGAGAAAGGAGGTTAGTTACACAGTGACTAATATTAATGCAAATAATAATAATTTGTACATTAATATAATATTGATTTTAATAAGTATCATTAATTAAAGACTTTCTTGGTTCCAGGCCCAAAAATATTTGCTTTTGCAATTGAAAAATATCATTATTAACCTCAAGTGCAAAGAAGGAGATATCATTTATATATATTTTTTATGTAAGAGGTAGCTGATGCTTAAGCAACTTAAATAATTTGCCCTTGAACACAAAGCCTCTAGGTAGCAGAGCCAGAACTTGAGTTTATGTTTATTTAAATCTAAAGACAATGCTAGACCACATTGAAGTTGGCCTTGGGTGGGTTAGGAAAATACTTATATTTATAATAAAATATTTATATTTATAATATAAGTTCTATACTTTTTAGATAGCAAGATAATTTATCTATGACTTTAATAAAGTTCAGAAAGCACCATTCAACTCTATTTAAAATGATGCCATTTCTACCATTAACAGGGTTAAGTTTTTTTTGTTTTTTTTTTGGCATGGCAAACAGGAGAAGTGGCACTAGTGAGTCTCAGAGTCTGTGATTAGTTTATTCACCAAATTGAATGAAGAAGACTGACCTAGAAAACTGGTCAGAACCACCTAGGCTGCAGAATTTTTGAAATATTCTTTTCTATAATAACCTGCCCTGATTAATAACCCTCAGATTGGAGGCAGGAAGATTCAAGAATTCCAATTTCTTTTCTTTGGTATTTATCTTGCCTGGTGTTCTCTGACATTAATTTGAGGAACTCTCAATCATTTTTTGAAACATTTCTTCTGTTCCCACATCTCTTTTTCTTCTGGTCTTTTCATTACACACAGTATATTATACCTTTTGTTATTGCCCCATATTCCTTGGATACTCTGTTTTTTAAAAGTCCTTGTTCTTGACTTCTAGTCAAAATGGAAATGTAGGTATATGCGACTCACCTCCTTGCACAAGCACAGCAAAATTATAGCTAAGCTACAGAACAAATATTATTCAGAAACATCAGAAAATCAAGCTGTATGGAAGCCTGACAACTAAGGAAGAAACCACATTCATTCAGAGAGGTAGGAGTGGTGCTAGGGCAGAGGTGCAGAAACATGGATGGGCTGGTCCCAAACCCACACGTGGCAGATATAAAATGGAGGGATATCTCAGGAGCCAGGAATGCCAGTCCCACACTAGACCACCCAGTTCAGGGCTCCAGTGTCAGAAAGATAAGTCCCCATAACTTCTGGCTATAAAAATCATTGGGGGTTGGGTTGGGTTGAAAATGCAGGATTCTTGGGCATTTCCTTTTGGAGGATGCTACACATGGACTTACTCTTATTCATTCCTTCTGGGCTCCAGCACCAGGGCAGCACTTTGAAGGACATCAGTGGCATATGGGCAGGAATTGAAGTGTACGGTCAGGGAGAGAGCTGGGGAGGCTGAGACCAGGTCCTGTACCTCTCACTGAGTGGCTTCAGGCCCAACAATAGCAGCAGATATCTGTAGCTTGCTTTAGAGCTTATGCCAAGGGGTCCTAGACAGAATGGAGGTGGTGGCTCACCTTGGCCTGAACCACATGGGAAATACCAGAGCCTACACACCCAGCAGACAGTTACATACAATGTCTGAGCACCTCCTAACCACCTCCACAAGCTGTGGAGGGAGATGGTTCCTGGCCAGGGGTGACAGGTAGTGCTACCAGCTGTCTGGACTAGATAAATCCATCCCATTTACCTGATGACAATAATCAAGACTCATCTACAAGAGGAGGGAGTACTCAGCCCACATAGAGGACATATTCAAATACTCAGGTTTGGTTGGGGGTAAGGAAAGCTGTACCACTGGAATCTACAGGACATCTACTACATTAGGCCATGCTACAAGGACATGAGTCAGAGCAGATATACATAATACACAGTAACAAATACAGGGAGGCTGCCAAAATGAAGAGAAAAGAAATGTTGCCCAAATGGAAGAATAGAACAAAACTGCAGAAAAATAACTAAGCAAAATGGAGATAAGCAATCTAGCAGATACAGAGTTCAAACATAGATTATAGGAATGCTCAAGGGATTCAGTGGGTACTTCAAAAGCATAAAATGATCTAATCAGAAATAAAGGAAGAACTAATTGAAATAAAGAATAATTTACAGGGAGTCAACAGCAGAATAAATGAAGCCAAGAATCATATCATTGATTTGGACCATAAAGAACCAAAAAACATAACAAACATAACAAAACAAAGAATAACAACAACCAATCAGAACATCAAGAAGAGAAGTTTAAAAAATAGTGTAAGGAGCCTCTGGGACAACTTCAAGCATTCCAACATTTGCACCATAGGGGCACCAGAAGGAGAAGAGAAAGAGTAAGAAATTGAAAACGTATTTGAAAAAATAATAAAAGAAAACTTCCCTAATTTGGTGAAGGAAATAGACGTACAAATCCAGGAAGCACAGAGAGTCCCAAACAAGATGGATGCAAGGAGGACCACATCAAGACACATCATAATTAAAATTCCATGGGGGAAAGATAAAGATAGAACCTTAAAGGCAGCAAGAGAAAAACAGATAATTACCTACAAAAAAGTTCTAATAAGATTGTTATCTGATTTCTCAAAAGAAACTCTGCAGGCTAGAAGGGATTGGAAAGAAGCGTTCAAAGTCATGAAAAGCAAGGACCTACATCCAAGACTGCTCTGTCCAGGAAAGCTATCATTTAGAATGGAAGGGCAGATAAAGTGTTTCCCAGACAAGGTAAAACTAAAGGAGTTTATCATCACCAGCTAATTATTATACGAAATGTTAAAGGGACTTATTTAAGAAAAATAAGATCAAAACTATGAATATCAAAATGGCAATAAATACGTAACTGGCAACAATTGAATCTAAAAAACAAACTAAGCAAACAAGCAGAGCAGAGACAGAAAATGATAGATATGGAGAACATTGGGATGGTCACCAGTGGGGAGAGGTGTCTGGGGGTGGGGGGAAAGGTGCAGGGATTAAGAAGTACAAATTAGTAGTTACAGAATAGGCAGAGGGATGTTAAGAGCAAGTATAGGAAATGGACTTGCCAAAGAACTTATAGGCATGACCCATGGACATGAACAAAGGAGGGGGATTGCCAGAGAGAGTGGGGGGTGCTGGGTAGAGGCAGAAAAAGGGGGAAAATGGAACAACTATAATAGCATAATCAATAAAAAATAAATAAATAAACTAAAAAAAATAAAGTCTTTGTTCACTTTGCTTTTCAACTTTGGAAGTTTCTTTTGATATATTCTCAAGCCCAGAGATTCTTTCCTCAGCTATGTACTGTCCATTAATAAACCTATGAAAGGCATTTTTTTTTTCTGTTATAGTGTTTTGATCTCTAGCATTTCCTTTCAGTTCTTTCTTAGGATTTCTACTTCATCGGTTCTTGCATGCCATCTACTTTATCCATTAAAACCCTTAGCATATTAATAATAGTTTTAAATTCCCAGTCTTATAATTCCAATATTCCTACCATATCTGATTCTGATGCTTGTTCTGTCTTTTCAAATTGCTTTTTGCCTTTTGGTGTGCTTTGTAATTTTTCTTGATAGCTGTACATGATATACCAGGTGAAAGAAACTGCTGTAAATAGGCCCTTAGTAATATGTAGTGAGCTACAGAGGGAGAATGTGTCCTATAGTCAGTCCTATGATTGGTGTTGGTAAAATACCTATGAATAGGTATTTTAGTGAGGCTGCATGCCTTTGAACTGTAAACTTCACAAGTGCCTCTTAGTTTTTTCTCCCCCTTTAAGGTGGAACAGTATGACTAGAGCTCAGTGAAGTTTTTCTCTTCCCCCATGTCAGTTAGGTTTATAATACCCAGCAGGTTCTGCTCTGCTTAATTAATTTCCTTTGAAGGCAGACCTTTTAAAGAATGAAATATTCTGGGGTATTTCGGAATAGTTCTGTTTCCCCCTCTCTTTGCCTGAAGATGAGAGGACTTTTCTCCAACATTTCTGAGGGAATCTGATTGAGCTCCTGGAGGTAAATCTCACAACATTGTGGGGCACCCCTATGACTAGATTGCCTCAGAGATTTTAACTCATACTTGTCCATGCTGGGTCCTTAGTAATTTATCAATTGCAGTTTCAGGTTTCCTGCCTGGCACCTGGTTCCCAAAGAGAGTCTCTGCTCCTGAAATCCATGACTCCCTATAGTTACTTGTCTGCTTCTCTGACCTTGGGGGCAGCGGTTTATATGGTGTCTTTGTCTGCTACACATACAAGATGAGTTGTTTATTTTTCAGCCTGTTCAGCATTTTACTTGTTAAGATGGAGTACCAATTTCTGAGCTTGTTATATGTGGAAACAAACCAAACCCCCTTCCCTAAATGTTTTCTCTTTACTGCTTTTTTCCCCAGTTAAAGACTGAATAGTAGTTGTGTAACTGAGCAAAACAATATCCATTTTGGGAACCAAGAGGTGTGTCCGCCCTTGAGGCTGAACACAGTGAGTGGTAGCATGGAAGGGAGGCAGATGAAACTTAGAATAGGCCAGTGCACCAACTTAAAGGTGCAGACAGATTCAGGGGTGGGAGTTGTGCAGCTAACAGAACACACCTTGAGCTATGAGAAGACTTCTCTCCTTAGCCAGAAGCTAAGGCTTCTCTCCTTAGCCTTTGTATGGCCCTCCCTGTTTTTGTTTACTAGTGGCTAAGCAATACTAATTTCTCTATTTATATTGTAATACAACTTATTCAGAAAAGAGAGTTAAGAAGGAAGACTAGGTGAACACAGCTTACCTCCTCACACAAACACATGAAAATTACAACTAAACTACAGAACAACCATTACTCAGAACCACCAGAAATTGAGCTGAATGGAAGTACTACAACTATGGAATTAAAGAAGAAATCATACTAAGACTGGTAGGAGAAGTGAAGCTATGGAACAGTCTGGTTCCACACCAACATATGGAAGATAAAAATTGGTAGGGATATCTCAGAAGTGAGATGTTCCAGCCCCTCCCAGCCCAGGATTCCAGGGCCAGGCAGATAAGTACCCCAAACTTCTGGCTGTAAAAACCAGTGGGAATTGAGGCTGTGGAAGACAGAAACTGCTGAATTCCCAGGCAGTTTCTCTTTAAGGGCCTGCACATTGAGTTACTCCAACTCACTCATTCTGAGTTCCATTGCTGAGGAAGCAGCTTGAAAGACACCAGAGGCATATGGAAAAGAACCAAAGTGTCATCAGAGCAAGAGCCAAGGGACAGACTTCTCTCAGACAATAGTGCTGGCAGAAGTCATTGTTCCTTTTCTGAGCCCTCCCCACATAGAGCTGGCAAAAGAGTGCCATATTTGAGACTCCATCAACCTGGCTTACACTATTTTGTCCACCTTGGTGATTCCCTGAAGCTCTGCCCCACCCAACTTTTGGGCCCACCAAAGCTGCGTCCGATGACTTCTCCATAGGAATGACCTGTCATGGCTCATACTTCAGATTTTCCTAAATTATCTCAAACAAGCAGCATCTGGCCTCTGCATACCCTGTATCTCACAGACCTCTTTGCTAAGTGGCTCCATGCTGCATGCTAGCAGCAGCTGCCCTGCTTCACAGCCTGGTTTCACTTGGGCACCTCCAAACCTAGCACAAGTAGAAGCCATCAGTAGATCACTTTATAGCTTAGGCCAGGTGACCCTGGACAGAACACAGGTAGTGGCTATTGTAGGCCTGCACCTTCTAGGAAGCCCCACTACCTGCACACCAAATGAACAGCATCAGACTATGTCAGAGCACCACCATCCAACCACTTCCACAAGTGACACATTCAAAGAGTGGACTCAGCAAGGCATCAGAGACCTACTGAAGTAAGTCCCACTCTGTGGAGTGGGCCACTACACAGATGATCCCATATAGTGTTAGAGGTTGGTGGTCAGTAGTTACAGTCAGTCCTTGCAGCTGATCAGCCCAGGTATGTCCCTCCCATTGACCTTCCAATAGCAACCAAGGCTCAATTACAGGAAGAGGGTATATGTAGCCCACACCGTGGATGCACTTAGAGTACCCAACTTGGGTGACAGTGGAAGCTGTGCCACTGGACCGTACAGGACAGATACTACATTAAGGCCACTGTGTCAAGCCAGAGAGTCATAGCAGCTCTACCTAATACATAAAAATAAACACAAAGAGGCTGCCAAAATGAGGAGACAAAGAAACATGGCTCAAATGGAAGAAAAGAACTAAAAGAACTAAACAAAATGGAGACAAGCAATCTACTCAATGCAGAGTTCAAAACACTGGTTATAAGGATGCTCAAGGAACTTAGAGGAAGAGCAGATGTTTTCAGAAAGAACTTCAATGGCATAAAAAAGGACATGGAAACCATAAGAAAAGGCCAGTCAGAAATGAAGGATATACTAACTGAAATAAAGAACAATTTACGGGGAGTCAACAGTAGAGTGGATGAAGTTGAAAATCAAATCAGTGATTTAGAATATAAGAAAGCAAAAAATGCCCAATCAGAACAGCAAGAAGAAAAAAGAGTCTAAAAAATGAGGATAGTGTAAGGAGTCTCTGGGACTACTTTAACTATACCAACATTAGCATCATCGGGGTATTGGAAGGCAAAGAGAGAAAGAAAATGAAAACCTATTTGAAAAAAAATATTGAAAGAAAACTTCCCTAAGTTGGTGAAGGAAATAGACATACAAGTATAGGAAACACAGACAGTCCCAAACAAGATGAACCTCAAAAGGCCCACACCAAAACACATCATAATTAAAATGTCAAAGGTTAAAGACAAAGGTTAAAGCTTAAAAGCGGTGAGGGAAAAGCAGTTAATTACCTACAAGGGAGCTCTCATAAGACTGTCAGCATCACTAGACATAAGAGAGATGGAAATTAAAACCACAATGAGTTACCACTTCACATCAGTCAGAATGGCCATCATTAACAAATCAACAAGTGCTGGTGAGGCTGTGGAGAACAGGGAACCCTCATGTACTGTTGGTGGGAATGCAGACTGGTGTAGCCACTGTGGAAAACAGTGTGGTATTTCCTCAAAAAACTAAAAATGGAACTGCCTTTTGACCTGGCAGTTCCACTGCTGGAATTATATCCTAAGAATCCTGAAACGCCAATTCAAAGGAACTTATGCACCCCAATGTTCATAGCAGCACAATTTACAATAGCCAAGTGCTGGAAACAACCTAAGTGCCATTCAGTAAGTGAATGGATCGAAAAACAGTGGTACATTTACACAGTGGAATACTATGCAGCAGAAAGAAAGAAGGAGCTCCTACCCCTCATGACAGCACAGATGGATCTGGAGAGCATTATGCTAAGACAAATACCATATGATCTCACCTATAAGTGGAACCTAATTAACAGAGCAAACAAGCAAGCAAAATATAACCAGAGACAATGAATTAAAGAATAAACTGACAGTAACCAGAGGGGAGATGGGAGGTGGATAACAAGGCATAGAAGGGGAAGGGTTATCAAAGAACATGTATAAAGGACACATGGACAAAGCCAAAGAGGTGTAAGATAGAAGGTGGAGGTGGAGATTGTTGGGCGGGGGGAACAGTGGGGGCAAAATGGAGACAACTGTACTTGAACAACAAGAAAAAAAAACTGTCAGCTGATTTCTTAAAAGAAACTCTGCTGGCTAGAAGGAAATGGCTAACAATATTCAAAGTGATGAAAGGCAATGACCTACAACCAAGATCTCTACTCAGGGAAGCTATCATTTAAAATTAAAGGACAGATGAAGAGCTTTTCAGACAAGAAAGAACTAAAGGAGTTCATCACCACCAAGTAGTATTGTATGAAATGTTAAATGGTCTTCTTTGAAAAGAAATAGAAGATAAAAAATATGAACAGTAAAATGCAATAAATGCATATCTTTCAATAATTAAATCTAAAAATCAAAATAAATGAAGAGGTAGAACAGAAACAGAATCATAGATATAGAGAACGTTTTAATAGTTGCCAGATGGGAGGGGTATGGAACAGATGGGTGAAAAAAGTAAAGGGGTTGTTACAAACTGGTTGTTAGAGAATCGTCCTGGGGATGTAAAGGACAGCATAGGGAATATTGTATCCAAAGAATATATGGAATATATGAATATACAGTAGCCAAAGAATACATATTGTCCCATGGACAGGGACAACAGTGTGGGGATTGCCTGAGGGAGTGGGGGAGGCCTAGGTGAAGGGGGGGAAAGGGAGGAAAATTGGGAAAACTGTAATAGCATAAATAATAAAAACAATTTAAAATAAAAATAGTACAACTTATTCTTCTACCTGTTCATTATGTGAACTTTTATGAACTTCTTATATGATAATTTTAATATGCAAACCTCAGTTTTGTCTGAGCATATTGCCTTCCTCATTTGTAAAACTCAGTTTTTCTTCTACCTGTCATGCTGACTTTCATGAACATTTTTCTGAATACTCTTTCATTATTACTGTGGAAGTGTGTGGTGGATCCTGTGGTAGGTCATCAAGATTCCCCTGCAAGTGTGTGGCACCTATTCGTACATCTGAGGGGAGTACTGGCAGCTGACTATCTCTCTGGAAATTGCTCTAGAATAAATGGTTCAGCCTTGCTCAAGGTTACACCCTCTCCCTGGAGACAGCTTACATTAGTTAATTGATCTTTGTGGGTGTACAAAGACCCAGTATCCTTGCCTCAACTCTGAAAAACTCTGAAGAGCCATCTTTTTGAAGGATTTGCTGAGGGCTCTGGTATAACTGCACTGCTGTTCAGCTTCTCCCTCTGCCAAATTCTCATTTTTTTCTCCTTTATGGGTGTTGTTCTCCTCTAGGGGTGAATGTTTCCTTGGGAACCCAACTTAAATACTAGTTGGTAGCCAGAGTTATCTGAAGACCCAGGCTCTATAGTGGAATTTTGGAGGTGGATCACTTGCTGGTTCTAGAGGACAATAAGAACCCCATCCCTGGTGGTGGGTGGACACTGGCAGGCCATGGCATGCTGTGTCCATGCAACTGTTTACTTTCATAAGTGGTGAACTGGGTGGGATAGGGTAGAGTGAATGCGAATGCCTGCACAGGGGCAATATCTCAGGCATTTGAGAGGTTCTGGTAAAGTACTATTATCAGGCCAAAAGAATCAGATGACTTTTGCTCTGTGTAAGCAATGCTTTGGAGAAAGACAATTAAAGGCTGAGGGTAGTTAATCATTAACTTAAAGTGAGTTTGCAAGCCAGAGGACATTTTTGGCAGTATACAAAGAAAATTTTATTTCCTAAAACTAGAAAAAAACAAAATGAGGGTCAATCCCAGGGCTTAATTGTGAGGGTAGTGGACCTTCAGAGAACATTGAATTTTTAACCCCAGCAACTTTCCTATACCAAGATTAGGGCCCTAGTTGGAAAGAAGTAGGACCTTGAGTCTTGGAATGGGGGCATCTATATTTATGTCCTCAAAAACCTTGAGTCTTTCTATTTCCTTATACTCTGGGCCCACAGAAATATCCTACTTCACTCTATATAATGTTAGCCAGCCCCTCCCCCATTGCTTGAAGATGACACCCAAATTTTGAGAGACAACACATACTCTCCTCAGGAGCTATCCCCACCTTCACTCCTGGACACCAGTCCAAGAAATAGGTTTATGCACAATATAACCCAGCCAAGGCATGCTAGGCCAAAGGGAGCAAAGAGGCTCTATGGCCAAGGAAGTACTGGGCCAGGCTAATATGTATTGGCAGGGGACAGGAAGACAGATGTGTGTGTTGTGTGTGTGTATATTGAGAGTGTGGATCAAGGTGGAAATAGAATATCAAGTTAGAAAATAGAGACTTTATGTACATGAGAGCACTCTCCCAGGTTGTAGGATTTAATACCCCATCAAGAACACAGGAGATGGAGCTAACATGCTGCTAAGATGTCTCTTAGAAGCTTGGGAGAAATGATGGACCATATTAAGTAAAGTGGGAATGTCATGATTCCCATGACAGATAGTGGAGGTAGGAATCAAAAGGCTGAGAGAACAGGGTCTCCTTGAGTAGATATCAAAGTAAAGCTGGAATACTCACCAGCTATGTTCCACAGGAGGGTCTGGAGGACATGTTATTTACCAATGTGGTAAGGGATTCGCTTGTGAGAGGTGCACCTGCATGGCTGAGAAGCTAAATGAGAGCTGTCATCTTTCAGTTGGACTGGTAAATACTCTAGGTGGTAGCACCTAACCATGATAAGCAAGGTGGGTGCAGTTATCATAGTAAATAATGTGGTCAGCATGGCAGCCAAGGATCTGATCTGCAGAGGGCTCTGGGATGATTAAAATGCTGAGGGTTCTCAGAGTGAGGATAGACAGATAGCCAATAAGCATATTACTTAATTTATACACAAAAAGTAAATCAAGAACAGATGGTCAAGATGCCAAAGCAGACAGCCAAGTAAAAGTTGTGTTTCCTGGATCCCCTGACATAGGGAGAGGCCTGGTTCCCAAAAGGAAGGACCCTGCACCACTATGGCAAGTATATATAGCAGTAATTCCTCAGTCTTTCCCCAAAGGGACTTAGAATACTTACTCAGATAACTGTCATTGGAAAAAGAGGAATATGCAGACATTGTGAGGGCTAGTGGACACAGGGTCCAAGTTGACATCAACACCTAGAGACCTGAAGCATCATCGTGGTACCCTCGTTGGAATGGGGTTATATGAGGCCAGGTAAGGGATGGAATTGTGGCTCAAGACTAGCTACATGCATTCACTAGGGTCTCACCCCATTATCTCCCCAGTTCCTGCATATATAATTGGATAGATGGATACTTGGTAGCTGGCAGAATAGACTAACTGGGTCCTGAACCTGTGGAGTAATTGCTATTGTAATTTCTACTAGGAGAGAATTAGTGGGCACCTTTGAAACTGGCCTCTACTACACTGTAAAAATAGTGAACCAAAATTAATATACATCTCAGGTATATGGGTGGGGTTATGTATTAATGCTGCCTTTGGAAATTTAAAGGATGCAGATTTGTGACAGTATGGATGGACCTGGAGAATGTTACGCTAAATGAAATAAGCCAGTCAGAGAAAGACAAATACCATGTGATTTCACTCATGTGTGAAATCTAATGAACAAACTGAGCTAACAAGTAAAATAGAGACAAACTCATAGATGGAGAGCAGAATGACAACTCTGGGGGCTAGGGTGGAGGGAAGGATTGAGCAAAAAAGGGAAAGGACTCATGGACATGGATAACAGTGTGGTGATGCTGGGGGGAGGGGGTGGGTTGAGGTGGGGGAGGGTATAAGGAAGATAAATCATAACCAAAAAAATATAATAAAATAAACTATTAAAAAATAAAGGTTGCAGAGGAGGAGTTCCTTACCACATCTTCATTTCAAAAATCTGATTGGATCATAGGGAATGATAGCGAATTCAACCAAGCTTCCAATTATAGCTTCTATATCTTTACTAGAACAGATTAATAAAAGAACCTCAGGTACAAAGCATTCAACCAATGATCTAAAAAAAACCCGCTATTTTTCATACCCATTAAGAATGAGGATCAAGAAGCATTCTTAATTACATGAGATAAAAAACAGTATATATTTTTGGCTTACCCCAGGGCCACAAATAACTCCCACCTTATGTCATAATGCGGATCACCTTGGTGTCCCATAAAATATCACATTGATCAATGGATGATACTATGTTAGTTGGACCAGACAAACAAGTGTGTTGGAGACCTTGGCAACATACACGATAAAAAATAAACTCTGAAGATTCAGTGACCGAGCATATTAATGAGGTGAACAGGACATCCCTTCAGTGGGAAGGAAACTCCTACCATTAAGAATGAAGTGCAGGGCCTGGGTGGCCTCTTTGGTTCCACAGGTAGCATATTCCATACTTGGGTACTGCTCTGACCTGTTTTCTAGCTGACATAGAAGACTGCTTTGAGTGAGGCTCCAGGCAGGTAAGGCCTCTGTGACAGCTGAGGCTACAGTATGAGCCCTACCAACTGGGCCTGCCATGCCAGTTGTGTCTGTGGTGGGAAAAGATGGCCAGGTTGAGATTATAAAAAGCTCCAGTTGGGGAATCACATTGTAGACCCCTGTGGCTTCAAGACAGGACCATGCCACCTGCAATTATTATAATGCAGTAGATATTATAAAGCATCTGCAGCATAAACCTGTTGGGAAATAGCTCTTGGCTTGCTACCAGGGAAGAGTGGAGGTAGAATGTCTTACCTTGAAACACAGGGTGATCTTTCAGCTAGAGCTGCTCATCATGAACAGAGTATTAAAGGGAAAGCAAATGGTAATCCACTATCATGGCAAATCTAGGGTCAGGCATGAGCAGGTGGCACATATCCACATGCCATCTAAGTCTTTTACACCACAGCCTCTCATTCAGTTTACAATTATGGGATTCCTTGAAATCAGCCAATGAAGGGAGAAAAAAAAGCAAACTATAATTCACATATGTACAGGTTTGATATATAGGGGAAAGCTATGAAAAGACTACCGCCGTCTTGTATCCCCACTTGGAATAAACCTAAAACACAGGAGTGAGGGGGAATTTTCCCAGTGAGCAGAGCTTCGGTCATCCACTATGTGTGGGAACAGAAGCAGCCTGAGGTAAGAATACACATGGACTCTTGAGTTGTAGCTAATGGATTGGTGGTTGGACCAGGGCTGGGGTGGGGACCAGGGTAGTGAAAGGAGGACTATTGGAATCTTGGGGAGAAGGAAGTCTGGGGAAGAGGCACATGGATACATCTATGTCATGGGGGAAAAAGTGTGAAAGTCTTTTTATCGGATGTTAAATCTTACTAGAGTATCAACCCTCAAATAAGTACGAAACACCAGTAGATACAGTGTCTTGGCCAGTTGTCATCAGTCAGTGTTAGCTACTGGTCTCCCCAGTGCTGGCACAGTGAGCTGCAAGTGGCAGGGATGGAGGCTACACAAGAGCTCTGACTCCACAAGTGCATTACTATCACTGCTGAATGTCCAAAACCTGGGCAGGACACTTCTTCCCAATATTGTCCATGAAACAAAAGCCTTAATCTATGTGTCTGTGGAGAGCAACAGATGTTGTTGTCCATAAGGCCATGGTAAAAAGTTTTTGCACCTGGAGAAGTGAGTGGAAAGAACCTCTATCCCTGAGAGGGGGGCAGGTATACATTTGTGCTGGGTCTAGAACTACAGCTGCAAGAGGGGCAGGATCATTTAGAGTGACACACTCTCCAAACCTAGGGACACAGTGTATGTCTAACACTGAGTCTTAATTGAAACAGCGACTTTTACTGCCACCCTCCACCCAACCACCACCACCAGCATCACCCACCCCCTGCACTATGCCATCAAGTATAAAGTAACAAATACCAGTGGAAAACTCTTGGGAGAGTTGCAAGGGTCTGGAGCCATACTTTCTCTGAGGTTAATGCCAAGGGAAGATCTCAGGCTCAGGGTGGATTACATTTTGAGAAAACTCCTCTAGGCAACCTGTCCACACCCTAAACTCAAGGTATTGCTACAGTATTTGAAGCCTGAGGTACACTGAGGGTAACCAAAGCAACAACACACCTCTAAATACACCCTTCTCCAAAGAATTTACGTGGATAGTAAACAAACACAAAAAGATGCACAACTTCATTTGCCATCCAGGAGATGCAAATTAAAACCAAAGTGAGGTATTATTTCATATCTATTGAAATGGCTAAAAAAAAGTAACTGACAATACTAGATGCTGACCAGATTGGAGCAATTGTAACTTTTGGGGCACTGTTGGTAGATATGCAAAAATCCGTGGTCACTAGAAAAGAGGCAGTTTCTTACAAAGTTCAACATAAACTTATTATATGATCCAGAAATCCTTCTAAGTATTTATCTGAGAGAAATTAAACTTATGTTCACACAAAAATCTATATGGAAATGCTCAGGGTGGTTTCACTCATAGTTGCCCAAACTGGAAACAACTGAGATGTCCCTTATCTAGTTAAAGGGTAAACAAACTGTGATCCATTTAAGCAGTGAAAAGAATGAACTCACACAACAACAAGACTGACTCTCTAATTTGCTAACTGAAAGCGGCCAGACCCCAAAGCTCACATGTTTCATGACTCCATCACATGTCTGGGAAAGGCATGTGATATGGATAAAAATACAGGTTAGTAGTTGCCAGTAGTCGTCAGGGATAAGTGGCTGACTACAAGGAGGGAGCATGAGGGAATTTTTTGCTGTGACGGAATGGATCTCTATCATGACTGTGGTGGTGTTATAGGGCTCCATTTATTTTTTCAGTATCCGTAGAACTTTAAGTCACCAAGAGTGACTTTACTGTAAATAAATTGAAAAATTAAAAAGAAACTCTCCAATTGCAAACAAGTTGAAATGACCAAAATTTAAAGACTTAAACTTTAAGTCTAACCAGGTAAAAACTTTAAACATTGGTAAAATTTCTATAATATACAAAAGCCTCACTAAGATAAAAAATGAACAATAAACTGTTAAAATATTTGCAGTACATACAATAAAGAATTAATACAATTAATATGTTAAAAACTGAGTATATCGCAATAAATTAAGAGGCATAAGATAGAACCTGAAATTTTCTAGTAGGGGAAAGATGTTGACTATGAAAGATAATAAAATATTTTTTCTTATAAGTAATAGAGTTACAAATTAAAATGAAATATATTTCAAACATCAAATTAGGATAGGTTTACAAAAGGTAATATTAAAATTTGGTTAAGTTTGGATTTGTGAAGCTGTAAATTGGTGTAACTTTTCTGAAAAGGAATTTTACAAAAGACACGAGTAGCCTTAAACATATTCTTATGTTAATCCACACATTCTTCTTCTTGGATTCTAAAGAAATAATTCTATATGTAATGTGTATGTGATATGTATACATATTTATATACACATAGAAATTCCAATGGAAGAGATATTTATAATATAACACACTTGGAAACAATCAAATTTTTAATAATAAAAAGTCTAGGTAAATTATAATATGTTGCAAGATGGGATATTGTGCAGGTACACAGTGTTAATATGAGGCACCTTAATAATAGTTATGACATGAAAGTAGTCCAGATAAAAATCAGTATCACATGCTGTCAATACACATGCCACAGACTTCACCAGTATACTAAATGGTTATTTCTACCTGGTGGAGTCATACATAAATAATTTTCTTCTTTTTAAAAATATATTTCTACCTTTGTCAAACCAGATTTTTTTTTTGTAATATGACCATTTTATTTTAAAAAGTACCCCGGGGCTGAAGAATCGTCTATTTCTGGCCCTGAGCAGCCCAGACTGAGGTGAAGGGTGGATACACAGGAGCAGATTTCCTCCCTAACTGTTCCAGGAGGTGCCCGGGCCTTTAATGAACCATTCGGCTGCTTTGGCTTTACTGAGCAGGGTCCAGGGTGCCTTCTTGGAAACCTCACCCAGTGTCACAATTGTTATCTCAAACTGGGAAAAAAGAATGCGGTGTAGGGTGTGGGACTGAGTTGTTTTCTCTGAGGATGTGACAATGAAAACATCTTACAATTGTCAGAACTGGTTGGGATGCAATCTGGTGATATTTAAACACACACACATGCACACACACACACCCTCAAAACAAACAAATAAAACACAAGCACAAGTTTTTTACCCCATCAGTCTCTATCCTGCAAATCTAATTGTAGGAATGAAAGCCCTGGCTTCTAAAGATACATATTCAGTCACTTCTGCTATAATGCTTTACTTTGAAAATGTGAATTTGTTCCAATGCAATTGACATATTAGGAAACACTTTGAGCATAACCTGAGTTTCACTTTGGCTTATGCACAGTTTCCTTTGCAAGAAATACTAAGGGATGGCAGGAAACTGCACCCAGCTGAACTGAGCTGCCTGGGAAAACACAAAACACAGACACCTCATACATCTCCAGCTACCTCAGTCCACTGTGTGTGTTAGCCACACCCGTCCACATCTGGTGTTATATAACTTCCCATCTGATTTCAGAGAGCCCTCCTTTCCCCCTTCACAGTAACTCACAACCACTCTTCTGATACCCACTTCCTCAAGCAAATTGCAGGTCTTTTTCAAGGTCAAGTGCCATGTTTACTATAGGATTTACGTATTTCTTAACCATTTATCATCCTTAGTATTGTGCTATCATTATTTTTAGGTTCCTATGTATTTCTCAACAAGTTGCCTCCTTTGGAGGTTTTTGTACATGGTGCCCCCTTAGCACATGCTACTTTCCAGAAGCCCTGTAGTTTTTACTGCACAGTTCTGCAAATCTGGGGGATATTAAGGTATTTTTATCTAGCTATAGCAGAATTTAGTGTAGAAAACTGTTTATTGCAGCTTTGTTTGTGCGGCCAAACAAAGTGGAATCCCAAATTAAATGCCTTTAATAGGGATGTGATTGAATAAAGTGGTTTATTCATGTGATGGAGCACTGCAAATCCTTTTAAAAACATGGGTTAGCTTTACAATGGCACCTAAGAGTGGTTTCCATGGTATTATGTAGCTGTACTTTTTGAGCACCAACCATATACCAGACATGATATTATTATGGTGTTTCATTTTCCTAAGTGGAGGATACAGAAATAAATAAATGCAATGGGAGATTTAAAAAACTAACAAACAAACATAATCCTAAACAAGTCAGGTCTTCCTAATTTGTTGCAGGATCCAGGGTCATACATAATCCACTGTAATACCAATTTGACTGACTTCTCTAGGGCTGGTGGGCTGCCCTGAAAATAAAAGGTGGTGCTTTGGGAATATAACTGAGAAAGGGGCACTGTACCCACTTAAACTCTAAGTGTTTTAGACACAGTGAGGCAGATAAAATGCACACATGAAGAATATCACTGCAAAAAAGTATGCAACAGGTGCTAAATAAGAGGTGTAAATGAGATGTCCTAGGCCTTAGAAGCTTCCTTTCCTGGCTGAAGCCTGCAGGAAATCACCATGAAGGAGATGGACGTAAGATATTTTTTAATGTATAGATGGGCCTTTTATGTCAAGGTTTTAAGAACAGAGTTTGAGGGGACACAATGTATATTCTAAATAGTGATAGTCCAGAGGAGTTGGAGTTAAGTTTATTTTATAAACATGGGTGTACCAAAATTGGCATGATAGTTGAGTACCAATTCAAAATCACAGAGGAGAAAATGTGAGTGAACATGAAGGTTGCAATCTGATTTCAGGGAGAACCACAATTAATCATCTTACTTATGTTCTCCCTTTGAATTTGTCACTCAGAGGAACTACTGGAGAACTCCAGTGGACTATTCTAGTCATTAACTATACCTGTGACACTGAGGAAAGCACTTCATCTTTCTAGGCTTGAGGTTTCTCACTCATCTTAGAAACGAAGATGTTGAACATGACACTCTCAGTTTTAGGGTTCCACAGTTCCTTGACAGACAAGCTTCAGTTTTGTTTCCAAGGATCTGCAGGAATCATGCTGCTTTGTTTCTGCCTTCAACTTTACTGAAATATGGGCTTTTAGAATCTGGATTTATCTGGCATAAAAGAATAGATACCAAACAGAGCCTCTTCTTTAGATGAAAGGCAGTCATGAGCTGGCACATTCTAATATGTTGGTCACACCTACAAAATCAGTACATTTTCTTTGCGGGAAGAAAGCATAATGAATAGATGTAATTTATGAGATAGTCACTGTAACTATTCAAAAGTTTTGAGACTGTCCCCATGATTTCAACAGTGAAAATTCATTACATGCAGCCAGGAATGCTAATTCTTGCTCTCTTCCAATGGCCTCAGAGATGTGTATATGCTCGGGTTTCCTCTATGCTCATGTTTCTTAAAAACACAAGCACATATATGTACACACACATTTCCCACACACTACTTTGAAAAATATATTGTCTTCAGGCAGCAATTTTCAACCTTTTTCATTTCATAGCACACAAAAACCACTAAAATTCTGAGACATACCAAAAGTATATATATTTTTTACTGATTTGACAAAAATAGGTATAATTTTGATTCATTCACACTGGAAGAATATTGTTGTGTTGGCTGTTGTAATTTTTGTTTAAATTTGACAATCTAAGGGGAAAAGATCAGTGTTCATGACTAAATAATCAGGTTTTGCATGTTTTAAATATTCTTGGGTCACACTGTTTGAAAATCACCTGTCTTAAGGAATAAGAAAATAGAAATTAAATTTATGAAAATTAGAATTAGAAAGTACTTGTGTGTGTACATAACTTCTTTTTTATTGAATTTTTGGAATTATACTAGTTAATACAATTATATAGCCTTCAGGTGTACAATTCTATAATATACCATCTGTACATTGTATTGTGTGTTCACCATCCAAAGCCTAGTCTTCTTCCATCACCATTTATCCCATTTACCTTCTACCTGCCCCCACACACTTTTCCCTCTGGAAATCACTAAACTGTTGTCTGTGTCTATGAGAAGTTTTTTATGCTTAATCCCTTCACTTATTTCACTCAGCTTCCCAGCCCTGCTCCCATCTGACAGCTGTCAATCTGTTCTCTGTATCTATTTTATTTGTTTATTTTGCTCATTAGATTTCACATATAAGTAAAGTCATATGGCATTTTTCTTTCTCTAGCTGACTTATTTCACTAGGCATAATACCCTCCAGGTCCATCAATGCTGTCACTAAAGGTAAGATTTCCTTCTTTTTAATGGCTGGATAGTATTCCATTGTGTAAATGTACCACAACTTTTTAACCTATTCATGTATTGATGGACATTTGGGCTGCTTCCAAATTTTGGTTATTTTAAATAATGCTGCAATGAACATAGGGGTGCGTATATTCTTTTAAATCAGTGCTTCCAGTTTATTTGGATATATTCCCAGAAGTGGAATCACTTAGTCATAAGGTAGTTCTATTTTTAATATTTTGAGGAAACCCCACACTGTTCCTCACAGTGGCTGCTCCAATCTGTATTTCAACCAACAGTGCAAAAGGTTTTGCCTTCCTCCACACCCTTGCCAGCACTTGTTTGTTGATTTAACGATGATAGCCATTCTGACAGTGTGAGGTGATATTTCATTGTGGTTTTAATTTGAATTTCTCTGATGATTAGTGACACTGAGCATCTTTTCATAGCATTTTATATTTAGGAAGCAAATTACAAGATTTTGTTTGACTTTTTTTCTCTTTTGGAGTTAGTGAGAAAGGACTGAAATAAGTCTTTAATGAAAGAGGAACTTACTAATAGATTTATTTTCTATTTCAAACTCTCTTGTTGAAGATTCAGAATAGGATTATTAACCTAGTCTCATTTTCTGTTGAGGGGATTCTAAGAGGTAGGTAGTTTCCAAAGCCCTTTAGCCTATCAGGTTCATGATTATTATGGACAATTTCCTTTGAAAAAGTTATGACTTTGTAAGAGATAGAATACTTGTATGTGAGGAGGGACCCCTCAAAAAAGGAATTATCTTCTGGAGGGTAGTCCCCTTGTAGTACAGGCTTCTCCTGCTAGGTGAATGCTCCAGGAATCTATCTATATCAGTGCACTAGCTGGCATTATTGTGAGAGGCTGTGTTTGGCTTCAGTGATTTTTTTTTTTGAAGATTATTTCAATGCACTTGCCCATTCCATGATGGATAATTTATGAGCACACCTGCCCCCACCATGCTGTGTATTCAGCAGTTTTTGACCCCAAACAGCATGACCCTCATGTCCCACCTTCTCTATTCACCTGATCTCTACCCAAGTGACATTTTTTTGTTGTTGTTTCCCCAGATGAAAAAGGTCCTCAGAGAGAAACATTTTGCTGATGCAGAAGAGGTAAAACAAAAGATGGCAGAAGCACGAAGAGGCATCAAAATCGATGAGTTCAAAAACTGTTTGGAGCAGTGGAAAAAATGTCTCAACAGGTGTATTTCATCAGATTGAGAGTGTTTGAAAGTGAGTGAAGTTTAAACATGTTTTGGGGTGTTTTGGGGTTCCCCTCAAAATGTGAACAATTTCTTTGAGTGACTATCAATTTAGAAATAGGTCTAGGAGACATATAAAACTTGTTTTAGCATAACTTAATTTGTTATGTTCTCTTGAATGATTCAAACACACTTTGCCATTGAAAACATTTTCAAAATGACTCCTCAGCCGAGGAAGAACTAGTCATGAAATACATTGCTAGGTAAACGAGAAACTACACCTACAGCAAGCAGTTTTGAAGGAAAGCAGTAGTACCTCTGACCCAGCAAGTTAGGATTTTATTTCTGTTGCTCTTATTTTTGCTGACTTACGAGTGATTGCTGTGGCAATGTCATTTCTGCTTTTCTCTAATTCTCACTTTACAGGCTACTTTTTGAGGGAGAAATAATCTCTCAATTCTGAAACTAAAAACCCTATTCCTAAGTGCATGTTTCTGCCAATATTGTTGCAAGAATGCATAATTTTGAATAAAAATATAGGGGTACTGAGCAATACTTACACACTAAAAAATCCTCAGAATTTAATCTTTTCTTGTCATTGTTTAAACTTCCCATTCTAGGGTAGGGGGATCCTGGGATAGCCTTCTGCCTATGATTTCTATGTTCTTTTCTTGTTTTTTTTTTTTTTTTTTGCTTCTCCTTATTACAGAAAATATCTGACTAAATACTTTGTTGGCTCTTAGTCTCATTTAATGAAGATTGGGGGTTGGCTGCAAGTTCCTGTGGGACCTGGTGCACAGGCCGAGGCCACACTCAGACTGAATCAGGAGGCTCCTGCGCTGGTGGGCAAACCAACAGAGGGTGGCACATGTTACCCTGGGGTTCACTGCTCGGTTCCAAGAAGAGGCCTTCTCCTCAATTATTTTATACTTCAGCTTGGTGATTTGCTTGGAAGCACCTGATATGACACTAATGTTGTTTGCTTCTATTTATGTTGGATTGAGGGACCTGTTGAGGCTTTTTATTATTTTCTGATGAATAGTTGCATGTTTGCACTTTGGAAGTTTGCTGAATTGTCATGCAGCCTGGAACAAGATTATTTGGTCCTATTAGCTTTTGATTTCACTCATGTTAATTAGATGAGTTACAGAAATCAATTTCTTGTTTTTAAAGGCAGTTAGTTGTTTGTCAGGGTTCTACACGTGACTGGAGGAATGTCTTATATGGCAGCTCAAGAAAACTTATAGTAAAAGGAATTTGGAAACATGAATTCTTTCAGTGGACTCTATCACTGAGTGATCTGAATTAAAGTCTCTCTACTTTCTGTCTCAAATTCTCTGTCTGGAATACAAGAGTGTGGTAAACTATAGAGATGGTGTTATAATAGGCCATATATTTAAAAAATTGTTTATTATTTTTTAAATTTTTAAATTCTCATTCAAGGATATATTTATTGATTTGAGAGAGAGAGGGAGAGAGAGAGAGAGAAACTTCAATGTGAGAAAGGATATGAGAGAGAAACATCTATTGGTTGCTTCCCGTATGCACCCTGACTGGGGATTGAACCAACAACCCAGGTTCAATCCTAGTGTAGGTATGTGTACTGACTAGGGATTGAACCCACAGCCTTTTGGTGTATAAAACAATACTCCAACCAACTGAGCCAACTGGTCAGACCAGTAGACACTATGTTTAACATAAGGCCTTAATAAACCTTTCAAGTTCCCTTTAAAAAGATGCATATTTGAAGCTACATTTAAGTAAGCAAAAATTATTTATGATATTTACCCTGAAAAAGTATCATGGGAATATATAAACCAATAATTATGTCTGAAACATTATTTGAAAACAGCTGGCAGCAAACTGTGTAGAAAACGTCAAATATAATGCACATGGAGAATTCTCATGAGACAACTGAATTAAACGGTAGATGGATGTATAAAATCTTCATATATAGGGAGATTGAAAATCTAGGCATTCACATTTACTAATTCTAAGGAAGGGATCTTGTGGCTAAATTTTCCATTGATTTGGATTAGCACAAACACACAATACCTGAATTGCTTTATTTTTCCAGTGCTTCTAAAAAGGATATTTTGTCTGTTCCATGAACAGAAGTATATTAAGCTTGGGGCTAGAAATTTGGGCCTCATGTTCCACTGAACTCTTTACAGGAGTCACGATACTCTTTTGGCCATATCTTTTGCATGTGCTTCTGTTTCATGAACCTCCCTCCTTCTTGATCTGACCTTTTCAGTACCACATTAAACTGTCAGTTTCTAGTGCTTATTTGGAACAGTCTCAGAGTGAGCATATGGATTTTATAGTAAGTCTTTAAACACCATTTTGACTCCTTGGTAACATTTTTCGCATCATAATATTATTTGCATTGTATTGGATCATGTATATTTTGCTGGGCAGCATGAGATTAGAATGTAATGTAGAGTGTGTTTTAAAACCATTTGTGTAAAAAATGAGAATCTGGATGACTGCCATGGCAGCCTGGTTATTGACTGGCAGGATGGTAATGTACACCACTGGCACAGACCATGCTTTGAAATGACTTAGTAGGAAGAATAAAACATCTTTACTGAAATCCAAGGGGTAGAGGAACACTTTCCACAGCAGTTCTCTAAAACTTGAGCAAAGAAAATGAATACAGGTTGGGGCAAATTTAGGCTTACAGTTGTGAGTACCTGAAACACAGAGTTTATTCTTATAGTATTATTTATTAATCATTATGTTCTTTTCCTTATGAACAGCCGTAAACTTTTGCCCCACCCTGTATGTATGTATGTGTGTGTGTGTATATATATATATATATATATATATATATATATATATATACACACACACACACACACACACACATGCTATGGAATATATAAAAGTATATCATTTAATTTGGGCTCTCCAAAAATAATTTAATAAAATACAAAAAACAGAAAATTCCCTATAGTTTTTAAGGACTTAAACCAATGCAGTTGTGGTTTCTTTATCAATTTTTATTTTTGAAAACAACTCTGGAATGCTAATTCCAGGATATGTGTCAGGAACAAGGAGAACATAGATTTGATTTGGGTTCAGTTCATTCATGCTCCACCCAACCCTGGATTCAGGTGGTGGAAGAAGGTCTGCTGAGGCCTGGAGGATGGTCAGTTTAGGACCGTCGCCCACTTTTTGTTCTTATGGGAACTCAAGCACAGATCATCAAAGGACCCCCACCAAATGATAATCCACTTAACACATTCTGTTGCACAATGATTTATAATTTATAAAATGATTTCACATGCATGTCTCCTTTCAAGCCTTAAAAAACCTCTTTTAAGTAAGGCAAATACAAATATTCCAATTTTATAGGTAGAATAATTTTTACTCAGAGAGACTAAATAACTTTCCCCAAATTATAGGATGGTAAGTAGTACTTGGGCTCAGTTAAAGTTTTTGGGACTCTTAAGTTCAGTGCTCAGCTTCCAAAGATACAAGTAAGGTGAAGCAGAGAATACATCTGCAAATGGAAGAAACTACTTCTTTTTTGGTCTGTGTTTAATAACAGACTGAAGTGCTCTGGGACATCTCAATTACCAAAATATCCAGATGCTCAAAATTCTCTTTATTGCTAACGAGTGATATGGCTACTTTTGCTTTTGTCCGAGGGATGGAAAAGTGTTTTCAATAATCCAGTCCATCAGTAACACCAGGTGTACTAGGAAAAGCATGCTGCCATTTTCAGTTGTAGAGTGCAATTTCTTCTCAGATGAAAATGGCCTTACTGTATTTGTATTTAATAAAGATTATGGTTTGTTGCTCACTTAAGGGAACCTATAAGGAAGAAAAAAGTCTTTGGCATGGGAAGGTTTCTTTAAGCACTTTCCCTCTTCCTGCTCTGCCTCTCCTCTTATCAACTCCTCTCCAAAAATCCTGGGGATGAAACAAAATGGGTAGACTGGCAAATGCTACCTGTGGAGTCAGAATTGATTCCCAGAATCTTTTGATCGGTGCTGCCTCATCTTTTGAATGTTTTAGCTTTCCTAGTATAACCCTAATTCCTTACATTGATCAACATTCAAATGCCATTCCATATAGCCTAGGAGAATAACGGCTGAAGCTCCACTATTTCTCAGAGGAGTCTTATCTCTGTCCTTACCAGTCACTTAGTGCTTTCCTCCAATGGGCTGCCTCATAGAAAGGAAGAAATCTACAGCCTTTTGATCCAATTTGAAAGGACAATTTTCCAGGAAGACTTAATGGAAGAAAGTGAATCAGAAAAGAGAAAGAAATGAAAAATGATTTTAAATGGCAAAAGTAACCAGTTATCAATTCTGTGGTCACATAAGTAGTTTTGGTCACAGAAATTCAAAGGCAAATATTGTTAAATTTATAATTGTCTATGTATATAATTTTTTTACAGAAAACATCTTTATGAATATTTGAAATTCTTCTCTTTAATAATTTGGTCATTCATAAGTAGTCCAGAAAGTTAAAATATATGTGAAGGCAAAAGTAGTTGATTTATTTTTTTTACAGGGCATCCAATTTTCATTCTTATTTCTTGGTCTACTAAGCACAAACCATTGTATGCTTTGCTGGGCTGGGTAGTTTGGGGAAAGAAGAGTACACACTGATTCTTACCCTAAAAAAGCTACATTAAAGGAAAGTAAGCATAACACATTTAAAACAGATAGTGACTAAATTATATAAGACTGAAATGTTCAGACCACACAGAAGGGAGGCTTTTCTTGAACCATAATATAAAAAGGCTTTTCTTTTTAAACCATAAGCCTATAAAAAGGCTTTTTTTGAACCATAATGAACTTGATGAAATTGACCAGAGATTTTACTCATTTCATGGAATTTTGGACACTTGCTTATTTTTCTTCTGTTAAGATTATTTTCAAATAAGAGTACTCGTTTGGGGGTGTCTGAACTGCAAGGAAAAGAGGATGCTGTCGCTGCAGCTGGACAGGTGTGCGGACCGCCAGGCAGCTGCCTGAGGCCTCTGATAGGTGGAGCTGCCTGAGACCGCGTGGGTGGTCACTGCTGAGGAGATAACAGCCTGGCACCCACGTTTCACTGAGTTCTAGTTAGAACCTGTGCTGGGCTTCTCAGAATCAGCTAGATGCTACAAGTGTAACTGACAACATCTGGCCCCCTAATTTAGAGACCACTAGAAAGGCTGTTTCTCCATTAACCTCCTGCTTACATTTTATAGGCTGTTTTTGGTACATACAGCCTTTGGTGCATACAGGATGAGGGCATTCTGGCAGCTGAGAAGACATCATAAAGCTTTGGAGGCTCCCTGCCCCCTTAGACAATAGTCTAACTAAGTTTTTGTTTGTTGTTTGTTTTTTTCAGTAACATATCAAAGGAGAGAAATCACTTAAATCACTAAATAAATTAACACTACACCTGGAAGTTACATAAATGATCTGTATTTGGACACTGCATTCTGCCTCTAGCGTGATTAATTACTTGCGACAGACTCCATGCATGTTACAATGGTGGCTGCTATTTTTGAGGGCTCTAGGTGGTTTTTTTTTAGGGTTTTGGTTTTTATTTCTTTTACTTTTTAAAATTTTATTTTTGAATTACAGTTTACATTCAATATTATTTTGTATTAGTTTCAGTAGGTTTTTTCTTTTAAGCAAAAAGCCTATGACTTCCTTCAAGCAAGAAAATGATAGAAAATTAAAATTATCTTTTGGCACATAATTCTTTGACTTGTAAAAGATATGCTTCAGAGCCAACAAAAAAGGCAAGTAGTGTTACCTTTCTCTGTGTGTGTCTCTCTCTGTCTCCTTGGTAAGTCATATATACCCCAAAAATTCATTATAAGGAAAGAAAAGATCTATATAAGAAAATTTCAGCAAAATTGTCCTTTTTTTGTGGGGTAGGGGAACGGGATAGACATAATAGTCTGTTATGTAAGTAAAATGAACACTTTATACAAATTACTTTGTTACCACCTTTATTTTCCTTAGAGGAGGGGAGGACTTCCTGAGTGCAAGCATATTTTCTGGGGTCTTTGTTAAAAAAAAAACAAAACAGTGGAAAGAATGGGATACTTGGAAAATACATATTTTATATAGTTGGACAAAGACGGCTGGTTCACTTTTTTCTTCCTGCCAAGCCCTTTCCACTTATGATTCAAAAAACCACAGTTTGATATTGGATTTAGAACCAAATTTTCAAAGAAACACATTGCCAGGGAACATGCATGGAATTCCCACTGATACTAACATAAGGCACAAGAGGATGGAATCCGACCGCCCACTATGGTCTCGCCTTCTGGCAGATCAGGTAACCAGCTAAAGCTTGTATATCTTTGTACGTACCAACTGTGTTGCTACATTGTAAACTACTTGTGGATAGGTGCTTCTTTATTTCTCTTTTTATCCGTTATACAGCTCTGTAAATTACACTCAACACATACTCAATAATCATCTGTAAAATGCTACATTTAAAACTACAATTTCAGTAGACTGTTAGGTCTGTGTTGAGATCTGCTAGAAAGCAGATCTGCCAAAAAGTAGACACTAAGACAGAGTTACACTTCCAAGAAAAATTTAGGGGAAATGCCTCTTAGCAAAAATAGAGAGGAAGCTTGGAAAGACTGGGAGAGACCTCAGACTATAATGCAGAACTGACCCTAAATGAAGGAGGAAAGGAAGAAAGGAAGGAAGGGAAGGAGGAAGGAAGAAAGGGAGGGAGGGAGGGAGCTTGGTTGCTTGGAAATGTGTTAAGATTGAAGTACAGTTCTGAGAAAAGTTTGGCGAGGCCACTAAGGAGTGCTGAAGCCAAAGTTGCTTATCAAAGAAATCCCACATCCCCAAGGAAAGGGCCTGATGTACTATGATCCCGTTGCACTCAGTCATTTATTGGGAGTATCTGGTGGAAAGTGTGACTTTGGAGCAAAGGCAGTGATGAGATTTCAGAGCACAGCTGCAGGGGCGCTTAGTCAATTAGACTCCCGGCAGAGGGAGATCCAGGAGGCATGATCTCCTGGCTACCACAAAGTCCTTTTCTTGCTCAAAATTTGTTCACCTCTCCAGTGACAATGGATGAGATCTATTGGTGTCTGTGAAGATTGAGATAATGTATATAAAGGACACAGCACAGAGCACACAGCGATTGCAGAATAAAAGTCATCTCTTTTCTTGTCATCATTAATGGTATTACCTGCCAAGCTACCTTTTACTGAACCTCATTGAGTACTAAACACAATGATGGGTACGTTTTATGCAGTGGGACATACTAACAAGAACTTTAGTGGTAGACAGAATGGAGCTCAAGTCCAGGATGGGGCACTTATGAGCTGGGTAACCATACTGGGCAAGTTATTGAAAGTTTCTGAGCCTCAATTTCCACATTTGTGAGATAGAGATAAAATACCAACAATAAAGGATGGTAAAGGGATTAGGAGAAATAAAGTACTGGAGCCTGGTACCTACCAGTGATACCATATGTGGTTCTTGTTATTATTCCTAAGGGTCACAGGGACCCAGCAAAATTATTGGTCCTGATAGGGTGACCTGTATGGATGACATCACTGGGGCTCTCAGGCCTGCAGGTTTTCTTTTGGGTTTGGCCAAAGGGAAAGCTTGCAGGAAGCTGTGGGATGGGCACAATGGTGAGCCCAGGCCCCCTCCCCATGAGACCTGGCTTTGTTTTTCTACCAAAAGCCAATAAAAAGATAGAAGACTCCATCCAACTCTTTCTCCTTCTGGATTCTGATAACTGCTTCTTCCCCTTTCTCTTTGAGGCCACTGGTGGTAAGACCTCAGCGGCCATGGTCTACAGGTCATTACACTCCCTATGTACAGCTCCCCTACATTCGTACCTTTGTGAATCATGCCCCTGGAGTACACCCTCCCTTTGAATTATCTTTCCTGTTTGGACCACCAGTGGATTATGGTCCCCCTTTCCTCAACCTCATGTCTTTTCTATAAGAAATATATGAGCATCAGATGTTATTTCAGTTAAAACTAAATAATGATCGTTTAAATAGGGAAGATGAAAGACAAAAGAGGTGATTAAGTGGTCCCATATTTGGAATGTGGAACCAAAGTAATTAGTTTGATTTAATAAAAACGTACAAGTTCTTTCAAAGGACATGGTATTTGTAAGCAGCCATGCTGAGACCCAGGGAGAGAAGTGTGGACAAGAACCTCCACACTTGGCTGCTGAACCCCTGGGTAACTAAGTGTGTGTCCCTTAACCTCTCTGACCCTTAAATCAGAATGCAGATATGGAACTGGAACCATTATGGCTGTAATGATGCAGGCCAACAAAATACTGTCTGTGGAGGGAGATTTCATTTTTTGATTTTTGGAAATGTGCTTTAAAATTTTTAGGCAAAGGACAAGGGTACCAGGGCAGATGATTTTGTCTTCAGCGTGTGCTTGGATCCCACTTGAAAAATTTTCTGTCTGATGTTAGAACATTGCCAGGCAAGATCAGAGTGACTCCTGTTGAGCCCTTCGGGGGTGGTGGGAGGGCAGGAAAAGCCTGAAGCCCAGGAAGCGTTTTCCTGTTTTTCCAGCTGGTGTGAAGCCTAACAGCCCTAGAATAAAATAGCTTGAAATCAATGGCCCCAGGTATAAAAATGTTATTAAAGAAAGTAATGGAAAATCAGACACCATCAGTGTGAATGGGAAAATTGCAGCCAGCAGACAATTTCAAACAGATTAGCGGAGGATTTTTCAAGAGCTACTCAGATGGGATTCTGTATTTTCTCGGACCTCAAAGATCAGACATGGGGCCCATATGATACCTATACATTTGAGACAGATGACCTGTTCACACTTTGCTTTTTGGCATTGCGAACAAGCGAGGCAGAGCTCTCTCCTTGAGTGGGAGGTATTTTCCTAACGGGTAAAGTGAAAGTGTTGGCTCCTTGTTTGGAAGTGACCACATACCACACTAATTAATTATGTTTTAAAGGATGTGAGTGAAACTAGATAATAGAAAAGAAATTGGATTGGCTCTGCTTTTTTCTTGGGGAAGAAACTCAAAGCCCTCAGCAGCTGAAACAATAGATGCCAGGAATTAAAGAAGAGTAACAATGAAACCTACCTCTGCGAGCCCCTGACGTGCTTCGCCCCCCACCAGCTTTCACACATCGTTTTAGAACTCTCTGTGGCTTTCCTTCAGCGGCAATTACTCTCCATTTTGAAAGAAACGAGAGCATGTAAAACACAACACATTTTTCATCATCACAGTGCTGTCACTCTCCTTAATCTCGGGTGCCAAAAAAACTGAACACAAGACTAAGTGGGAGGGGATTGACCCCCCTTTGCCAGGTTGTGTTTAGAAGAAGAAATATAGAATTTGGATTGAATGTTCTTGGTCAATGCTTACTAGCTATGCATTTTGGGCAAATGTCTATTGGTGTAAGGCTTACCTGTAAAGTGGGGCTATTGTTAATACTAACCTTGCACAATTGCTATAATGAGTAAAAGAAATGATGTAGGTAGACATGCTTTATAAACTGTAATTTACCAGGTAAGAAACTAAATAAGTAAGAAAAATATTTTCATTGTGAGTTTTTTTCTTTTTGATAGATTCTAATCACTTTTGGGAATTTACCCCTGTGAAATCAATCCATTCATATCTATTAAGCATCTGCTTTGTGCAAGGCCTTGACCTACACGGTGTGGAGGATAGGACAGCAACTAGTGCATGATTCTGCCTCGGGCACTACAAACTAGTAAGGGGTTTAAGACACTCAAGAATAACTACCTAGAGAATCATGCGGCTTTTGGCAGAGTAGGGGCTCTTGCAGCCCTGTGGGAGAGAACCACACAGATTTGGCTGAGTGGGGACTCCCGTGGTCCTGGGAGAGAGAGGACCACGTGGCTGGAGCAGTGGAGAGAGGATCATGTACCTTTGCCAGAGTGGGGACCCCCACAGCAGTAGTAGGGGGAACCATCACCCAGCTTTAGCAGAGATTCCGGCGACACAGCTGATGGTGCCGAGAACCGAGAGACGCCTACGAGCTGAGCACGGATTACTGGGAAGAACCAGACACTGCCTGAGACTGGACTTCTATTTCCTTTCCTGAGATATGGTACCCCGGACTGGGCAAGGGGGAAGGAAGGACTGTGTGCGTTTGTGGGTGTTTTAAGGGACTTTAGGATTTTGATAAAGACATTAGGTCACTACTTTAAGTTTGTATAGCACTAAATAAATGTTTCCTTTCCTTTTCATGAAAAAAAAAAAAAAGAATAACTACCTTCCCCATCACAATTTGTATTTCCACTCCATGTGGCCCTAGTGGAATTGTCATCATGGAGCACTCTCCACTTTCTACTTTTTCTCTGTTCTCAAAGTGTAGTTAGAATTCTTCTATTTTAAACAACAGAAATGAACTCTGGTTGAGTTGAGCAAAAATGAGACTTTGGGTGGGACATTAGGTAATAGCAGAGTTAAAAGGAAGTAGCTTAGGTAGGTTCCTTAAAAGCAGAGCCCGAGACAAGGATTGAGGTGCCCATGGTTATTAAGGTTTTGATTTGCTCTCCAGGAAAATTTAAAGCAGTGTAGAGAAGGGCGAGGAGCTAAGCAAGGATGGGGTCTTAGGTAGAGTCTACTGTTAATTTGGAAGTGTGTATCTTAAAGCAAGGAGACTGGATTTTCACACCTTCCTATCAGTCACTCATTGACTGCCTTGGGATGGGAGATACCAAAACCTCCCAGGCATTTCTGAGTGATGTCTCAGTCAGCAGAGGGCAATGCTCTGGAGAAAGTTGCTAGATACAGTTCACACAGCAGCAGGGTAATGAAGACACTGCTGGTAATGAGGACATAGGTAGGACACCTCAGCATCTACTAAAAGAAGGGAAGAAGGTAAGACTAGAAAAGGTCAAAACCCAGAGTGCTCTGGAGGAAAGAGTGGATGTTATTATCAAGAACGAATTACTATGGTATTGGAATGAATGAGCACCAGAAAATTTTCTTATTAATGAGACACTTGGCTTAAATTCTAAGTCCAGAGAGAGGGACTCCGATTAGACCTTTAAATAGAAAAGTTCCTTTTTTCTGTAGGTCATTCATTTGTGAATACACAAAATTGGAATAGAAGGAAATAAGTCTGAAGTAGGAAATAATGAGCCCATGCCCAGAAAGGGACAGAGCTGAGAGATGGAGTCTAAGATCTGGTATCTTTAGGCCTGACTCCATCCATGATAAAGGCAGCATCATTCTACTCTGGCTGGTGTGGCTCAGTGGTGGAGTGCCGGCCTGCGAATCAAAGAGTCACTGGTTCCATTCTCAGTCAGGGCACGTACCTGAGTTGCGGGCCAGGTCTCCAGGCATGTAAAAGGCAACCACATATTGATAGTTATTTTTAACTTCCTTTTTTATTAAGTATAATTTATTGATTATGCTTTTATAGTTGTCCCATTTTGGACCCTTGGCCCCCCTATGCCTGGTACCCCAGTTCCCTTCAGCAATCCATCCTCCTTGGTTCATGTCCATGGGCTGTACATATAAGTTCTTTGGCTTCTCCATTTCCTATACTTTCTTAACATTCTTCTGTCTATTTTGTACCAACAAATTATGTTTCTTATTCCTGTTCTTCCCCCCTGCCCCAATCCTCCACCTTCACCCTCCTCGCTGATAACTCTCCATGTGATCTCCATTTCTCTGGTTCTATTCCTGTTCTAGATATTTGCTTAGTTTGTTTGTGTTTTTGTTTTAGATTCAGTTGTTGATAGTTGAGAGTTTTTGTCATTTTACTGTTCATATTTTTGGGCATCTTCTTTTTCTTAGATAAGTCCCTTTAGCATTTCATATAAATAAGGGCTTGGTGATGGTGAACTCCTTTAACTTGACCTTATCTGGGAAGCACTTTATCTGCCCTTCCATTCGAAATGGTAGCTTTGCTGGATAGAGTAATCTTGGATGTAGGTCCTTGCCTTTCATGACTTTGAATATCTCTTTTCAGTCCATTTTTGCCTGCAAGGTTTCTTTTGAGAAATCAGCTGATAATTTTATGGGAACTCCTTTGTTTGTAACTGTCTCCTCTTCTCTTGCTGCTTTTAAGATTCTGTCCTTCTCTTTAATCTTGGGTAATGTAATGACGATGTGTGTTTCTCCTTGGGTCCAACTTCTTTGGGATTCTCTGAGCTTCCTAGACTTCCTGGACATGAATTTCCTTTGCCAGATTGGTGAAATTTTCCTTTATTATGTGTTCAAAGAGTTTTCAATTTCTTGCTCTTGCTCTTCTCCTTCTGGCACCCCTATGATTCAGAAGTTGGAATGCTTAAAGTTGTCCTGGAGGTTCCTAAGCCTCTCCTCATTTTTTGAATTCTTATTTCTTCATTCTGTTTTGGTTGAATGTTTATTTCTTCCTTTTATTCTAAATTGTTGGTTTGAGCCCCAGTTTCCTTCCCATCACTGTTGGTTCCCTGTACATTTTCCTTTATTTCAGTTTGCATAGCCTTCACTTCTTCCTCTATTTTGCAACCATACTCAACCATGTCTGTGAGCATCTGATTACCAGTGTTTTTTTAATATTTGTGTAAAGCTATTTATCTTTTTTCACTTTTTTATTGTTCAAGTACAGTTGTCTCCATTTCCCCCCACCATTCCCCCCATCCCAATGTTCATAGCAGCACAATTTACAACAGCCAATTGCTGGAAGCAATCTGATTACCAGTGTTTTGAACTCTGCATCTCATAGGTTGGCCATCTCTTCATTGTTTAGTTCTATTTTTGGAGCTTTGATATGTTCTTTCATTTGGGCCATATTATTTTGTCTCAGTATGCCTGTTATGTTGTAAGGGGAGGAGTCTGAGGTACTCACCAGGGTGAGGCAACCCACTTCTCTGTGTTGTGGCACTGTCTGTGGGAAAGGAGCCAGAAAGGGAACAACGCTGCTTGCTCAGCTCTCACTGGCTTTCAGCTACTTTCCCTGCTACCCATAAGCAAATTAGGCCCTTCTGGTGCTGATTCCTGGGGAGGTGGGTTTGTGTGCATTTTATGAACTCTGTGGGTCTCTCTTATGAACTCTCCTATGAGGCTGGGAGTTTCTCCTGCTGCTGCAACCCCCATAGGTTTTTACAACCAGAGTTTTTGAGGTTTTATTTCCCTGTGCTAGAACCCTGGGTTGTGTGGTCTGTCTCACATGCAAATGTGGGATGCTTCTGGTCCTCCAGCTGCTGCCATGCCACACGTCCTCTCCTCCTCGGCTGCCTATCTGAATGAACGTTGCTTCTTTAACTCCTTAGTTGTCAAACTTCTATACAGTTCTGGTAGTTCTGGTTATTTTTTGCTTTTAAATTTGTTGTTGTCCTTCTTCTGATTGTACAAGGAGGCAAAGTGTATCTACCTATACCTCCATCTTTCCTGGAAGTCCTGATGTTTCTCTCCCTCTCTTTCTCCCTCCCTTCACCCCTCTCTCAAAATAAATAAATATAATATTTTTAAAAAAGGAGAGGAAGTCAAAGATTTGAGGTCCTGTTGTTGGTCTGAAGATGAAGCAGCCATGTTTCAAAGAGATGGGGCTCTCAGTCCTACAACAGCAGAAACTGATTTCTGCCCCAAAGTGGATCTTCCCCAGACCTTTCAGATAAGATCCCAGCCTGGCTAACACCTTGATTTCTGCCTTGTAATCCCTGTGTAGAGATATCTTAAGATAAGTTGTACCTGAACTTCTGACCCACAGAACTGTGAGATAGTAAGTGGAGATTGTTTTAAGCCATGGAATTTGTGGTTATTTGTTATGGCAGCAATAGAAAACTAATACATGAGGTAAATACTTTTTCATTCAATATTTATGGAGCATCTTGCCATGGCTAGAGCCACATGGGCACAAACCCTACATATATACTAAAAATAAGTGATTATACAAGGTTTCCCTGGTAGGCTTTATGACTTTTTTATTTAAAAAAAAAGTTTTCTCCCTGGCAAGGACAATGTCTTATTTGTATCTGTCTCATGAAAACTTGCTGGCACATAATAGGTAGAACTTCTATTTTTCCTACTAAACTGGATGGCCTCACCATACAATTGGCTGAATAGTGCACAGTGCTAGGGAGTAAAGAACTAAGGACCTTTGGGTGGATTGGAAGTTATACTTTAGGGAATACTTTCTGGTTCTTGATTTGGCCTTCAGTTTATATTATAGGTGAAGATGAAACAAATCCTTTAAATGCTTAAGATATTCCCCCTTTAAAAGATAGAACTGCTTAGTCTCCACAAAGATTCTTATTTTTGTTCTGGAACTAAGATAACTTATGGCTCATGATTCAAATGACACAATCATCAGCATATGCTCCAAGACTAAGGCTGGGAGCAGATTCAGAAATCAATAAACTCAGCAATTATCTTGTGTCTATTACTCAAAAATTTAACACACTTATATTTAACTACGCATTTGCCTTGGTGACTCATATTAGCATCCAATCTAGTTGCTGCTATTTGTTTGTCCTCTGTCACTGTTCCAGATTGTGCAGTGTCCTGATCCTGCCTTGGCATTTTGATACTCTAGGGTAAAGGTTCCCTATATGCCAGGCAAGCATCCAAAACCTGCTTCCTCACTCCTTTGAGTCCTGGTTACCAATTCCTCTCCCAGGACTGCTTCTGAAGACTTGCAAACAACTGGTCCTACATACTTTGCTCTAACTCCAAACTGTCTACTTACTGGCTCACTTCCCCTGCTTTTCTTGCCTGTCTCTCAGTTGGGAAAGAAGCTATACCTTAGATGACCCCAAAATCCACTTTCCTTATGATTCCTGTACTTGTGAGGCAATATCTAAGCACTCTTAAATTTTGATATCCTTCCATAGGATGGCTAATGACTATTTTGCATTTCAGAACTGTGAGAGTAACTTTGATCCATATAACATATCTGGAAACAAACAAACAAACAAATAAAAGAACTATTCTATTATGATCAATTTTGTTTTGACAGATGTGCCATTCTTGAAATACTGCTATCCTTGGAATCATAGCTTCACATCTGAAAAGGGGTAACAGTATTAAGTAACAGCTTGGGTCTCCTTTGACATCTTCCCATGAGAAGTGTTACATGTTGCCATTATCTTGACAGTTCAAAAGCTAGTCATGTGGTTGATATTTTACCAATGAGATAAATGTGGAAAAATGTCACTTTCCCTTTTATTAGTTCTGTCAGTACAAATTTGGCAAGAGATAATAGTGAGAAGATATTGGCCTTTAGACATGTTCATATTTACTTTTGTGATTTAGGATTATAACAACTTTCATGTATCCTTACAGTGACCCTGTCTGGTTTAGATGTTCTGAAATTAGAGTGTCAAACCTCCCCCATTCTTGCACACAGAGGCAGCAACACTCACCAAACACCGGAGTTTCAGTCAGATGTAGCCACGCAGCCATGAAAATATTTTATTTTATACTAACCAATTAATGTTTATGACTTATGGGGAAAAATAGGCCTTTTATTTTCTTTTGTTGGCAGACTTTGCTGCATAATTTGATCATGATTTTTTTTTTTTCAACTCTACAGTGTTTTGCATGATTAAGGGTATTGTTTTCAAACCTAAAATAAAGGGAGCTGGTTCTCTTTTCCTGTCTTAATATTAGAGAGCCTTGGAACACATGGATGACCATGGCTTTTTACTTTTCTGGTTCAAATTACTAGAATTTAGAATTTAACCTTGGCATTCTATTAATAGAAAAACCAATGAAGAATTGGTTCCTTACTAATTTAAAAACATTTCTCTCTCTCTCTCTGTCTCTCTCTCTCCCTGTCTCCAAAGGAAGGGAAACGATGAAGACCTGGGCCGAAATTAATATAATAGAAAATAAATATTGGATAAAAAGGATGAACAAAAATAAAATTTGGTTGTCTGGAAAGACTAATAAAATTGACAAATCTTTGACAAGATTGACTAAAAAAAAAAGCTGCCCCAACCAAACAATATGAACAAAGAAAAAGGATATAATTGCCTGCATTAAGGAGGTCGTAAAAGGACAGTATGAACAACTTTATACCAGTTAATTTGAAAATTTATATGAAATGGAGAAATTCCTAGAAAAATGAAACTTCCCAAAACTGATTCAAGAAGAAATAAAACACATAAATTATCTAACCATTAGCAAAACTGACAGACAGTTAAAGATCTTCTCACAGAGAAAACTCCAGACCTTAGATGGTTTTACCATGGAGTCCAACCAGACATTAAAGCAATAGATATTTTCAATTTTACACAAACCTATTCCAAAGTAGAGTAAAAGAGGAAATATTTCCCAACTACTTTTATGAGGCTAGCTAGTGTAACCTTGACACCAGAAACCTGATGTGAATGACACAAGAAAGGAAAATTGCAAGTGAATCTCATTCAGTAGCATAGATACAACAATCTTAAATTATTAGTGAAGCAACTGATGGTTGCCAGATGGGCAGAGGGTTGGGGGACTGGGTGAAAAAGATGAAGGGATTAAGAAGTATAAACTGGCAGAATAGTCATGGGGATGTAGGATACAGCACAGGAAATGTAGTTAATCATAATATTGTAATAACTACATAGGTTACCAGGTGTATACTAAACTTATCAGGGAAGGGGGTCACTTTATAAGTTATATAAATATTAACCACTATGCTGTATACCTGAAACTAATATAATATTGAATGTCAACTGTAATTGGAAAAAAAAGGGAGAGAATCTGGTGAGGTTCCAGTGAAACAAAATGTTCAGAAACACTGGCTTTGATACCTGGCATCTAGTAGTTGTTCAGTATATGAAAGCTTAAAAGAAACAGACTGAACCCCAGTTCATGGCTGCCCTGCTATATGTTGTTTGAATAGTTTGTTATTAGTGGTTCATTTTTACTTGTAAAGAATGATATAAACTACACTGCATTATAGGAAAAGAAAAAAGTATTAGCAAAGCCAATCCAGCAAGTCTAAAAAATAATACAATATACTTAAGCTCTGTCTTTCCTACAAATGCAAGGCTTAAAAAACCACTAGAAAAAAATCAATGCTATTATTTCCTTTGATTTACATTAATAGACCAAAGGGAAAATATTATGTCAACAGATGCTGAAAAATGATTTCAACTGTCATTTGACAATTTTGTTTAATTATTGAACTGATAAAATTTTTTTGGCTTTAGTGTGAGCATTTACCTCAGAGTAAATATATGCCTCCTTCTTTACCTTTTAATTATTGGGTATTGTAAATCCAAATGTTAAAAAATAAGAAGTAAATGAAATGCTGCAGTATTATAAAGTAAAAACAAATACAAGGATTAGAAAACTGATTTAGTTTCTTTATATCACATTTGCAGTTATAGTATATTTCTATACTTCTTGCAAAATAGCAATAAAACTACAGTATTCATGAAGCATCCTACTTCACTTTTGTACTTAATGTAGACAGAAAATGAGTAAATACTTGCTTACTTTAAAATATTGAATTATCTAAGTATAAATATGCTAGATAATTTTATAAAATAGTTTTATGACATATCACTTAGGATTTAGTAATATTAACAGGAAAAAATAACAATACTATATGTTACTTTAAAAAATTTTAAATCCTATGTGATATCTTTAAAAATAGCTTATTTTAATAATGGCATTTAAAAATGATTTGAAAATAAATAAGTAAAAGGCTCAAAATAGCTTATATAAGATAAATACTGATACTATATTTTCAAAAATCATTATGCAAATTAAAAGAAGTGAGAACAGAGCACACGCTGAAGCACAAAAGAATGCATACTGAATGATATATGCGTTTTTAGAAATTTTAAAATATTCTTTTGTAACAGAAGCAGACCATGGTCAACTGGGGCTGGGAGGGATGAATTCCAAAAAAGCATAGGAATAAGAATCTTGTACCTCTTGTAGTAGTGGTTTCATCAGAATTCATCAAATTTTACAATTCAATTGAATGTAGTTCATTGTGCAGAAATTATATCTCATTAAAACTGACATCAAAGAAATACAAAGGATCATAAGAGAACATTATGAACAACTGTATGTCAACAAACTGGACAACCTGGATGAAAGGGATAAATTTCTAGAAACATACAAACTTCCAAAAATAAATCCCAAAGAATCAGAGCATCTGGATAGACAGCTTATACCTAGTGAAACTGAAGCAGTAATCAAAAAACTCCCAACAAGCAAAAGCCCTAGACCAGATGGCTTCGCAGGTAAATTTTACCAAACATTCTGACAACTAACACCTCTCCTCCTCAAATTTTTTCATAAAGTTCAAGAGGAGGGAAGACTCCCAGGCTCATTTTATGAAGCCAGCATTATCCTAATTCCAAAACCAGATAAAGACACTACAAAAGAAAAGTACAAGCCAATATCCCTTGTGAACATAGATGCTAAAATTCTCAACAAAATATCAGCGAACTGAATAAAATATCAAAATGATTATATGCCAACAAAGAACACACTGACAGTAACCAGGGGGTGGGAGGAGGGGAAGGGCAGTAATGAGAAAGAAGGGAAAAGGTCATCAAGGAACAGGTCTAAAGGACCCATGGACAAAGACAATGGAGGGGAGGATTAAATATGTGAGGTGGGGGTGGGTAGGATGTGGAAGAGTAATGGGGAAAAATGGGGACAACTGTAACTGAACAACAATAAAAATATTTTTGGAAAAAACAAACAAACAAACAAACAAACAAAATGATCATATGCCATGATCAAGTGGGATTCATTCTGGGAATGCAAGGTTGATACAATGTGTGCAAATCAATAAATGTGATTCACCAGATAAACAAAATGGAGAATAAAAACAACATGATCATATCAATAGATTCATAAAAAGCATCTGATAAAATCCAGCACCCATTTATGATAAAAACTCTTAGTAAAGTGAAATAAGAGGGAATATACCTTAATAGCATAAAGCCATTATGAAAAACCATTGCCAGCATCATACTCAATGTGCAAAAACTACAAGTGTTCCCCTTAGGACTGGGGACAAGGCAGGGATGTCCGCTTTTACCTCTCATTTAGTACCAGAAGTTCTAGCCATAGCAATCAGACAAGAAGAAGAAATAAGAGGAACCAAAATGGAAGGGAAGAAATAAAACTGTCTTTATTTGCAGGTGACATGATACTGTACTTAGAGAACCTCAAAGATTCCACCAGAAAAACTACTAGGAGTGCACCTGTTATGTTGTGAGGGGTAGGAGATGTAGGTTTTCACAAGGGCGGGGCAACTCACAAGGCTGCGTTGTAGCTCTGTATGTGGGGGAGGAGCAGAGAGGGAATGTTGACCATTCTAGCCCAAGAGTAGCCTTGCCTGCTACTTTACTGAATGCATTTATTGAATTCAGCAAAGTAGTGGATGCAAAATTAATATCTAGAAATAAGTTGCATTTTTATTTCCAATAATGAAATAACAGAAAGGGAAATTAAGTAAACAGGAGTTCCATCAAAATGGAGGTGTAGGTGGAAATACTTCTTTTCCTCACACAACCAAAAGAAGGCTAACAATCAATTTAAAAATAATAAACAACCAGGAGTGCCAGAAAATCAAACTGCATGGAACTCTGACAATCAAGGAGTTAAAGAAATATTCACCCAGACTGGTAGGAGGGGTGGAGATGGGAGGGGTGGAGCCAAGCAGATAGGATGCAAAGCAAGGTGGCAGACCTTGTGGGTAAGACAAGGGCTGGCTGAACAGGAAACTAAAGACTCAAAACTAGCTGTAAAATACGGTGGGGGTTGTGACAGTGGAAGAAACTCCCAGTCTCACAGGAGAGTTTGTTGGAAAGTGAGGCTAGAATGGTCAACGTTCCCTCTCTGACCCCTCCCCCACATAAGAGCTACAACACAGCCTTGTGAGTTGCCCCACTCTTGTGAAAACCTATATAGGTTTTCCACCCCCTTACAACAGATGCACTGAGAAAAAGAAATATGGCCCAAATGAAAAAAACAGATCGAAACTCCAGAAAAAGAGCTAAGTGATGAGGGGATAGACAATTTACTTGACGCAGAGTTCAAAACACTGGTAATCAGGATGCTCACAGAATTGACTGAGCTTGGTTGCAAAATGAAGGAAGAAATGATGACTACCCAAAGTGAAATAAAGCAAAATATACAGGGAACCAATAGTGAAGGGAAGGAACCGGGACTCTAATCAATGATTTGGAGCAAAAGGAAGAAATAAACATCCAACTGGAAATGAATGAAGAAAAAAGAATTCCAAAAAATGAGGAGAGGCTTAGGAACCTGTGGGACAACCTTAGCGTCCCAACATCTGAATCATAAGTGTGCCAGAAGGAGAACAGGAAGAGCAAGAAATTGAAAACTTATTTAAACAAATAATGAAGGAAAACTTCCCCAATCTGGCAAAGGAAATAGACATCCAGGAAGTCCAGGAAGCCCAGAGTCCCAAAGAAATTGGATCCAAGGAGGAATACATTGAGGCACATCATAATTACATTACCCAAGATTAAAGAGAGGGAGAGAATCTTAAAAGCAGCAAGAGAAAAGGAGACAGTTACCTTTAAGGAGTGCTCATAATACTATCAGCTGATTTCTCAAAAGAAACCTTGTAAGCAAGAAGGGGCTGGAAGTAAATATTTGAAGTCATGAAAGGCAAGGACCTACATCTAAGATGACTCTATCCAGTGAAGCTACCATTTCGAATGGAAGGGCAGATAAAGTGCTTCCCAGATGAAGTAAAGTTACAGGAGTTCATCATCACCAAGTCCACGTTATGTGAAATGTTAAAGGGACTTATCTAAGAAACAGAAGAAGATCAAAAACTATGAAGAGTAAAATGACAAAAAACTCATAACTATCAACAAGTGAATCTAAAAACCAAAAAATAAAATTAAGCAAACAACTAGAACCAGAACAGAACCAGAGAAGTGGAGATAGCACGAAGGGTTTTCAGTGGGAAAAGGGAGGGGAAGAATGGGAGGGGAGGTACAGGGAATAAGAAGCATAATTAGTAGGTACAAAATAGACACGGGGAGGTTAAAAATAGTATAGGAAACAGAGAAGTCAAAGAACGTATATGTACAACCCATGGATATGAACTAAGGTGGGGGTAGAATGCTGGAGGGGGGGTGGAGGGGGGAGAGGGGATAAAGGGGATAAAAAAGGACAACTGTAATATCATAATCAATAAAGTATACTTAAAAAAGAAAGTATTTGCATTCATAATTGCTTCAAAAAGAATAAAACACCTAGAAATAAATCTAACCAAGTTTGCAAGAGACCTGTACTTGGAAAATTATAAAGCACTGAAGAAAGAAATTGAAGTAATTACAAATAAATGGAAGCACATACCATGTTCATGGAGAGAAAGAATTAACATTATTAAAATGTCCATACTACCCAAAGCAATCTGTAGATTCAATGCAATTCCTATTAATATTCCAATGACACATTTCATGACAAATATTGGAGATGGAAGGACATGAACCAAGGTCTGTCCAACTCCAAGATCTGTGTCTCCCCCACTACAGTGTCCTTGATTTGGGGGACTTCCCAGATATTCTCAGCTCTGCATGGCTTCTGGGCTTTGGCTGCTTGTCCCATTCTAGTTAGAAATGAGTGACAACTTGTGTCATCTTTGTCATCTCCAAAGCCTTTTTAAAATTGTTTAATCTTTATTGTAATTATTTCCATTGCCATTTAGTCCCCTCATAGACTGTCTTCTTTGACCATCTTTTCACCTCAGGTTGTCTCAGGCTCCCTTGGGGATGAGATCTGGGTGTTGGCATCTTTTCCATGGGTAGATGCCAGAATCTCTGGAAGAGATTCTGCTCAGAGAATTGGGTGATATAATCTAGAAATATGTAGGGAGTTCAAATGGGGTGAATTTTGACCACTGAGAAATGACACATGGGAAGGAGTTAGCAGGCAATAGCTTGCTTTTCTCTCCTTCCACGATGGGCTCTTCTCAGAGGTAAAGGTTCCATGCAGAACTCTAGAGATATCCCTCCTTTTTGAATGAGCAACCAGCTGTTTTTCTGTGAAGCCGTGGCCAGCTCAGTAATGCACAATTTTATGTGTTCTTCCTTTTCCCTGACTCACTTCCTTTTCCTCTCACTCTTGCCTTTCTGAGATAAAAGTTCCAAAGCACTAAAGCTTTGCCTTGCAGCCTGATTTCCAGGGAACCTGGACTTTGACATCCATGAAGGCTCAACTTCTCCAAAGTTCAAACAGGCGTCGTAACCTATTAATAGGCTGTGAAATCGCTTTCAGTACATTGCTATCAGCATTTAGAAACATAATGAAACACAAGAGAAGCAAAATATCATAGTGCATCATATATATTAAAGATAAATACCATTTCTTGAGAGTATCATTTCAGTTATGTGTGTTTGAGGATGCATATGTGTGTGTTGAGTTGTGATGTTAAATGTGTGTTTTCCTGTGTGTTGTGGTCAATAAAGTTTGAAGGCCCTGGTTTAAACGGTGGGTACATGGAATGATAAGTTCATGTTATAACTGTGACTTCTGGTGGCCATTTTTGGTGAATACCCTACCTGTGGACATTTTTGGTGGCCTAACTCCTTACTGTAGCGAGTATTAAAATGTCTGAAAAGCCCTCATATGATTTACCTGTGCAGCCTCAGTGTACATTTGTTAGCTGCAGCATTAGAGAAAGAACATTTTGAAATACTATTTCCTTGGAAGTTAGATAGCATGAATTATTTAGAAAAATAAAGGGGATTATACAATGAAAAAATTATGTAATGATGTCTAAATGTAGTTATTTACATATGTTTGTGTGACTGTTATACATGCAGGTCCATTTTTCTAATAACAATCATGGATAATCCAGATAATCAAATAATATGAATTGTACTTTTCCTTGGTGACATTATATCTAAAATATATGCCTACTCTTCCAAGTGCAAAGACCTCTTGATCTCTTTAGAACATCCAAATCTGGAGAATGCTGGGGGAAGATACAAGTCTCAAAGATGTGCATATACTTGCTGATTTTTAAAACAAACAGGTTTTAGTTTGCAGTGTGTGTACTGATTTAACCTGGAGATATTAACTGAGAACAGCTGCTGAGTTGTACTTGGTTAAATATTCTGAGATAAAATACTCTGGCAAGACACATAAAAGTGAAAAACAAGAAAGCTTGTGAAGACACAGAACAATCTTTAAGGTATGATCCAAAAGTCATAGAAATGGCAAGTGCTGTATTAATTCCTCTCTGATTCTACAAAACCATACAAGAGAAAAACAGTTTGAATGGATTCATACAATGATCAAAATTCAAGGGTATTGTTAAGTTTCCAAGACCCTATTGCTTTCAAGTTTATAATAATTCATAAGTAGCCAACCGATAGACCTAGCTTTCTCACTTGGTTGTCATAACACAATCATTTCTACAATTACTGCCAAGCCTTCTGAGAATTTTAATGCATTTGGAAGTCTCCAAAGAAACATTTTGAAGTTCATGCTATCCACAGCCTGATGGTCTGATCAGCAAGGGCAGAGAGGTTCTTTATTCCTTCGCCATGTAATTATTGTACAATACCTAGTGAGCACCACTCTATGTCCAGATAATAAAGGATTCTAAGGTATTTGGAATGTTTTTATTTTTCATGCATATTAATGATATATTAAGTGAATTTAAAAAATAATATTTATGGAGAAGGATGCACACCAGTTTCATTCTTTAGAGCTATTTCAGAGGGTACGCACTGACCAGAGGAGATTTGATTCAATATTCATCCTGCTTGCCCTGGAGTCAATAGTAACAAGGCCAGGTATCATATGAAGGGAATGCATTTTGCAGGAGAAGCCCTGATCTGCTGGTTATCTTTACATCTGTGCACATTCCCATTACAGTCTGCTTGTCATTTGGTATGCTTGTTGATCACTTTTGTGGCAGATCATATTACCTTCCTGGTACTCCTCTTCCTTCCCATATTCCTATTCAGTTTCTCCTATTAAAGACCTGTAGTTGATCTCCCCACCTCTTGACCTTGAAATTAGTTATGAGACTCGTTTTGGCTGATAGCATCAGGTCTGTATGTCAGTCTCAAGCTTAGGCCTTAAGAAACTTTGTGTGTATCCACTTGCTTTCTTGTGCTTATGCTATATTCATGAGAAGAACATTCCTAGACTACTGCTGGTCTCGGGAGAAGTTTGAGAGACATGTGGAACAGAACCATCCAGCCAACTACAGATCATATTAGCTAACCTCCATTGCATGAACTAAATAAGTGCTTTATTTTATGCCACTTATATTTTGTGGATGTTTGTTATGTAGCATTGTTGCAATAGTAGTTGACTGACAGACTCTCTGAATCTACTTGTGACTTTCAGGAAATTTCTTGGCCCTGTCAGATTTGCGGAGCTTATTGTTGGCTTGTGGATGAAATAAGGAATTCAATTGGAGTCCTGACTTTCTTCCTGGGCTCTAGCTTCATGTATCTACTCTTTGTGGCATCAACAGTAACTTCAAATAGAGGTCAAGCATGGCAAGGTATCATTTGACATCTACACACTTATAACTCCAAAGTACATATGTTCATATATTTTGAACAGAGCTGTCTGGCTAATACTTTGTCTGTAGTAAGTTTACATGGATCATGCCTCCATTAGTTCTTTTCCTCCCTCCCCATGCCAGATGTTACAGGAGAATTCATGTAAGTGCCCAACTTCATTATAAAAGCACACATAGACACCATTACCTCAAGTAGTTTTGACATTTATAGGAGTTGTCACTGCATATATGGAAAGTCCTAAAATTATTGATACAATTTATGCAGAAGAAACTTCTTTTCTTAGGTATTATTTCTGGAAGGAGTTTCTTGATAAAAATCTAGGGCAACAATCACTCTGCTATATAATTACTGTCTTGTAATAAGTTTATGACTTCTCACTGAAGGAACTCACATTTGAAGGTGCCATATCTTGTTCCACCACAGATATGACACTTCTGTAAAAGTGCCTGGAAAGGAAGGTTTTCTTTATCTACTAGGATCTTTGTAGCTGAAAGGCTGATCCTGGCATTTTCTAGAATGTATTTCACCTCTGCTCTCCTGTAAAATGGAGGTGGGTGAGTTCAGTGGTGGGACTGGATATGTCCTGGAGTCACAACGGTATCTCTCAAAAACTTGTGGAATATCTCATGATAATTTGAAAAAAATCTTCAAGTGTTTATTATACAGATAACAAAGGTAAAATATATGCTTGATGTTTCATTAGGATAGATCAAAAATTTCTCTGTGAGTTAGGACAGGTAATAGGTAGTAAAATCTAGTGCAACAACTCAATAGCCTCCATTACAATTACAGAAACCAGGGTTCCCAAACTAGAGTACTTTTTGGAGGGCCTTTTAGTACCTGAAGAATCTTAACTTGTTCCCTCAGCTTCCCCAGGGCACACTGATACCAACTCCATCCCTATAGTTGTCCATAGGGAAGCCTGAGATGAGAATCCCAGACACTGTCTAAAGTATTCCAGAGAACATGGGATATATCCTAATACCTGCTCAAATAACTTTAGAATTGCCAGCTCAGGCTTCTAAGATCTGTCCAAACAGTGCCAGAATAGTTTGGACATCCTCTTGAAAGATTATAGAAGCATCAGCAGAACTTGTTTAGGCCTAGAGTCAGTGAGGTATTCTAGGGGTCTAACCTAGCAAATTCAACTCAGACCAGGATGGATTCTGAAATACTGATGTACAGGCTCTTGCTTTCATCCCACCCTTTTCATGATTCCAAGTGTACCCAAGCTTCCATCTAAGATTAACAAATGCCAATGAAAAGTCTTATTGGTGAATTCTGATTTAAGCCTTGACCAAATATGTTTCCTGTGAGTCTCTACTGACTCCATTTATCTACCACTAGACATTGAGAGCTCTGAAAATATTATGGCAGAAAAACTTAACTGTTCAGTGAGACTCTGATATTAAAAGCCACAGTGAGAGTGGGAGATCTAAGGACCTCCTAGCTACCAATTACAGCCCTACAGTAAAACCACAACAAAGAACTGGGGCTGGGGAGCCCCAGGGAAAGGAGCTGTCCCTAGTTTGGGTGCTGACTGCCCAAAGCTTGTTTGTCCTAGAAGGAATAGGAAGAAGTGTGTGGTAGTAGGCTGTTGGTCTTAGTGAATCCAATCTAGAGACACCAGAGGAGAGAAGAAAACAGGAAAGGAGAGGAGAATAAAGAAGTGGAGAGGAACAGAATAGGTGCAACAAATCTGAACTGGGTAAAGATGTCCTGTTTCACTGGCTGCTATTTTTCTAACCCCTTTGCAGGTAATCAAGGGAGAATCTCAATACTAGTTTGACTGTATGAAGGAAACCAGTTACAACCCAATCCTGGGATTGTTTTGCATATACACAATATCCCACTGAAAGAACCATGGTAAAAGCAAGTTCAGTTATAGCTTTTTGAGAGGTCAGAACCATAGTACAAGCAAGTTTAGTTACAACTTCAAAGTCTCAAGCTACTGTCCTATTTAAAGTGTTGGTGTTGGTGGTGGAGGCTGTGAAAAGGGGTGAAGGCAATCATGGGGTTAGAAAAAAGAAGCTCCAAGCCACCATGATCTTTTGTATTTGATCTGAAGCCATGAGTTGTGTTTTATTAGGCAAACCCAGCCAAGCATATCCAGACTGATATCTTACATCTGTAACGATCATTAAGTGCTAATCATTTGAAAGAAAGTATAAAATATCCTGCTGAAGATGGGGAGGCCTCAATAAATCCTTCCATCCTATAGATGTTGCCCTGGAAGTGATGGTGCCAGTCCTTGCTTTGATTTCCCTTTCTTCAAGACCTATAGATGTCTTATGTGCACCAAGTTATTTTCCCCACCAATCAGACTTAGGATTTGGGATGGTGAATGGGAAATCTTTCCCCTCATATCCTGTAGTTGAATCATTACATGTTTGTCTACACCCTGCTTTTAAGCTTCATTCTATGATCACTGTTCACCAGATAAAGGTTGATCTCCCTAATGATTCTTCCAGTCTTTCCTGGGTCTTTCCCTCTGTCTGATGTCCATCTTTGTATGAACACATCACCCATAACAGCAAGTACTGCCCTTTTGGGTCCTAGTATCAGTGTTGCTATATTCTCCTCTTTTCTACCCACTGACTGATTCTAATCACAGCTTTAACTTTCATTTCAAAAGACCTTTCAGAACAAATAACTATAAGAAACAGCCATGTGTAGTGGTTAGGAGGACAGCCTAGGTTTAGATTTTTGTCTCTGCCTCTGATGAGCAGTGTGTTCTTCAACAAACTACTCAAACTCTCTGTGCTTCCATTTATTTGTCTACAACACCGAGATGGTAATAACAGAGTCTACCCCATAGGACTGTTTTGAGTATTAACTGAGATCCATTCTCTCCTGTACAAATTGGCCCATATATGCTAGTTGCCTGACATGCATCATCTTTTTTTTTTTTATCCTCACAAATCTCTGAGATAAGGTCCTTTATTTTTCCCATTTTTATAGTTAAGGTCACAGGAATTGAATAACATTTTAAGGGTTAAATAGCCACTAAATTGTGTGGCTAAGACTTGAACATAGGTCTGATTCCAAAGACTGAGCTTTTGACATTATATTATATAACCTGGCATTGAACAATTGTCCCACTTCAGGCTTGTTTTTGCAACTCAGGTGGATACCCAAGTATTTATCCCTTCCAGTCCTGGTCCTCTCAGATTCCTGGTCAGCTCCCAAATTGTACAGTTGACTTAGTTATAGCCATATAGATAGACAGCATTGATCTGAGCAGGAGTGAACACAGTAGAACAGTAATCCTTTTCTCTGCCTTTCCTGTTGAATTTGGCATATTAAAAATACTAGTCACCTAGCTGTGGTCTTGATTATGTGGGACAAGAGAGTTTCTACTTCATCCAAAGAAATGCAAATGGCCATGAAGGTGCCATCGTGTGTGTGTAGTGATGTTCCTCCAAAAATGCAATGTGAATGTGGATCAGCAAAACAGGTAAAGGAGATTTAACAGTGAAAATAGAAACATTTTCTTTTAAAGGTCTAAAAAATGCTTTAACTTAGTAGAATACATTGAACTACTTTGCAAACATACTAATACCTGAGTTATCACAATGCAAGATGTTTCAAATTGAAAGCTCATTCTTAATTCAGAATAAAAATAATTATGAGAATAGTTCCTTGCAGTGAAATCTAAAGTATAGTTAAAGACTTGCCCTAAATCCATTTGAGTTAAAAAAAGCTGAAAGATATGTGTATGTTATGGACTGAATGTTTGTGTATCCCCAAATTGGTATGCTCTAACACCCTGCCCCCTAATGTGATACTAGGTGATGGAGTCTTTTGGAAGTAATTAGAATTAATGATTAGGTCATGAGGTAAAGACCTTCATGATTGGGATTAGTGCCCTTATAAAAGAGACCACAAGAGGTTCTGGTTGAGTAAATGATATAAGAATTAGCTATTTGATCTTGTTATGATTTGATGGTTGTCTAAATTGTACACTTGAAACCCATATAATTTTATTAATCAATGTTGCCCCAACAACCTCAAAAAAATAAGTAAATGACACAGAAACATAAAGATAAACAAAGAAGAATGTGAAAGAGACCACCAGAGCTCCCTCATCCCTTTCACAATGCAAGGACCCAGCAAGAAGTCAGCAGTCTGCCCCAGAAACTGACTGTGCTGGCACCCCGACCTGAGACTTCCCTGCCTCCAGAACTGTGAGAAATAAGTATTTGTTGTTTAAGCCACCCAGTTTATGATATTTTTGTTATAGCAGCCCCAGTGGACTAAGACAGTGTGTGTGTAGGGTTTCTTTTTAATCTCCTCCCTCAGAAAGTGGTGTGAGAAGCCAGTTTGAAAATAACAATGTTGTGGCTCCTTGTAACTCAAAGAAAGTCCAAAATTGCTTTTTTTGGCTCTCTGACATTAGAACTTCTGTGCTTTAAAAGTGTTGAAGAGAAAAGGAAACCTTCAAGCTACTCAAAGATTTGAATTGCTGTGTTATCTAGAACTGTACTTAAGAGAGAGATTTACAGAACAGTAAGAGTAATTAAAACCTTCCATAAAAAAGAAGTAGGCATCTAAACATAGAAACCTTCATAGAGAATAAACAATAGAACTATTCAGAAATAATGAGTAAGTCTTTCCAGGTTTTCCTACACTCTCAAGCACTCTGAAGGAACATATAATTCTGTCATTGTTACTATTATTGTTGTTATATGTAATTTTAATTCACAAGTGGAATTGCTTCAACTTAACAAGTTATTAATGTTCTGTCCTGTACAGGATGTATTACTCTGCAATTAAAGTACATATCCATGGTTGCCTGTTCAAACTATGGCTCTGTATTATTTTATTATGAATTAATAAAATGAAAGAACTAATGCTTTTAGGTGACAAGTGTTTTTCTCCTGAATTCAGAAAAACAATTTATTATTGCATGTCCAAGAAGAGCAATATGGAGCTGTTCCATCTTGATATTCTCTTTCAAGTGTTTGAGGTGGGTGAACATTGTCAAAAGCAACCACTGTGACCTCTTTCTGTACCTCTTTCTTACTTGGAGCCACCCTTTCCTCCTTGACTGCTCACACCTAGCTCTTGACAGACCCTCATTTTTTGGTAACTTGGTGACTGATGTTCTTTGATGCTATTCCATTCTATGCTGGTGCTGCATAGTGTTCTTCTGGGAATCAGTCTCTTACAGCTGTTTCCTCACCTTCTCTTCTTTCTTTAAATTTCAGACACTCCTTCCTTCCCCTATGTTCTCAACTGATGACCTGGTTATCTCACTGGGAAGAAGATAATCAGAACAGAACTTCCTCTCTTTTCTACCAACATATCATAACCGCACCAGGGTGTTCTGCCTTTCCTCTCTTCCAGATTAACTGCACATGCTCTGTTCTGAAGCTAAGCCCTCCACTTGTGCATTGGATTCGATTTTCTTTTGTCTAGCCCAGACTTTTCTCTTGTACATATCACATTTCTGTCCTTCATCATTCCCTGCATTTATGTGGGATCTTCCATGAGCATACCAGCTTATTGTAATGACACTCACTTGAAAAAAACAACAACCTTCCTTTGTTCCTTTCATCATCTTCCAAATTCTTCCTTATTTCTTTACTCCTTTTATAGCACATTTTCTGGAAAGATAATGTATTCTTACTTCTCTTTTTTTTCCTCCTTTCTTTTTGAACTCACTCCAATGATAGTTCTGTTCCCATCATGCCACTGAAACTGCACTTATTAGTGTCACCAGTGACCCCAGTATGGCCAAATATCATGATTAATTCTCAATTCTCACCTTGACCTTTTAGAAACAACTGAAATTGTTCATCATCCCTTTCTTTCGAAACATACTTTCATCACTTGGCTTCTAGGATACCTCAATTTCTGGTTTTCCTCTTCTCCGGTTTCTTTGCCTGTATTACTTCATGTTAGGAAAAATCCTTCACTGGTTCTTTTTTTTCACTACCCACTCTTAAACATTGGAATGTCCCGGGGCTCCTTGGACCCCCATCAGTTTTTCATCTGTACTTGTTAAAGAATAACCCAAATGGGGTGAACATTATGGTGTTCAATGGTTTTAGACACTATCCACTTATATTTCCAACCTTAAACTCTTCCCTGAGCTCCAGGCACTTCTATTCAACTGCTTACTCAATATTTCCATTTGAAAGGCTGATATACAGCTCAAACATAAAGTAATGAAGACAGGGTTCTTGATTTCCCCTCACTGAATCTGTTTCTTTTTGAGAAATCACCACTATTCATCCAGAGGGCTTAAGGCAAAACCCTAGAGATTATTCTTGAATTCTTTCTTACTAAGTGTACATATCCAATCTTGAACCTATTTTGTTACTTCTACTTTCAAAACATTACCCCGAATCCACCCATTTCTCACTGTCTCCACTGCTATTATCCTAGTCCAAGCCACTGTCAGCTTTCCCCTCGATCTTACCTCTCAGGCATTTATTCATTCAGCAAATACTCTTAAGACCCTGACAATGCACCAGGCACTATTCTTGGTGCTGATTTTGCAGCAAAGAACAAGCAGAACAAAAATCCTTGTGCTCAAGGAACTTAAATTCTGCCTTAGGGAGATGCCTCCTTATTGCCTTCCTGATCTTCTCTTTCTCTATCTTCCCTCTTCAGTCTAATTTTTTTATGTAGCAGTCAAAATCTGTTAAAAACAACAAAAAAAACTGAGATCAAATTGTTACCCCGCTGAAAGCCCTCTAGTGGCCTCTCTGACTTCACCTCCACTGCTCCCCTTCACTCAGTCCATGCAGCAAACCTCGCCCACCAGCGGGCCAAGCTCATTGAGCTCATTTCAGCCTCCTGGCTTAGTACACATTGTACTGTCTGACTAGAATGTTCTCCCTTCAGCTGTTTGTGTGGCTTGCACCCTCATTTCATTCAGACTCTGATGTAATATCACCCCACAGAAAGCTTCCCTGCTTACCTTTTCCTAAATAGCTGTGTCTCACCACTCTCTATCCCTTGACATTAATTTTCTTTGAAGCATTTACCATGTGACATAATACCATATATTTATTTAACTTTTGTTTATCTGAATGTTATTTCCCAATAGATTGTAAGCTAATTGAGGCAAAGATTTTCTCTTTTTTTAAAAAAATATGTACTGATTTCAAAGAGAGAGAGGAAAGAAGCAGAAGAAGAAATAAACGGGAGAGGGAAAGAAAGGGGAGAGAGAGAGAGACAAACATTGATTTGTTATTCCACTTATTTATGCACTCATTGACTGTTTATTGTGTGTGCCCTGACTAGGGATTGAACCTGCAACTTTGGCATATGGGATGCCACTCTAACTGAGCTACCCAGCCAGGGCAAGATTTTGTCTCTCTTGTTTTTTTTTTTTCCTTTTCCAGCACTCAGAACATTGCTTGCCATATGATGACCATTGAATAAGTGATATATATAGGAGTTAATGAATAAAAGGTTATGAGTCATGATAGAGAAAAGACCCACTAAACTCAGAATCAAGAGAACTTGGTTATAATCCTGGTTTTGTCATTGACTGGTTATGAGATACTTGGTAAGTCACTTTAACCTCTTTGGGTCGCAGTGTCTGTACAATGAGAAGTTTGGACTGTGAGCCTTTAAATCCCAATTCTAACATTCTCAAGTTCTGTGCACATGGTGTCTTCACACTAGCGACCAACTCCTTTGCCTCATTTGGCCCAAACAGGAATTATGGCATTTTTTTTTCTAGGACTGCTGGGAAGTGGACATGGGATTTTTCTTTCCTCTGTATCCTGTCAGGGTTGAGATCCCTGCCAGGAGGGAAGTCACAGCATTTGCATTTGCACAAACATTTTCAGTCAAGAACCTCCCCAAATTGCCTACTGAAGGGAAGGAGCCAGAGTGGGAAATATCACAAGGAAAGAGATTCAATGATGCTTTGATCAAAAAGTTCATTACATTTGCTTTCGATCACAATGCATACTTGCTCAGGTCTGCAATCACTTACTCTGTTAGGCACAAATCCTAGAGGGAAAAAATAGCATGTGTACACGACTCCATCTGTGTGAGCCACTGCCAGAAACATTTATGAATCACTCGTCTCCTGACAGACAACTTGCTTTCCTAGTTTGCATTCATATTTCCCACAGATGTTGCCTTTGAATTAGCCATTGTCTCACTTAGTTTTGAATGTTTTCTACTATTTGAGACTATGAAATGGGCAAATCTCACCTACCACCAAAGCTGGCAGTGCTTGCTTGACATTAAAGGACGGAGACCTTTGGGCAAGCAGGGAACTGGAATCCAGGATCAGGGATGGACACTTCTCCACAAGTCTGCAGTTTGATATTTCTCAAGTCTTGGCATCACGGGTGTTTACTCTCAGGTTATGCAAAGTCCTAGCTTGGGTTCTGGAAAAAATGAGCTGACAACTTTGACTGAAAGGAGTTTTTGCTAATTCCTGGGGCATCTTGCTTTTATTAGACCGTAGCTATTGTTGTGTTGTCTATCCTGAGCCATGAGGGTGTCGCTCACTGTCTGGAACCCACACCTATTGTGGCCTTTATCGCCCAACACTTCATATCCTGTTACACACCAAAACCTGCTTAGAGCTGTGTTGCCTGGATCTGAGATGTTACTGAGATATTTGAGGATGTAAATAGATTTTCTTTTGGATGTATTTAAAGGTTAACACACTATATTTACAGAAATATTTTATCTTCACTTTTGAGTCACTCTGCCATTCAACCTCTGTTGAGTCTTCATTAACTTCAGTTAGATTTTACTTCTCTTTTCCTTTAGAGATGAAATATTAAAACCCCATAAACCAAGTTTTATTCCTTTATAAATATCATGTCTGAAAGTACCAATGGTGTCTCTAATTTCAGATAAATGAGCTTACAGTTAAATGCAAATTTTAATTTCCTTTATAAAGGAGCTGATGAAAATCCATTGTGAAAAGGTTATGAGAAAAAGCTTATCTTACAATTGCAGCCAAGATTCAAGCCATTATTTAAGACGTGAAGCATTTGGCACCAAAATGATTGTTGTCATTAAAAAGGAAGCCCAACACATTACTCTTAGGCTGAGAAAAAATAAGTTAGCTGTCATTGTTACTTCAGGAGCGACACAGGAAGATGGCAGGAATTAAAATGCCCAGCTTTACCTCGAATAGTGTAATATATATATTTTTTTCATCTAAGAAGCAGAGATAATTAATAAGTATATCAAAGACAGTTTACTTATTGGTTAGTACTTGACCTTTAGCTAGATTTGTATTTCTTTTATGCATAGAGGAAGTTAGTAGAACTTTACCAAAGTGGTAGTAAAGAGATAAGAAGGTCTTTTTTTCTCTCTAGTGTACTATTAGCAGCCTGAGGTTTATAACTTAATGTCATTGTTGCCAAATTTTTAGGTATTTTTATGCTCATTTTTGGAAAGAAGGGTTAGGGTGAGGGCATTGAGGTCATCCTGGCTGAGTTGACCTCAGTCTGGATGAAGGGGGAAACAGCCACTGGAGATTTGTATAGGTAAGTATGTGAAGGCTCTATTATTTTTGGAGGCTACAGAAAAGTCCAGTGTACTTATCATCGACTCCTCCCAAATAGTTCCTGCAGATGTCCCATCCGTCGGTGGTTTGCTGAATCACTGTCTAAAATGGGTGTCTCTCCGTCCCCATCTCCTCCCAATGCAGCATTATTTCTCTCTCTTCTTGATATGAGAAGAAAATGGCTGAACATTCCCAGAGTGTTGTCAAATGGGTTTCTTGTTCTAACCTCATATATATACCTTTTTCTTGTCAGTCACACTTGCCTAAGCTTTGCATTGCATTTCTGTGTGACTAGACTCTCTTTTTCCATTACGTGGCGGGAGAGGAAAGAGATGATATATTCTGTTTAAGCCATTCAAGCCCTGGGTGAGTAGTTTAGTTGGTTAGAGTGTGGTCTTGATATGCCAACGTTGTCAGTTTGATGCCAGGTCAGGGCACATACAAGAGCATACAAGAATCAACCAGTGAATGCAGAAATAAGTAGAATAATGAATCAGTGCTCTCTCTCTCTCTCTCAAATCAATAAATAAAAATTAAAAAGTGTAGGCCATTCAAGAAATGGCCGTTAAGGAGCGATTAATGAAGGAGCTATTTTTGAGGTTGTGGACAAGTTTAAATGAGACCAGTCAGGAGCACCTTAATCTCCTTGTCTCTCATCCTCTGATCTGCTACTGGTGCCTCCCATTGACCTCACGCAGCTGAAAGCCCTGGATTGCTCCTCAATGCAGGTCAGCCTCTGGTGCACAGACTTTGATGTGTGTGTCTGGATAAACAAAAAGAGAATATTCAGCACCCGAGTTATTTCTGGAAAATCATCATTTTGTTAACACTTTTTGGACTTCTTTCTTATTCGGTCAGTTAATGTCTGCAGAAATCCAAAACTAATTTCTGTGTAATTATGCAAATGAATTAGGGAACTGACATACAAAGTCAAAGAAAAGAATCAAGGGCTCCCATGCATTTGCTTCTTATCCACAGGCTTAAGCAGAGCACAGGAAAGTGAGTCCACTGCACTGTCTAGCCCTGTCTTGTGGTCCCAAGTGCAGTGTAAGTGCATCTGGAGTAATGTGTTGTGAATTCTTCAGGCCAGACGCAGGGAACAGAGGTGCTCATCATATTCAAAGTTATCATTTTTGTTATTATGGTTCTATTTCATTTAGGCTGTTTCTTCCTATTATTTGTTTCTATCCTTACCCCAATTATCTTGTTTTATCTCTGTTTATCTTCTCATGCCACTTTAAATAAAGAAAGTGCTATTGTAATTAGCTGAGAAATTATATGTGTTTCTTACACCCTCCTTCCAGAGTGAAGGAGTTATAGGCTAGTTTTTTAAGAGTGTGGACATTCTAAAGAAAATATTTTTAAGATGGACTTCCTGTATAGCTTGCTCTCCTGTGATCCTCCACCTTGCAGTGTAGTACGGAACCCTCTTTCAACTCATGGAGGATGTAGATAGTTTGTGAGTGACACCATCTCCGCCTCACAGATTCTCTTTTCCCTGAGTCCTCATTCCATCTCTTTATCAGACTAACTTCTGGCATCCTTCAGGTTTCATCTAAATGCCATATTTTCCCCCCAGAAGCTTCCTCTGATTCCCTAAAGCCAGGATAAATATGTTGTGGAGCTTACTATACTATAATCAATTTCGTTTATCTGCTTTTGCCTCTAGTTCATAATAAGCTCCGGAAGGGCAGGAACAATAAGTCTCCTGTTCACCTCTATTCCCCTAACACCAAACATGCAGTAGGCAATTGTTAAATAATCACCTGGTGGAAACTGAGTCTAATATAGTCAAAGACCAATCAAGCTGAAACCAGGGTGGTTTGGAAACCCAAGAGCTTTATCAGTCATAGTAGGCCACCTTACGCTCGAAGCTTTTAAAACAAAGTCTTCTTGTTTACTTTTTGGTCAACAGTAGGTTTAAAGTTGGAATTTTGCATTTAGCTGCAAATATAGTGAATTATAACCTTACTGCAACTTACAAAAGCTTTAGAAGACTTGGCAAATATTTTTGCCTGCTGCATTTTTGTAACTATTTATTTTGGGATGAGGTTGCAAATTTAACTCTTTTCATGGTCCCTTTCTTGCTTCACGGTCTCTTTCTTGCTTTATTTCTGTCTGAAGGAAACTGATATGAGATTAACTTTAGCATTCTTTGTTCTTTGTTAACTCCATTATTGAAACAATGTGGAAGAAACACTGGACTTGTGCTCATAAGCCCTAGATTCCAGGTCCTAATTAACCAAGTTTTTACATCTGTAAAACAGAAATGATAATAATACCAATTGTGTAGGCCTGTTGTGAGCATTAAATGAGATGATCCACATAAAACATTTAGTGTAGGACAGTAATTTTCAACTAGTGTGCCGCAAGAAATTTTAAAACATGCAATACCTGATTACTTAGTCAGGGGGCACTGACCTCTTTTCCCTTAGATTGTCAAATAAAAAAAATGACAACAACCAACACAACAATAGCTGCCTGGTGTGAATGAATCAAAACTATACCTATTTTTTTGCCAGATTGGCCAAAAATATATTTTGTGGTGTGCTACAGAATATTAGCAATTTGTTTATATGTGCCATAAGATGAAAAAGGTTGAAAATAGCTGGTGTAGGGCTTGGCAAATAGTAGGTGCTCATGAAGTGATGGTGGTGGTAGTGCTATTGGTGGTGGTGGTGCTGGTGTTGTTGTTGTTGGTGGTGGTGCTATTGGTGGTGGTGGTGCTATTGGTGGTGGTGATGGTGGTAGTGCTGTTGGTGGTGGTGGTGCTGTTGGTGGTGGTAGTGCTATTGGTGGTAGTGCTATTGGTGGTGGTGGTGCTGGTGTTGTTGTTGTTGGTGGTGGTGCTATTGGTGGTGGTGGTGCTGGTGTTGTTGTTGGTGGTGGTGGTGCTATTGGTGGTGGTGGTGGTGATGGCAACGATTATGATGGACACTGAATTACTTAACATACCTAAATAGTTGCTGTTTTATCTACATCACAGGATTGGAACAGCCATGTAAAAGTAAGAAAAAATATGGGAAAGCACTTTATAAACTATTTAGTGTACAACATTAATAATAGTAATGATGTAGTAATGAATGATGATAAAAATAAATGTTGTATGGGTAATTAACCCCATTCCAGCATCACTCAGTTCTGTTCTGAAATATTATTCTCTATTTTTTCTTTCTATTCCTTATTGTAAAGTCAAGAGTTATGAGTGGGAATGGAGTTTAAATAAGCCAGCCAACCACTCATCAAATGGTTGATTTTTCTAAGCTCGATATATCAGTTTCCAAAACCTGAAAAGTTAATTCCACATTCACAGACTCTTTTACCTTTAGAGTCTTGAATGCCAAGAAAGTTGTTGATTTAACTTTACATTTGTGAAAAGTAACACTTAGTTGGCAAATAAATACTTCTGAACTACAGGAGATAAGCTTGCTATAAACCTCCAAGTCATTGCTGCTGGTTTAGTTTTTTTTTTTTTTTTTTAAAGAAAAGCCTTTTGGCTGCTTTCATTCTTATCACAAACAGCGTGAGTTCCCAGATTGCTAGCTGTGTTGGGGTCCCCAGCAGGAGAAGTTCATTGAATTCTCTGGGCATTTTCCTTCAGAAGGAACCTCTAGGTTTGCTAGAATTCCAACCAGAGCTAACTCTGGTTGGAATGCCACTGAAAAAAGAGACATTTCTGAGAATTTAGTATGTGGAAAATTACTTGGACAACATCAGAACTTCAGCTTTCTACTTTATCGAATTGGACTTAACAGAACCATTCTTTTGTTGCTTAGCAGTATTAATGAGAAATGAGTACATGATAAAAGACAGCAAGGAAAAGGATAAGAACAGAACATGGAATATAGTGAGTCCCCACTTAACATTGTCAATAGATTCTGCTATTTTAAAGGAACCAACCAACAGGGAAATCGGTTTTACAACAGTTTACCACAGGGTAATTGATATAAACAAGAGTTAGGTTCCTATGGCTGTACTGAGAATTGATAATCAGCCTTTGAAGGAGTTTGAACTTCATGTTATTCAGTAGATGCCATCTGAAAAGTTATCTACTAACCAAAGTCATAAAATACTAGATTTGGAAGGTGCCTTGAAGTCCATGAGTTAACCTCCTGCCTTTGCTCAGGAGGAGACATTCTTCAGTTACCGACAAGCACTCCTCATATGCACGAGTTACGCTCACTCCGCTTTTCTGTATCTCTCTTGTTAGGTCTGGGTTATCACATAAACACTTACCAGCAATCAGTTTAATCAGTGTTGGCAAAACACAAATGTTAATGACTTTTAATCAGCTCTGCTTTCAGGAAACTTGGGCTGATGCCTGGAATAATCCTGCTTAGAGATGAATGGTGCAGCAAGCTTTAAGAATATTTATTCTAATTAATGATGGTGATAGAAATGGCAACCGCATTCTCAGCGACAGAAGAAACTGCAAAGTCATGTGTTGTGTGAGCATGTGGGTGCATGTCCTGACCTCAGTAAGTGTTTCACATTGTCAACTTTCTTGTTACATTTCCATCTAGCTTCTGTGTTATTCAGCAGCAAGCCTGAGTGTAACACAAGGCCTCTACAAAAAGATGTCAGTAGAACAAATAAACCATACCACTGTAGAAACTGACCATGAACCTTTCCTTAGTACATGGGGATGTGGGGCATCTTTGCAATCTGTCCATCCTGGATGCCCTAGTGTGGACCAAAACTGACCCGTTCTCTCTCATAACTAAAGTCCTTTGGGTCATGGGCCTAACCCCTGTCCATCTCTTTCCTTTTGCTGATTCCTGATCAACAGTATGAGATTTGGTGCCCCAATGCCTGAGAGGGTTAGGATATTTCTACTGCTGGTAATCTAGGTCAAAGTACTTGGAACCTATGCATTTAGTTTTTCTTTTTTTTTTTTAAGGCCATTTTGTCACTTAAGCCTTTTCTTTTAGAAGACAGTTGTGAGGAGTAATCAGGTAAACATGAAAATGAATTTTGTTAAATATGAAAAAAGAACTGTAGTTCAAGAACAATGTTCACCTAAAACTATCTACACATCCATTTCAGATTTCAGGGTCTCACACCGGAGCACAGATCGGTGATCGTCCTCAAGACCTTTCCATGGACAAATGAAACAAGCACTGTCGGGGCTCCGCTGTCTAGTTTCACCGAAGGCCTTCTGCTGGGACTTTCCCCCTACACTTCCACAGCCTGTGTGTGACAGATACTCTTCAAGACTCCTTTTGAGGGGAGTTTGCCGTGTGCCAGGTCGGAGAACACACGGAAGAGCCTGTGTGGGAGTGCCTGTGGGTGGATGGCGGCAGAACACTGCGGGTGTTCGCAACCTTCACTGTACTGGACGTTTCCGGGGTGGCCTGGGGGGCAGCTGTTGATGGGTGGTATTTTCTTAGAAGAGCAGCAATTGTCACTCCTTAGCTTAAGCAGCATGGGGAACTCATTTACGTCACCTTGAGATATGAGGGGAGGTGTGGGGGTGGGCTATAAAAAAATGGCTTTGCCCTGGTTTCCAAGAGCATCCCTATGCTAGACAAACAAGCGGGGCTGCTTTCCAGTGTGCTGGCTCCTTCTAGTCATGTGTCTGTTCCCCACATCGGGTCTCTCCCCAAGGTTGTGTAAGTGCTACTCTTTGAGAATCATTTTTATTTTTCTGGGATTATGACCTTTTCTCAGTTTTAGTGTTAAATGTTCTTCTTTCATAAAATGATGGTGATAATAGATCGTATTTCTTGTTTTCAACTGCCCACTTGGCAAAATCGGCACTTGGCAGCCTTCTGCCAATTCTTCACATTGTTTTTGTATTTGTTTAGTTTACTGGTTATTGAACTCCCAAAGTCTGGAACACCAGTGTCCTCAGGGCATGGGTGACCAGGCAAGCTCACTGGTGAAGAAGGATCTCATACGAACTGTGGACGAGGCTTATCAAGTGCCAAAGGAGGGGAGCAGGAAAGAGGTTAAGTCAAAGAAAGTGAGATTAGGTAGCAAGGAATGGGCCTTGCAAAACCCTGGCAGGGCAGGGGAGAAGAGGCAGCCTCAGAAGCAGAGTCGTGGCACCTGGACGTGCTGATGTGAGCACAGGGCTTCTTCCCCAGAGCCTGTGGGTGGTCCTGAGCCTTGAACTGAGGGAAAACAGAGAAAATAGGTAAGCATTTAAAAAATATGATCTTTTATAGTTGTTTAGATTTTTTTCTTTTCATTCAAAATGTCAAATGTTTTTCCTTTTTTTGTATTTAAATCACTTTATTCTTCCAAGAAGGAATATTAATATTTAAGTACATATAGATAAGATGTAGCACCAGCCTAAGTGCCCATTAGTAGGTAAATAAATTAAATGTGATACACTTACACAATGGAATACTATGCAGCAAAAGGAAAGAAGAAGGAATTCTTACCCTCTGTGACAGCATGGATGGAACTGGAGACTATTATGCTAAGTAAAATACCAGTTGGTGGAAGATGAATACCATATGATCTCACTTATGAGAGGAATCTAATGAACAAACAAGCAAAACAGAACCAGAGACATGGAAACAGGAGGCAGACTGACAGCTGCCAGAGGAAACGAGGGAGAGGGGGAATGGTGAAAAGAAGGGGAAGGGATTAGTCAAAGAATATGTATGAATCCAATGGTTTTGTAAATGGAAAGTTCACTTTTGTGAAAACGTCTTACCCAGTATCAATTACAATTGCTGGTCTAGCTTTGGGAGAAAAGCCCATTTACTAGCATCTTCACCTAAACCGAGTATTGTTAATGTTTGCAATTCTTGCACCTAATAGTAATGGACACAAAAACAGATAATACATTGATTGCTGCTGTCACCTTCATTTTCTTAATTAGTAGGGATTCAACATCTTCTCCTATGTGCAGGGGCATTTATACTTCTTTTGAAATTGACCATTTAATTTTGCAAGGTCTCACATAGCAGCCAGCTCCAGGTAATTAAAGTTTGTCAAAGAATAGAATATGCCTTCCCTCCACCCCTTTTTTTGACTTTACCTATCTACTCACTTACTCTGAGAGGTTAAGAGCTTGGTCTTGCATTTAGAGAGCCTGGGGTCAACACTTGGCTTTACTGTTTACAGTGTGACCTATCTCTTAAAGCTTCAAGCACATCATCAATACTATGTAGATAACAGAACCTGTTCCATGGAGTTATTGTGAAAATTAAGTGAGAAAACTGCATGTACAGGGCTTAGTACAAGATTTGGCATGTTGTATTAATGGTAGTGATTATACTCAATAAGAGGAATTCCAGACTATTAATTATAAAGATCAACTCCACCCCAATTAGTGTGATTATTCCTCTTCAAACTCAAACCCACTTCAGGCATAGATAGTCTGAGGCTTCTATTTTGAGTTGGCCTGAGTTACTGCAATTCCTTTTGAGATATTTCTGCACACTAACCCAAGTGTTCACTTTGCACTTATGGGTTACCTCTTGTAAACAGTTCAGAAATTTGAAAGTATGTTACTAAGTTATAAAAGGTTTGGGAATTGTTGCTATGTGGTATCTTAACTGAAGCAAAGTACAAAATTAACCAGAATCATAATAATAACTTGGTGTTGTAAATTATGAGAGCAATAACTAAGGTGAATAAAGATTGAGTATAGGAGAAAGAGAATGAATTTTCAGTTTTCTGCTAGAATATTCTGGAGAACTATTTGTTCTCCAGAACTATAATTGTTAACAATTATAATAATAAGGAAATAATCATATAATTAAATACTACCTTTATAAAATAGTTTGTGGCTAAAATCATTTCATAAAAGCACAAATTGGTAATTTCTCCTAAGAATTATATTAAGAAAATGTATTACTCTGAATAATTATAAGAAAATAGGCAATGCTCCTTCTTTTCCTCTTATTACCAAATTATAATGTGTAAGACTATAAAACATTTCATAAAGGAGTTATAAATGTCACTCCAGTTTCTCTTACCAGTAATTTTTATTTTATGAAACTGGAATTTCTATTAAAATGCAATAGGTAGAACTAGAAATTTATAGTAATGATCTTGATAGCTCCATGCTTCAGAGACTTTTTCCCCTTGATCTCCAAAATTTACATGGGATTTTGAGAGAAAGCAGATGTTATGTCCTCTTGGTGAATATCAAATGCATGTGACCGTGAAGGAGCTCATTGCGTGAAAGCATACAAGAAACCAGGCTGGTATGTTAATCCAAGTCCTCAGTTCCCAAAATTGGACCCCTGGAGCTCAAACAAAACCAGAGCTGAAGCAGTTAGGTTGATGATGACCTCAGCTGCTCAGTTTTTTTCATCTCAAAAGGGTGTATTAGGCAACTCCGGGAGATGAATAAAAAAAGTGTTGGGATTTATACTTCTAACTTTTGGGGGCCTTTTCTCATTATTATCACATATATTTAATATCAATTAATCTTCAGAGAATGGCAGAATGAAGGAGATGAAGTAGATGGACACAATTATTTATTCTATAAGAAATTTATTTTATAAATGGGAATGTCCATTGGGTGATATACACCCACATGTTTAGTATCTGGGCGTGTTTTAGGACCTGGGCATGCTTAGTATCAGGCCCTCACTGAGGGAAATCTGGCATCTACAGGCTAGATGTACATGAACATCACTGGAGACAAAGCTTATCTTAGTGGCCTGACACCATCAACCCTCTTGGCTTGGGAGCTGGTCATTTAATCAGGATCACAGGATGAGGCGGACCATGAAAATCAACTCGAGCCTCTGTTACAGCATTGTTTTGTCTTTCTGACTCTTCTATATGCTGTTCTACTGCAGCTTTGACAAGCTCCGTGGAAATTAGATGAGATATTATTAAAAAAAGAAAAAGAAGAGGATGTAAAAAGGTATGTGAAGGGGGAACTACAAAAGGAATTTATTATAAAATATTGTATATTTTTCTTACATGTTTAAACTTGTCATCTTCAAAGTACTGTCCATTTAATGTAATAACACCTATTGAGACTGTTTTTTTTCCACTGCTCAAAACAGTTTTGAACTCGTCCATTTTGATACCTTTTAGTGCTTCTGCTGTTTTTTGTTTCTTCCCTTCCACATCAGCAAAATGTTTCCCTCTGAGGACTTTTTTCATCCCAGGAAACAAAAACAAAAGTCACTTGAGGCAAGATTGGGTGAATAGAGAGGGTAGAGCATGGGGGTCATGCTGTTTTTCATCAAAAACTGCTAAACATGCAGTGTGGTGTAGGCAGGTGCACTCCTAAATCACCCATCATGAAATAGACAAATGTGTTGAAAGTCTTCAAACTCACTGAAGCTCAACACAGCCTCTCACAACAGTGCCATCTGTACACTGATACAGATGGGTTCCTAGAACACTCACCTAGCAAGGGAAGCCTGTACTACCAGGGCCTGAGCTCCAGAAGATAATTCTGGGTTTCTTTGGGTCCCCTATTGTATGAAAGCCAATGCATTAACAGAGGTTTCCTTTCAAATAATGAGCAAATATGGAGAATTTGGCTTCTCAGAAAAAAAAATAACACAAAATTTGAAATGATTTTAATTCAAAGGTACTCTTTAGGTAAAAGAACACTTTCTGTTATATAACAGCACAAAATAAACATGGTCATGATGTGTGTCTGACCCAGAGTGTTACAATGAATGATACAACTGTAAGGAAACCAAACTTCAACACACTCATCAAGGTCTAGGTGCTGGTGCTGCTAACAACCATAAAGAGACCCCAGGCATCAGGGGCCAGGTTTCCAGGGCACTGTACTGCACCTTTGAGTGAAAGCTAGTTTCAGAACTCCCATTAGAGGCAAGATATAACATGCCTCTGAGTAAGATTTCCTAAGGGTAGGACAGTGCTGGGTAGCATGGGACAATGGTAAATGTCTGGGCTGTGCATAGAAGATCCGTGTCTTAGTCTCAGCCTCATTTTTACATATCTGTGAAATTAGGGGGGAATCATTACACCTTTTAGTATCCCAATGTCTTTGCTTGTGACACCAGAAGATAGGACTAGATAATTTTTAGGGTCCCCTTTAAACCCTAAAAATGTTAATGATTTGCTAGTTTTGACAGTCAATACTTAACCTCGTTCTTTTTTTCAGGAAAGATATCTATGTTGTTCATTTATAAAGTGAAAAGTTTAAATGTCTAATGTTCTGTTGGTTTATTCATATGTACTTGTATTTCAGCAAATAAAAAAAACACAATTGACATTTAAATTAAGCATTGTAGACATGGTGTCCATCTTTTCTGAGGCTATATTTCTGTAGGAATGAAGAATATTCTTTGATATCTGGAATATGACCAAAATTCCACAGAAATAGGACAAAGCAAGGCTTCGCCTACTTGCCAGAAGATTGGATTTCATTAAATGCATAATATTTCTGGTTTTTTTGATCTCAAACTCCACCCTGCTGCAAAAATGCAATTTGGGCCAAATACCACATCCAGGGATGAGGCAAATTTAATTTCTTTTCATTCTAGATGAAATACAACTGATACATTTTTTACTATTTTGGTGCAGTCTTCAGTAAGGATCATTATCTTATTTAATCAACAATATTTTTCAAAATGGTGTTGGCAGTAAAGATAGCATTGTAAAAACGATATCTACCAAAGTGAAATCTTTCTAATAAATCATTCCCATATAAATTATAAAGAGAGCCTCTAATTTATTTTGGCCCCTAATTTATTAAAAATGCTTGAAAGAGATTTAATCTATATTATATTTTACCATTTTCCAGTAAGCCTACAATTTACCCCAGCCTTATCTCAGTTAGTGTTAAGCGGATATTCCTTTTTCCTTAAAAAATGTGGTGTTCCCAGTCTTGCTGCTCCCATTTAGGCATTCTACCAAGAGTATTGTTTGTGCTTTCTGTGAACTCTCAATTATTTAAAACCCTCCCTATAATATGATAAAGATACATGGGTATGTGCACATCAGAGTCACGGGTAACCATGCATGCCATCCATGTGACACATACACACGTGACTGAATTCACTCATTACCAAACAGTGACTGCATGTCTGCTCTATGTCAAGCAGTGTGTTAGACACAGCACCTGTGATGGTTAATTTTATGTGTTGCCTTGACTGCACAGCATGCCCAGGTTAAATGTTATTTCTGGGAGTGTCTGTGAGGGTGTTTCTGGATGAGATGAACATTCGAATTGGTGGACTCAGTTGTATTGGGGCCAGCACAAATAATGTCCCATTTTTATTACAAAATCATAAGCATGCAATTCTGTAATATAACAATATCACACTCAAGCATGCCATATGACATTTTAGGTGAAATGCTCAAATTAAAACTATAAGTTATTACAATCATATTACTATCCTACCAACCACATTCCAGCAGGCATTACTTCTGCCAAACCCTGTAGCTTGCCCTCTCCAGTCCAGGTGAGCATTATCCAATCTGCTGAGGATCTGAATAGCACAAAAAGGCAAATGAAGGAGGAATTCACCCCCTTCACTTCCTGTCTGCTTGCTTAAGCTTGGGTATTATTGGTCTTCTGTCCTGGGACTGGGGTTTACACCTTTAGCTCCTAGGTCTCCAGCTTGCAGAAGGCAGACTGTGGAACTTCTCAGCCTCCAAAATAGTGTGAACCAATTTCTCATAATTAATCTCCATAGATACATACTTAAGTATATAGGAAGCATATATGTGTATATTATGGTCTCCTATTGGTTCTGTTTCTCTGGAGAACCCTAATACAGCAGTGAACCCTAATACAGCAGTGAACCAAAGAGGGACAACTCTAACACACATAGCTCATTATTAACAGGAGAACGATTGCTCCAGCTGCCTAGTAACCCTTCCTTCTCACTCACACACGTCCAGGAGGCACAGTGAGAACTGCTGTTGCCTGCTGCAGAACAGCAATGCTGAGTCTGTGAAAGGGAAGGAACTCACGGATGCCTTCACCCCTTTCGGTTGTCCTGTGTACCAGTCTATGAAGAGTGGAAGAGAAATTGTGTACTTACAGATTCCTGTGGGAGGAATTACCAGAATGTAAAAATTAGGTTTTTAAACCTTTAAACTGATTTTCATTTCCTGTTCGACTTTCAGTGCTTCGGAAAGCACAAAAAGCAATGTTATCTAACAGCTAAAAATCTGAGTGCTAGAACCAATGTACGTGGGTTGAGTCACAGTTTTGCTATCTTTTTAGTTCTGGGACCCTAGATATGTGACAAACCTCAGTTTTCTTACCTGAAAAACAGAGATGATAACTCATATCTGTGAGTAGTGCTAACATGTTATACATAATGAAAAAAAAAAAACACCCTCTAAGAGATATGTATTTGTGAATCATTTTCTATATATTCCTGTTATGGTAACTTATTTTAGAGTCTATTCTTTTTCTTTTGGTGTTTAGAAGCACCTGTGTCAAGGATGAAAAACACGACCTAATTTTGGTATATAGTAAGATGGAAGCTGTATTTTGGGTGCTTGTCTCCCTGAAGACTCTCCAAAGTTTAGTTCCTGGCTTGTCGCTTTTGTCCTGAAGGCTTTAGGTTTCCTTTGCAACAAAAGCCAGAACAGATGTTCTGAAGCTGAGCTAATGGTGGCCCCTAACACTGAGTGCCTTGACCGATGGCTTCAAAAGCTTTCTTCTAGCAATTCAAGATTGCCAAGAATGAGTGAGCCAAGAAGCAAAGTTATGACTTTTTGCAAACCCATAAGAATAGTTCTCAGTCTGCCCTTGACAAGTCTGAGGATTTAGAAGACTGTTTTGTGGTGCGGCTGAATCCCCAGTGTGCAGTGTTCCCAGGGAAGAAAACCAATAACAACAGATCCCACAACTCATACCATTTGCTAAATGGGCTTCCTCACAAGTGGGGCTCTGGGAGGAATCTCACAATTTCCTGCCTCTTTGTCTCTGAAGGGTATGCAAGGAAAATTTTTCTCATTTCAGCCGCTTTCATTTCTTGCAACTGTGGATGGTGTAGAAGTGACTTTACTTTTCATTTTTGCTTCCATTCCAATGCTTACTGTTATCAGCTTTACCTTTTGTGTGGCCCAACAACTTTCAGAATTGACATGAAATTCACATCAAAATTCTATACTTCACCAGTTTGGAGTTTTCACAAGGGAAATGTCTCATAGTTGTCTTTCAGTCACTCAGACAGAAAAGTGGAGGGGGCATGATGACAATGACCAAAATGAGACAAGACATCTCAACCAGCAAATGTGTTGCAGAAATCCCACAGACTCACATGATTCACACCCGAGTCTCCAAAGAAATATTTGTTATCTGATTTTACTAACACTAATTTCTTTTCTCACTCAAATATGCTTTCATGTGACTCTAGAGTAAATAATTTTTTATACTAAATAAAATTTAATAATTCTTTAGAGACCAGATTCTGGTTTCTAGCAGGACTTTGTAATCAAGCCCTTGAAACTAATTCTGTCTGACAGACACTGGTTTTAAAGACCTATCTCCCCACATTTTTGAAGTTCAAAGTGGCCCGGTTTCATCATCCAAAATGCAGAAGTTCATACTCAATAAGCCCTTGACCCTAATAAGCTGATCTTTGATGTTAATCTTAAAATATCTGAGTCTCATTTATCATTTGAATGGGTTTCTGTGGCTTGTCAGCTTACGCAGGAGGGAAAAGGCTGGAGACTAAAAAACTGCACTAATGATTTCCTTTGCCTGGGGAGTATGATATCATGATTTGAGTGTTTCAACTGTTAGATGCCTAAGTGTTTCTTTCCTGAATTCATTAAGAAGTGACTGAGTCATTACTTCTAAGAAATCATGGATATAATGTATTAATTATACCAAGATTTAAGAGAATTTTTAATCAAAATATATGTGATATACAGTGTAAATTTAAGGTATTCAATATGTTAATTTGGTACATTTATGTATAGTAATATGATTGCTATTTCAGTGATTATTATTGCTTCATCACATTACATAACTGTTCTTTCTTTTGAGTTGTTGGAGTGATTACATTCTAGTCTCTTACCAAGTTTGATGCTTGTAACACAATATTGTTGTCTGTAGTCACTTTACTGTGCACCAAAAATCTAGGGTTTATTTACTACTCATTGTAAGTTTGTATCCTTAAATAATATTTGTCCTCTCCCCTACTCCCCTGTCCCCTGTTGACTACCATTTTATTCTCTGCTTTTATGAGTTTGGCTTTTTTAGATTCCATATGTAAGTGATACTGCACAGTATTTGTCTTCTGCTGTCTCACTTATCTCATTTAGCATAATGTGCTCAGGGTCCATCCATGTGGTCCCAGGTGGCAAGATGTCCTCCTTTCTAATGGCTGGATAATATTCCATCAGCTATAAAACACACCTTCTTTATCCCTTCATTCATGGATGGATGCTTATAGGTTGTCTCCATATTTTGGCTATTGTGAATAATGCTGCAATAAACATGGGAGTGCTTACATCTTTTCTACATTCTGTTTTCATTTCCTTTGGGTGCATAGCCAAAAGTAGAATTGCTAAATGATTTGGTAGATCTATTTTTAATTTTTTGAGGAACTTTCTTATTGTTTTCCATAGTGATTGAACCAATCTATATTTCCACCAACAGGGCACAAATGTTCCCATTTCTCTACATCCTCGCCAACACTTGTTACTTCTTATCTTTCTGATATTGGCCATTTTAATAGGTGTGGGGTGATATCTCATTGTGATTTTTATTTGCCTTTTCCTGATGGTTATTGATGTTGAGCATCTTTTCAGGTACCTGTTGGTCATTTGAATATCTTTTTTTGAAAGAATGTCTATTTTTCTGCCCATTTTTAAACGGATATTTTTGTTACTAAGTTGGATATGTCTCTTTTTATTCCAATACTATACTATTTTTTACTACTATAACTGTGTAGTATAGTTTGAAATCATAAATTGTGATACCATCGGCTTTGTTCTTTTTTCCTCTGGATTCCTTTGGCTATTTGGGGTCTTTTGTAGTTCCACACAAATTTTAGGACTGTTTTTTCCTATTTCTGTGGAAGAATGCTATTGAAATATTGATGGGGTTATACTGAATCTGTAAACTACTTTGGTAGTGTGGATCCTGTAACAATTTTAATTCTTCAAAAACACGAATAGGTTTGTAATCAAGTTTTGATCAAGAATAGGTTTGCTTTTCCAATTTTGTCTTCAGTTTCCTACATCAAACTCTTGTAATTTTCTTCATACAGTATTTTTACTTCCTTGGTTAAATTTATTCCTAGGCAGTTTATTGTTTCTCGTGATATTATGAAAGGGCTAGTTTTCTTTATTTCTTTTTCAGTTATTTCATTATTAGTGCATAGAAATGTCACTGATTTCTGTATGCTGATTTCATGTCCTGTAACTTTACTAAAATCATTAATTGATCCCAACAGTTTTTTTGGTTGAATCTTTGGGATTTTCTATATATCAAATCATATCATCTGCAAATAGTGACAATTTCACTGTTACTTTCTGATTTGGAAGCCTTTTGTTTCTTTGTCTTGCCAAAAGTTCCTATTATTTATTACCAAATATTTAAGAAGGTCCAGAGAAATGATTCTGAAAATATCTCTTTTTTTTTTCTTAGGTGAGACAACTGAAACTGAACTGAAACTTTAATAATGGTAGCAATAATGTTTTTTAAAATTTTTATTGTACTTTTTTATCATCATTTTGTCTCCTTATGCTCCCCTACCCCCAGTCACCACACTGTTGCCCATGAGTCCTTTTTCCTTATTGCTCAGTCCTTCTGCACCCTATCTTCCCCACACCCACAGCTGTCATCCTGCTCTCCATCAATGAGACTGTCCCCACTTTTCTTGTTAGGTCAGTTTGTTCATTAGATTCCACATACAAGTAAAATCATATGGTATTTGTTTTTCTCTGACTGGCTTATTTCACTTAGCATAATGTTTTCCAGATCTATCCATATTGTCTCAAAGGGTAAAACTTTCTTCTTTTTTATATCCAAGTAGTATTGCATTATGTAAATGTCCCATAGATGAGTGGAGTTGTTTTATCCAGTCATCTACTGATGGACACTAGGGTTGCTTCCATATCTTGGTGATTGTAAATAATGAACATAGGGGTGCTTGTGTTTTATTGATTTAGTGTTTTGGGTTCCTTCAGATATATTCCCAGAAGTGAGATTGATCGGTCAAAACACAGATTTATTTTTAATTTTTTGAGATACTGCTTCCCACAGGGGCCGCACGAGTCTTCATTCCCACCAACAGTGCAAAAGGGTTCCCTTTTCATCACTTTTCTCCACATTTTCATCAGCACTTGTTTGTTGATCTATTGTTGATAGCCATTCTAACGGTTGTGAGATGACATCTCATTGTGGTTTTAATTTGCATTTCTCTGATAATTAGTGACATTGAGTATCTTTTTATATGGTTATTTGCCATCTGTATGTCCTATTTGGAAGTGTCAGGTCTTTTGCCCATTTTTAAATTGGGTTGTTTGTTTTTTTAGTGTTGAATTTTGTAAGTTCTTTATAAGTTTTAGATATTAACCCCTTATCTAATGTATCAGCAAATGTGTTCTTCCATTCTGTGGGTTGTCTTTTTATTTTGTTGATGTTTTCCTTTGCTGTGCAGACACTTTTTAGTTTGATATAGTCCCATTTGTTTATTTTTTTTTTTGTTACCCTTTCCTGGGGGGATATATCTGATAAAATATTGCTATGAGCAATGTCTGAGATTTTGCTCTCACTCTTCCCTTGTGTGGTTTTTATTATTTCAGGTCTAACATTTAAGTCTTTAATACCTTTTGAATTTATTCTTATGTGCAGTGTAAGAAGGTGGTTTAGTTTCTTTTTTCTTTTTCTTCTTCATGAATCTGTCCAATTTTCCCAATGCTGTTTATTAAATGAACTATCTTTAGCTCATTGTATGTGCTTGTTTCCTGTGTCAAATATTACTTGATTATAAAGTTGTGGGTTTATTTCTGGGCTCTCTATTCTGTTCCATTGATATGTGCCTGTTTTTATTCCAGTACCATGCTGGTTTGATTACGATAGCCTTATAGTATAGTTTGGTGTCAGGGAGTATGATTTCTCCAACTTTGTTCTTTTTTCTCAGAGTTACTCTTGCTATGTGGGCTTTTTGTGGTTCCAATAATACTTTTTATAAAAGTATATTTTATTGATTATGCTATTACAGTTTTACCAATTTTCTTCCTTTATTTCCCCTCCTCCCTGCACCCCAACCCTCTAGCATTTCCCCCTTTAGTTCATGTTGATGGTTATACATATAAGTTTTTTAACTTCTCTGTTTCCTATACCATTCTTAACCTCTCCCCATCTATTTTATGCCTACCGATTATGCTTCTTATTTCCCATAATGCTTTTTAAAACATCCTTAATTGTAAAGGTATTTTTAGGGTTTTATGATTACCGAAAGAAAGTTTTGGTTTGATAAGAGATATGGAACATTTGAAGGAAAAATATAGGGGAAATAAGAAAACATAAGATAATAATAAATCCAGTGAAAGCATGATAGGTGGATTAGAGCAGAAAGAGGAAAAGGCTGTGTGAGACTGAGGTCAGTGAAGAAGAAAGTAGCAGGTTTTTGGTCTAGGCTCTAGAGCAATAATAGTGCTTGACACAGTATTGCATAGAATTAATGATCTGAAACTATTCCCAGTGATTGGTTTGTTATTATTGTTCAATATAGATTTGCCCCATTCCCTTCATTTTACAACCAGCATATGCCATCAAACCCACCTCTCGCTTCTTATATATGCTCAGTGATGCTCAAACTGGGAGAGAAAGAATAGGTACAATTTGAACAGGCAAATTGGGTGAAGAGGATGTTGTAAAGGGTATGAGCAAAAACCAGGAGATGTATAGTAAGAATAAATAAGTACAGTAAGGTGGGGAAAGAGGGAATACATCTGGAGAACCTACACAGATTCTAAAAGAAGTCAAATCTGCATTTTGGTTTCAGAAGCTCAGAAGCCCTGAGAACTTAAGAGTTCAGGAATTGTTTCATAATCCTGTGTTTTCTACATTTTTCATAGATGCACTTCCATTAAACATTGTTAAGATACAGAGCTCTCTAAGACATGGATTTAGCCACACTAGTTTTATCATATTAGTTTTCATACAAGATCTAGGTTTTGTTTTTGTTTTGTTTTGTTTTGTTCTTACGATAGAATAGCTGAGCTTCTCTGCATATTTTAATATGATGTAAAGAAAGTATACTCCCAAATGTCATCTTGCATGCTGGTGCTCTGAAGCCTGAAACAGAAAGAGAATGTTTGAGTCATTGCCATAGCCTATGGTTATTTTCCAGTTTCCTTTCTAACATGTGGTTATTAATGTGCTATGATAAAACATATGGCTCTGTAGTTTAGCATCGTTGCTTGTTATTAAAGAATTATGAGTGTTTAAGCATACTTCAATCTCCAGAGTAGGTATTTTATGTTCCCACTCAACATTCCTGCCTATCTCCTCCTTCTATATGTATACACTGTGGTCAGAAATCAACTAAACTTTCCTCATTTTTTTTGGAATATGACTCAATGCCTTTGTACCTACCATTCTCTCTTCCTGGCATGTCCTTTCCCTCTTCTGTAACTGGGGATCTATGTCTCACCATTTATAATTTATTTAAAATTTGGGAAATTATGTAAAGCCTTTGCTGAGTCTCCTGGGCTTAATTAATGAATTGCTCCTTTGGGATTACTAACTCCTCACAGTATTTTTCTAGAACTTCGATTTCAGTGATATCTCAAGTAATTGTCATATTTTCTCAATGCAACACTCATGTAATGTTATTTTTCCAGGAAAAACACTTTAATGTACACACAATTTTTTAAATTTAATCTTTATTGTATTTTTTCCATTATTATTTAGTCCCTTTACACCCTAACCCCCAGCAATCACCACACTGTTGCCCATGTCCATGAGTCCTTTTTCCTTTTGCTCCATCCCTCCACCCTTTCAGCTCTGCCTGCCCAACCCCAGCTGTTAGCCTGTTCTGCATCTTTGAGTCTGTCCCCATTTTTCTTGTTAGGTCAGTTTGTTCATTAGATTTCACATATGAGTAAAATCATATGGTATTTATCTTTCTCTGACTTGCTTATTTCACTTAGCATAATGTTTTCCAGATCCATCCATACTGTCTCAAAGGGTAAAACTTTCTTCTTTTTTACATCCAAGTAGAATTCCATTGTGTAAATGTCCCATAGTTGTTTTATTCACTCATCTACTGATGGACACAGGCTGCTTCCATATCTTGGTGATTGTAAATAATGCTGCAATGAACATAGGGGTGCTTATGTTTTTTCCAATTAGTGTTTTGGTCTCCTTCAGATATATTCCCAGAAGTGAGACTGCTGAGTCAAAAGGCAGATCCATTTTTAATTTTTTGAGATATCTCCATACTGCTTTCCACAGGGGCTGCACCAGTCTGTATTCCCACCAACAGTGCAAAAATGTTCCCCGTTCTCCACATCCTTTCCAGCATTTGTTGTTTGTTGATTTATTTTTTAATTCTATTTTATTAATTATTGCTATTACAATTGTCCTGATTTTCCCCCCTTTGTCTCCCTCTACCTAGCACCCCTACTTCCTTAGGCAATCCCTTCAGCATTGTTTATGTCCATGGGTCAAACATACAAATTCTTTGGCTACTCCATTTCCTATACTGTACTTTATATCCCCCTGGGTATTCTGTAACTACCTATTTGTTTTTCTTAATCCTCTCATATCTTCACTCATTCCTTCATAACCTACCATCTAACATCCATCAAAGTGCTTTTTGTATCCATGATTCTGTCTCCGTTCTTCTTGTATGCTTAGTTTGTTTTTTAGATTCAATTGTTGATAGATAAGTATTTTTGCCACTTTAGTGTTCATAGTTTTAATCTTTTTCTTAAATAAGACCTTTTAATATTTCATATGATAATGTTGATTATGAACTCCTTTAGTTTTTCTTCTCTGGGAAGCTCTTTATCTGCCTTTCAATTCTAAATGATAGCTTTGCTGGGTAGATAGCTTTGCTTGGCTGTAGGTCCCTGTTTTTCATGATATTGAATATTTCTTGCCGATCCCTTCTAGCCTACAAATTTTCTTTGGAGAAATCAGCTGACAGTCTTATGGGAGCTCCCCCATAGGTAACTAACTGCTTTTCTATTGCTGCATTTAAGATTATCTCTTTTTCTTTAACCTTTAGCATTTTAATTATGATGTGTCTTCGAGTAAGTGTCTTTGTATCCATCTTGTTTGGGACTCTCTGTGCTTCCTGAACTTGCACGTTTATTTCCTGCACCAAGTTAGGGAAGTTTTCTTTCACTATTTTTTTGGATAGAATTCCATTTTTTTTGCTCTTTCCCTTCTCCTTCTGGCACTCCTATGACATAAATGTTGGAATCCTTGAAGTTGTTCCAGAGGCTGCTTATACTATCCTCATTTTTTTGGATTCTTTTTTCTTCTGGTTGTTCTGATTGGTTGTTTTTTGGTTCCTTATGTTCCAAATCATTGATTTGATTCTCAGCTTTATCCATCCTACTGTTGCTTCCCTCTAAACTCTTCTTCCTTTTTTTTTATTGTTGTTTAAGTACAGGTATCTCCATATTCCCCCCCTCCTCCCCACCGCCTACTTTCCACCCTTGATCCTACCCACTTATGGCTTTGTCCATGTGCTCCTTTATACATGTTCCTTAACAGTGTATGCTTCATTTCTGACTGGATATTTTTTATGCTGCTGAGTTCCTCATTAAGTTCCTTGGGCATCCTTATAACCAGTGTTTTGAACCCTACATCTGATAGATTGCTTATCTCCATTTCATTTAGCTCTTTTTCTGGAGTTTTGAGCTGTTCTTTCATTTGGGCCATGTTTCTTTGTCTCCTTATTTTGGCAGCCTTCCTGTGTTTGTTTCTATGTATTAATAGAGCTGCTTTGACTCCATGTCTCAATAGTGTGTCTAATGTAGTAGGTGTCCTGTAGAGTCCAGTGGCACAGCCTCCCCTATCATATAAGCCAGGTACTTAAGGTGTGCCCTTCATATGGCCTGAGGACACACTCTGTTGTAGTTGAGCCTTGGTTGCAGTTGGCAGATCAGTGGGAGGTCCATGCCAGTCAGCTATAAGGACTGGCTGTGACCACTTACCACCAACCTCTATTGTCCATTGATGATCAGCTGTGCAGGGGCAGTGTGGTGGTGCTCTGACATGGTCTGTAGCTGTCCACTGGGTGTGCTGGTCCTTGGATTTCCCAGGTGGTGCAGGCCAAGGTCAAACCCCCCAATGTTTTGCCCAGGACCACCCTGCCTGAACTACAGAGCAATCTGAGATGATTGCTACTTGTTGCTGGGCTTAGAGATTCCCAAGGGAAGCCAAGCTGTGAATGTAGTCTGGGTGTTGCTAGTGCCAGACCTGGGCTCACTGAGGCCAGCAGTTGCTTGTTTGGTAGGATTTAGTAAGTTGTGAAGCATGCGCCAAGACTATGTATTCACAAGGAAAAGCAGCATGGGTGAGCCCATGATTTGGGTGTGGTAGAGTCTCTGAGGATCTCCAATGTGGGTCAAGAAATGTTAGCCAGGTTGATTGAGTCTCAGATATGGCACCAGCTTACCGCCTCTGTGGGGGAAGGGTTTAGAAAAGGGATAATGGCTGCTGCTCACCTCAATGTCAGACACCTTAGTTTCTCCCTACATGCTATTTGTGCCTCTCAAGCTGTTACCCTGGTTCTGGAGCTCAGATGAAGTGAGTCTGAGTAGGTGAGTTCATGTGTAGGTTCTTTAAGAAGAAATGCTTGGGGCTCCAGAAGTTTCTTCCACTGACTCAATCCGCACTGGTTTTTTTTGCAGCCAGAAGTTGTGGGGCTTATCTTCCTGGCACTGAAAACATGGCCTGGGGGGTCCAGTGCGGGGTAGGACTCCTTGCTCCCAAGATATTCCTCTCAAATTATTATCCACCACACGTAGGTAAAGGACCAGCCCATTTCATGTCTGCCTCCTCCTACCATTCTGCATGAATATGGTTTCTTTAATCCTGTAGTTGTCAGATTTCCATTTGACTTGATTACTGATGGCTCTGAGTGGCAGTGGTTCTATATTGTAGTTGTAATTTTGTTTTATTTATTTATTTATTTATTTTTATTTTTTTGTTGTAATTTTGATGTGGTTGTGTGACAAGGTAAGCCTTGTCTGCCTATGCTGTCATCTTGACCGCAAGTCAAGATGTGTACACACAATTTTAAAACCAAAATTATCTTATTGTTGAAAAATCTACATACCATTTTCTCCAACATTCCAAAGTTAAATCTGTACTTTCTCATTTAAAAACTTTCTTTCTTTCTTTCTTTCTTTCTTTCTTTCTTTCTTTCTTTCTTTCTTTCTTTCTTTCTTTCTTTCTTTCTTTCTTCCTTCCTTCCTTCCTTCCTTCCTTCCTTCCTTCCTTCCTTCCTTCTTTCCTTCCTTCCTTCCTTTCTTTCTTTCCTTTCCTTTCTTTTCTTTGTTTATAGAGAAAGGCTAAGTGAGGGACAAAGAGGGAAGAGAAACTTCAGTGCAAGAGAGAAACATTGATTGATTGCCTCTCACATGTGTCCTCAACTGAGCACTGAACTTGCAACCCAGGCACATACTCTGACTAGGAAATGAACTGGCAACCCTTCACTTTGCAGAGTGATGCCAGGCCATGAGTCACACTGGTCAGGTAGAATCTATATATATTTTATATTTCTATTCTAAAGATTCTTTATGGTTACCTTTAGCCTCTGGTAGTGGTGTTTAAGGTCATGTAACATTATTTTTATCAACCATGCTGGTGATTTAGGCCGTTTTACCTTTAAAATTAATAGAATAATTTTGAGATATGTTGAAGAATACCAGAATTTTTATCTTACTTCTCTATTTATTAAATTCTTGATTTTTTAAAATTGAATTACATGTCACTGGAAATTAAGCAGCTTCCTTCAGAAATTTTCTGAAATGGCCAAATGTTTAGGATTTGCCTGACAGTCTGTCAAGACCTATGTGTTCCCACTAAACTCTTTTAACTTTGAAACTTCTATGATCTTTTTTGAAATTTGGCTATTTCTACTGCTTTTATAGCATGACCTGTAATGTGACTGCTGTTGACTGCATATTGAACTGTTATTCTAGGGCTACCTTATAATTTATTCTTTTTGAAGACAGTTAAATCAACAACTATTCAAATTTATGCTCATGTTCAATAGTTTCACCCTCATGTTCTCTCTCCAACATTTTATTTTTTAATTTCCTTTCTTGGAGGAGATTTAAAGAACTTCTAGTGCTTCACAAGGATAAAGGGCAGAATACAGGGATTACAGAGAGAGACCAATGTAAAAATACTAAGCTGTTAGGGAATGAGTTCCTAAGGTTTTTTCCCTTTAACCCTGAAACTTATTTCATCAAGAAAAGAGGTATTTTTTTTTCTTTTTCCCCCAAAGTGTAACAGCAAGGGGAATTTCAACATGGTTGAAGAGCAGGCAAAGACAATTTGCCTCCTCTCCTCCCAGTACCAAACTGGATTTACAGATTCATGGTAGAACAATCAACCTGAATGAGCAGCTGAAAGACAATTGAACAGGAGTATTATATCCAAGGATTTATAAAAGAAGCTTCATAGGGACTGGTAAGAAGGGCGGAGACAAAAAGAGGGCTCACCCCATGTGAGGTGGCCAAGAAGCTGGAGGTAATACATCAATTGCAAATATCCCTTCTGAGGAGTACAGGGTCTCAACCTCATGATGGGACCCCAGACCCAAAAAACCAGGGCCAAGGAGTGGAGCCCACATAACATCTGGCAGTGAAAATAAGCAGGTACTCTATCCACCAAGAAGTTGAAGGAGTCTGCTACAGTAGAATCCCAGGTGCTTTCCTAAAGGACCAGCACACAGGAGCTTGCTTTCAACACTCATCTGGGGCTCTGGGAAAGGGAAGTCTACTCAGATCATACAGGAGTCAAGAAGAGAAGACATGGGTGGCATGGCCCAAAGAGAGATCCAGAGGGTCAGCTACTGAAGTCCCCGTCCTGAGTCCATCTTCCACACTGCCCTCAGGCACCATCTTCCCAGGGTTGGGCACTCCTATTTTTACAGCACCAACCTAGGGGGAACACTAACCTAATCCTCCAAATACTGGCAACACCACCTTATCAAGCTTAAGTCCAGCAGAATGGACTGTAGGCTGCACCCAACAGGGACCTTTGGTGTGCCCTTTCTCTGAAGAAACTATAGGCAGACACTCAAACAGGCATTAAAATGTGAGGCTTTGGAATGGGGCCCATTCTTTTTCCCTATGTGCAGGCTTGGCCATTACCACTGCCAACAGGAGATTCTTTTGTTCTATCTTCCCAAGACCCAGAAGCCCCACCCTGTTCAACTCAGACCTGCCAAGGGAAGGGAACACCTCTCAGAGCCGGGACCTTAGAAGGGTGTCTTCCTCAGAGGCTGGTCTGGAGCTAGATTAGGCATGACTATGCAGCAAAGGGGAGACAGAGAGCTTGCTTCCATACCACTGGCTTGGTCAGAAACATCCCCAGTGGAATGATCTATTTTCCCAAGTCCCGGTGGCCCCAGCCTGCTGAGCTTTCTCCTGCAGTAAGGACAGTTGGCTGCATCCAGCCTGAACCAGTAGTGCACTCCTCCAGGGAGAGCTAGAGTTGGAGACTCTTGCAGAGAGTGAGTGGTATGGCTGTGGAGTAGGGGACACATTCTCCCCATTGAGTTTCTGACCACATTGCCCCCAAGTAGGGGACCCACTAGCCCCATACTCCCAACCTGGTCATCCTGCCCTTTTGAGCATGCACCATGTGGAAGGGGAAGTGGGGTGTGCACAGTTTGGGCCACTCTAGAGTCTTCAAAAATATCTAGAGCAAGTCCAGGAAACCCCAGGAAATGGTGGAGTAACTAACAGGTAGTTGCCTTGGACCTTGCCTTTTATGACTTTCTCCCAGCTCAGAGCTTCAGAAAACTGATCCTTATACATGGTTTGACTCCTCCCACACACACCTAGGCCCAGTAGACACAGCCACAATCAATGAATGGCATGGTAGCTCCAGACAGGTAGCCCAAGGTCAGTTACACACAATGTCTGACACCGACCTGTACTGGAACCCCGTCCAAGTAAGCTCAGAACCAACACAACTGATGGTAGGCTTCAAACTTCACAACTGACTCAGCTAGTCACACAAATGACACAGAAAAAGGGGAACTTCAGCAGGTACCAGAACCTGCTGGGAACAACTCCACCTTCAAGGGCAGCCCCTGAGCAATGACTCATACATGGTGAACAAGGTCTATCCTTATAGTCAGTCAGCTTAAGGTTTAGCTCCACTCATAATCAGTCCAACAGTATTCAAGACTCAACTACAATATAAAGGGACACATAACCTACACAAGAAACATTTCTGGAGCACCTACATCAGCAAACCCTCATAATAACCTTGGGAGTCATAGAATATCTACTTAATACACAGAGTCAAACACAAAAAGCAGACAAAATGGGGAGACAAAGAAATATGCCTCAAATGAAAGAACAATAGAAATCTTCAGAAAAATAATTAAATAAAATGGAAGCAACCAAGATATGCAGATGTGGAGTTTAAAAGAATGCTTATAAGGATGTGAAAGGACCTTAGGGGAAGAATGGGTGATCTCAATGAGAATTTAAAAATAAAGAGGTAATAAGTATCAGAAAGAATATAGAAACACTAAAAAATAAACTCTCTGAAATTAAGAATAAGTATCTGAAATGAATATACTAGAAGGTATCAACAAAAAGTTAGATGAAGCAGAGAATTGAATCAATGATTAGAAGACAAGATACAGTAAGCACCCAAGTAGAACTTCAAAAATAAAAGGGAATAAAAAAATGAGGAAGTCTAAGGGGTCTCTGGGACACCATCAAGCATAACAACATGTCCATCATAGTAGTACCACAAGGAGAAGAGAGTGAGCAAGGGATCAAGAACCTGTGTGTAGAAATAGTGGCTGAAAACTTTCCTAACCTGGTAAAGGAAAATGTCAAACAAGTTCAAAAGCACAGAGAGTCCCTATCAAGATGAACCTAAAGAGGCCCACACCAAGACATGTTATAATTAAAATGTCAAAAGTTAAAGACAAAGAGAATCTAAGAAGTGTCAAGAGAGTGACAGCTACATACAAGAGAGCTCCTATAAGGCTGTCAGCCAATTTCTTAATAGAATCACTTCAGGACAGAAGAAATTGGCACCCTTTGGCATTCAAAGAGTGATGAAAAGCAAGGACCTACAAAAAAGATTAGTCTATCCAGCAAGGCTATCACTTAAAATTGAAGGCTAAATGAAGAGCTTCTGAGACAAAAAAAAAAAAAAAAAAAAAAAAAAAAAGCTAAAGGAGTTTATTACTGCCAAACAAGTATTGCAAGAAAAATTTAAAGAGCCTGCTTTAAAAAGAAAGATGAAAAGAAATAGAGGAACAGAGGTGTAAAAATGAAATGGCAATAAATAAGTACTGATCAATAATAACAAAATGTGAATGGATTTAATGCTCCGATCAAAAGACATAAGGTAGCTGAATAGATAAGAAAATATGACCCATATATAGGCTACCTACAATAGACCCACCTCAGAACAAAAGATACACACAGACTGAAAGTGAAGGAATGGAAAAGACATACCATGCAAGTGGAAATGAAAAAGATGCTGGGGTAGTGGTACTTATGTTGTAATGTGGGGGACTCCACTGGGTAATGGGGAGGAGTGGAGAAGTACTGAAGACAGCGCATACACGTGTTGCCCCGGCAACTCAAATGATGCATGTATGGTGCACAAAAAGAGATGTGTTAGGCTTGCACCAAAGGCTTGGGTGGTAATTGGATGAGCAGGACATACCCTCCCATCTACTTCTGCGTGCAAAGGATTATGGGGACAGTTTTAAAAAAGCAGAATGTGTGGGAAACACGCACATTTGCTCCCCGGTTCCCTGGCAGGTGGGTCTGAGGATGAGGCTGAGGTTTCTGGGCTGGTGGGCCTTGTTGGGAGGATTTCCCATGATGCTGCCTGAGAGCTCCAGGACCTCCCTGGCCAGACCTGCAGCAGGTTCTAGTAAGAGGGACAGCGGGGAGGCTCAGGTCTGCGGGCTAAAGGAGCATGGCTGGAAGCCCCGTGTGCCTTCCCTAGACGGGGACCAGTGGTGGCTACCATCCACTGCAACCCACACCTCCCGTGAGGGCCTTAGATCCACACTATTTTCCCAGACGAGAAGCTGTGGTGAATGCTGCCAGCCCACAATGGCCCATGCCAATGCGAGTTTGTCAGGTACAGCACCAGCGCAGCCAGGCGATTAGCCCCCCACCTCTCCCTGAACTATCCGAGCCTGACTAGGAGCACTGCAGGCCCTAGACTGGTTAGAAGGGCGGATTGGGAGGAGGCTTGGGCTGGCAGCCTCTGGGAGGCTGCAAGGCTGGGTGACAAGCAGCTGCCCCTCCCCCACACATGAAGCAGTGGGAAGCCATGTGTTGGTTAAGGGCCAGCTACCCCTACACTCCTCTAGAGGTGGAGCCCTCATCAAAAAAGCATCTATTCATATTTTAAATAAAAAATTCCTTTTCCTTTGCACTGTACTCTGTCTCCAGAGTTTTTGCCTATGGAGGGTGAGAAGCAGGACCCTACTGGTAGTTTGGTTATAATATCAGTCAAATTAAACTTTCAAACAAAGGCCATAAAAGAGACAGAGAAGGAAATTACATAACACTAAAGGGATCAACCCAACAAGAGTATACAACCCTCGTAAACATATATGTACCCAACACAAGAGTACCTAAACATGTAAAAAAAATCTGGATGGATACTAAGGGAGAACTTAACAGCAATACAGTCACTATTGGGGATTTCAGCTCTGCACTGAAATCCATGGGTAGATGTTCCAGACAAAAAATTAGCAAGGCAACAACAACTTTAAATAACACACTGGACCGGATGGATTTAATTCGTATTTAGAGAATAATTTGCCCAAAGCAGCAGAGTATACATTCTTTTCAAGTGCACATGGAATTTTTCTCTAAGATAGACCACATGGTGAAACAAAAGATGAGACTTAATACATTCAAGAAGTTAGAAAGCGTATAAATATATCTTCTCAACCAAAATGGTATGAAAGCAGAAATTAATTACAATTAAAAAACTCAAAAACACTCAAACAAATGGAGGCTAAATAACATGTTATTAAACAAAGAATGGATTCACAATGAGATCAAGGAAGAAATCAAAAGGTACCTGGAGATAAATGAAAACAAACACATAACCACCCTACATTTGTGGGACACCGTGGACTCTGTCCTGGCAGGGAAGTTCATAGCATTACAGGCCCAACCCCAGAAGCAAGAAAAATCTCAACTACTCAATTTAACTTTAGACCTAAAAGAACTAGAAAAAGGACAACAAAGTACTGAGTAAGTAGAAGACTGGGAGTAATAAAGACTAAACTGGAAATAAATGGCATACATACTAAAGAAAATGATACTAAAAATCCATGAAACCAAGAGCTGGTTCTTTGATATGATGAAGAAGATTGATGAACCATTCATAAGACTGATCAATACAAAAAAGGAATGACCTCAATAAGTAAAATTAGAAATGAGAGGGGAAGTAACAACTCACACCACGGAAGACTGTAAGAAAATATTATGAACAACTCTGTGGCAACAAATTACACAACCTGGGTGAAATGGATACGTTTCTAGAAACATACAGTCTTTCAAAACTGAATAAGGAAGAATTAGAAAATCTAAATAGACCAATTACAACTAAAGAAATCAAAGCAATGACCGAAAAAGTCCCAACCAACAAAAGTCCTGGACCGAATGGCTTCACAGGCAAATTTTACCAAACATTCAAAGAAGAACAAATCCCTATCCTTCTCAAACTATTTCATAAAATTCAAGAGGAAGGAAGGTTTCCAAGTTCTTTTGATGAGGCCAGAATTATCTTAATTCCAAAACCAGATAAGGATGCTACAAAGAAAGAAAATTATAGGTCAATAACCCTGTGAAACATAGATGCTAAAATGCACAACAAAATGTTAGCAAGCCGGATTCAGCAATCCGTTAAAAAGATCATACACCAAGATCAAGTGGGACTTATTTGGGGATGTGAGGTAGGTACAATATTTGCAAATTAATAAATGTGATACATCACATTAACAGAATGAAGGATAAAATTCAAATGATCATTTCAATGATGCAGAAAAAACATTTGGTAAAATCTAGTTCCCATTATGATAAAAAAAACCTCTCAGCAAAGTGGGAATACAGGGATCATACCTCAGCTTAATAAAAGACACATATGACAAGCCCACAGCCAGCATCATACCCAATAACAAAACTAAAAATGTTTTCCTGGAGAACAGGAACAAGAAGGAGTGTCTGTTTCACCACTTGTATTCAACACAGTACTGAAGTCCTAGCTACAGCATTCAGACAGGAAGAAGAAATAAAAGGCAGCGAATGGCAAGGAAAAAGTAAAACTGGTGTTGTTTATTGATGACATGATACTGTATATAGAAAGCCCTAAAGACCCCAGCAAAAACCTACCAGAACTGGTATATGAATTCAGTAAAACAGCAGGATACAAAATTAATATTCAGAAACTAGTGGCATACTAATAAAGAAATATTAAGAAAATAATCCCATTTACTATGGCAACAAAAACCTTAAGCTACCTAGGAATAAATTTAACTAAGGAGGTAAAAGACCTGTACTCTGAAAATTATAGGATACTGAAGACAGAAATTGAAGAAGATACAAATAAGTGGAACCATATATAGTGTTCATGGATAGGAAGAATTAACATCATTAAACTGACCATCCTACCCAAAGCAATCTACAGATTTAGCCCAATTCCTTTTAAAATACTAATGGCATATCTCATGGACCTGGAAAAAATATTTTAAAAATTTATATGGAACCAGAAAAGACCCCAAATAGCTTCAGTAATCTTATGACAGAAGAACAAAGTTGGAGGTATCACACTACATGATATCAAACTATAATACAAAACCACAGTAACTAAAACAGCATGGTACTGGTATGACCAGGCATACAGATCAATATAATAGAATAGAGAGCGCAGAAATAAACCCACACCTTTTTGGTGAGTTAATATTTGACAAAGGAGGCAAGGACATATAATGGGGTAAAGACAGTCTCTTCAATAAGTGATTTTGGGAAAATTGGACAGATACACGCAAAAAAAAATGAAACTAGACCACCAATGTATATCTTTCACAACAATAAACATCAATAGGTAAAAGACTTAGAAATGTAAGTCATGAAACCATAAAAATCCTAGAAGAAAATAGGCAGTAAAATTTCAGACATTTCTTGAAGCAATATCTTTGCAGATATATCTACTCAGGCAAGGGATACAAAGGAAAAATAAACAAATGGGACATTGCAAAATGAAAAGGCAACCCACTGAATGAGAGAACATATTTACCAATGATAGATCTGATAAGAGGTTAATATCCAAAATATATAAAGAGCCCTGACTGGTATGGTTCAGTGGGTTAGGCATTGTTGTGCAAACCTAAAAGTCACAAGTTTGATTCGCTGTCATGAAATGTGCCTGGGTTGTGGGCCAGGTTCTTGATTGAGGTGTGCAAGAGACAATCAATCAATGTTTCTCCTGTTTATTGATATTTTTCTTCCTCTCTCTCAAAACAAACACATCAAATCATATATATATATGTGTATGTATATATCAAATCATATATATATATGTGTGTGTATATATATGGCACAAAGACACAGACAACAGTATGGTGATAGAGGGGAAGAGGGTGGGGCAAGGGGGAAGAGAACAAAGAGGGGGTAAATGGGGACAGAAAGATATTTTAATCTGGGCGATGGATGCATGATGGAGTATGCAGCTGAAGTTTTGTTGAGTTGTACACTTGAAATCAGTATGGTTTTGTTAATGAATGTCAGATGAGAAAAGTAGAATTGTTGAGTTTTTAGGAGTGTCATTATTAAAATTATACCCTCATTTTAATAATGAGGAACCTGAGGGCCACAGAGGTTAATACCTGTCCAAGGTTATCCAGCTCAGCTATCTCAAAAATTTGAAAGTTTTCAGAAGCAAGTGCATTGGCCTGGCCAAAACTGAAGGATCAGGTTTTGTTTAGTTTTGGGAGCATAAAAACAGTGATAGGTGTAATTGTCTTGTGGGTAAAGATGTACATATTAGTTACATCTTCATGTTCTGAATACTACAATACCTAATAGTGTGAATCACAAGTATCAATAACACTGATTGTGAGATATAAATGAAATGAACTCCATGTTTTAGTTAATTTAATTTTCATTTATTTTTCTTTTTTAATGTATTTTATTGATTATGCTATTACAGTTGTCCTATTTTTCTCTCCCTTTTGTCCCTCTCTAACCTGAGCCCCACCCTCCCACCAGCATTCCCCCACCCCTTAGTTCATGTCCATGGGTCATACATATAAGGTCTTTGGCTTCTCCATTTCCTGTACTATTCTTAACCTTTCTCCATCTATTTTATACCTACAATTTATGCTTCTTATTCCCTGTAGCTCTTCCCCCATTCTCCCCCTCACCCTCCCTGCTGATAACCCTCCATGTGATTTTCATTTCTCTGGTTCTGTTCCTGTTCTAGTTATACGCTTAGTTTGTGTTTTTGTTGTTTAGGTTCAGTTGTTGATAGTTGTGAGTTTGTTGTCATTTTACTGTTCATATTTTTTATCTTCTTTTTTTTTAGGTAAGTCTCTTTAACATTTCATATAATAAGGGCTTGGTGATGATGAACTCTTTTAACTTTACCTTGTCTGGGAAGCACTTTATTTGCCCTTCCACTCTAAATGATAGCTTCGCTGGATAGAGTAATCTTAGATGATTGTCCTTGCCTTTCATGACTGAATATTCTTTCCAGCCCCTTCTTGCCTATAAGGTTTTTTTTTGAGAAGTCAGCTGATAGTCTTATGAGAACTCCTTTGTGTGTAACTGTCTCCTTTTCTCTTGCTGCTTTTGAGATTCTCTCCTTATCTTTATTCTTGGGTAATTTAATTATGATGTCCATTAGTGTGTGCTTCCTTGGGTCCAACTTCTTTGGGATTCTCTGAGCTTCCTGGACTTCCTGGAAGTCTGTTTCTTTTGTCAGATTGGGGAAATTTTCCCTCATTATTTGTTCAAATAAGTTTTCCATTTCTTGCTCTCCCTCTCCTCCTTCCAGCATCCTTTTATAAACCTTGTATCCCATTTAGGTTCTACTTTTAGCTGGGGTGCCCCTGACCCAATACTTGTGATAAATGAGTCAATTCAGATACCAGACATGTAAGGACAATAGTCGATCAATTTTATCAGCATTCCTTCACCTTTGTAATATATTGTCTATAACAACAAAAGCCTGGAAATGGCCCATTACTAAAACAAATAGAGACTTTAAAAATGAATTATGAGACACTTTCTAATTTACATGTGTAGAAATTTTCCACAAGTATGTACAAAATAATTAACAGTGACCATCCATATGGAGAAAGTCTAAAATGGGGTCAAAAAGAAAAACATTTTTTATTATATGTTATTTTTATATAACAGCATGGTTTTTTCATATTTAAAAATAATTGAATAAACATATGCATTCCCTTAACACATTTCCTATTAAAGGCTTTTAAGTATAGGATATGGAGCTAATTTCCTCCTTATTTTTTTTTCTTTTGGCTCCTGATGCCTTCTCTGGTTGGGTTTTCCCTTGGGCTCCAGCTCCCTCTATAGTCTTAGCTTCCTATAAGCAGTCCTTTCAGAGTTCCCATTTCCTTGGGGTGCCTAGTCCTGGATTCTATGACTACCATCCCCTTCATTTGTTCTTTCAGCCTTGGGTCATTAGCAGTTTTGTGCTGTTACTTATTTGTAGGCAATACCTTCCCTTGTTGCTCTTTCAGCTATCATAATACCTTCACAACTAGTTTTTCTATTAAATACATATAATCAATATATTAGTTATATGTCAGGACTCTGGCTTGCTAGTTGGGCCCTGACAAAGTTGCTATTGAAAATGAAATGTTCTATCTCCTATATTTTTCAAGTCAGTTATTATTTATATATAAGACAGCAATTAATCTTATATATGAATGTTATTTATACTTTTATTTGTCTCCTCATTTTCTTTTTGAAGTTATTTCTAAAGAATTTAACCTGATAGTCTCACCTAGGAAATGAACTCAAGAACCCTCAAGGTCCTGGGATCCTGATCTTGGTATTTCTGTTTGACAATGATTTATTTCTGTATATTTTAGTCTTTTTTTGTTATTCCTTGACATATAATTGACATATAAATTGTATAAGGCATACAGCATATTGATTAGTTTTTATTATAAATTTCTAATGTCATGGCATTGTGATTAGAAAACATTGCCAATGTTGTTTCAGATTGGGAATTTGAGGTTTTCTTTAGGGCCTATTACACTGCCAAATTTAATATATTTTCCTATCAGAGAAGAAGAAGAAATAAAAGGCATCTAAATTGGAAAGGAAGATGACATGATACTGTATATAGAGAACCCAAAGATTCTACCCCCAAAAAATTACTAGAACAGATAAATGAATTCAGCAAAGTAGCAGGATAAAAAAGAATATCAGTTGCAATATTATATGCCAGTAATGAACTATCAGAAAAGGAAACTAAGAAAACAATCCCATTCACAATTGCTGCAAAAAGAATAAAGTACCTAGAATACATTTAACCAAGAATGTAAAAGACCTGTACTCAGAAAAGTATAACACTAGAGAAAGTAATTGAAGAAGATACAAATAAGTGGAACCATATAACATGTTCACGGATAAGAAGAATTAACATCATTAAAATGTATAAAGGACCCACGGACAAAGACAATGGGAGGAGGAGGAAGACAGAATGTGAAAGGTGGGGGTGGGCAGGGAAGGAGAGAGTAATGGGGGAAACATGGGGACAACTGTAATTGAACAACAATAAATTTTTTTTAAATGTTGTTACTACCCAAAGCAATCTACAGCTTCAACAGAATTCCTTTCAAGATACCAATGACATATTTTACAGAACTAGAACAGATATTCCAAAAATTTATACGGAACCAAAAAAAAGACCCCAAATAGTAACAACAATATAGAGAAAGAATAAAAAAGTTGGAGGAATCACATTACCTAATTTCAAACTGCACTATAAGTGTTAGCAGGAGAAACCTGTTTCTTCTTGCCAATGCAGTGAAGAATTACAGATCAGCACTAGTAGTGTGCTAGCAGGGTTTCTTAGTGATACGTTCTAATGGAAGAGAACAGGCCTTGCCAAGATGAGAGAGAAAGATAAAAACAGGGCTGGCAAGAGGCAAGGCGACAAGAAGCTTCAGGTCTTTTGTTCTGAGGACTTATATAGTTGGCAGGATGGGGGTGAGGGAGGTGCATATTGATTGATGGGTAAAGGTGGTGCCAGCTTTCCCAAGGGGATGTGACTACCCAAATGTAGGTATGTGTGAATATTCTTTCTCAGATAGTGGAAATGGTACACAGAATTTCAAGGCCTTGGAATGTTCAGGACACCTGGCAATCTTGTTAAGATTGTTATAAAAGCTTACAGAAGCCCAGTGTCAAGGTCTCTCCCATCCTCCTGTACTATCATAGTTTGGTTGTGTTGTTTGGAATGCCTGGCAATCTTATCAGACCAGGCTCAGGACTGCTGGGTCAAAGGGTGAGACATGTCTTCTTTGCTCCTAGCCTGCTGTATTAAGTTCTTTGTTAGATTATAATGGCGAGGGCTCAGCTTTTATTTCCTCTCCTGCTGCTCATTCCTGCCTGCTACCTAACACAATAGTAATTGAAACAGTACAATACTGGCATAAAAACAGACATCTAGATAAATGAACAGAATAGAAAGCCCATAAAGGAACCCATACCTTTATAGTCAATTAGTATTTGACAAAGGATGCAAAACATATAATGAGCTAAAGAATAATCTGTCAATAAGTGGTGTTGGGAAAACTGGACAGATACATGCAAAAAAATGAAACTAGACCACAATTTTATACCACACACAAAAATAAACTCAAAGTGGATCAAAGACTTAAATATAAGCTGTGAAACCATAAAAATCCTAGAAGAAAACATAGGCAGTAAAATCTCAGATACTTCTTGTGGCACTATTTTTTTCTGATATCTCTTTTCAGGCAAGGGAAACAAACAAACAAACAAAAGAAACAAATGGGACCACATCAATCTAAAAAGCTTTTGCATAGCAAAGGAAACAGTCAACAAAATGAGAAGGCAACCCACTGAATGGGAAAACATATTTGCCAATACTTATAAAACTCAACACCAGAAAAACAAACAATCCAAAAAAAAAATGGCCATGGACCTGAATACACACTTCTCCAAATATGACATATGAATTTAATAGACATATGAAAAGATGCTCAACATGACTAATCACCAGAGAAATGCAAATTAAAACCACAATGAGATGTCATCTCACACCTGTCAGAATGGCTATCATCAACAAATCAACAAACAACAAATGTTGATGAGGATGTGGAGAAAAGGGAACACTAGTGCACTGTTGGTGGGATGCAGGTTGGTGCAGCCACTATGAAAAGTAGTGTGGAGTTACCTCAAAAAATTAAAAATGGGTCTGCCTTATGACCTAGCAATTCTACTTCTGGGAATTTATCCAAAGAAACTTGGAATGGTAATTCAAAAGAATACCTGTATATGCACCCTTATGTTCATTGCATCATTATTCACAATAGTCAAGATCTGGAAGCAGTCCAATTGTCCGTCAGTAGATGAATAAATAAAACTGCTGTGGAGTATTTACATAATGGAATTCTCCTCAGCTGTAAAAAGGAAGAAAATTTTACCTTTTGTGACAGCATGGATGGAACTGGAGAAGATTATGCTAAGTGAAAGGTAAGTATCATATGATTTTACTCATATGTGGAATCTAATGAACAAACTGAACTAACAAGCAAAATAGAGACGCAATTATAGATGGAGAGCAGACTGACAGCCTTTGGGGGACTGAGGGGTTGGAGGGGTTGAGCAAAAAGGAAAAAAAAGAGAGAAAGAACCCAGGAATGCAGAAAACAGTGTGGTGATTGCTGGGAGGTGGGGTGGGGGTGGAGAGTGGATGGAGATGGAAGAGAGTATAGGGAGATAAATGTTGATGGAAAAAATAAAATAAAAAGTAAATTAAAAAGACCTACCTAAAATGTATCATGTGCCTTTAAAAGTTGCTTCCTTTGATACTATTTATTCGTATGTGTGTTCATGTATGTACTAAGAAACATAATTAATGTGGCCCTAGCTGGGTAGCTCAGTTGGTTAGAGTATCATCCTAATATGCCAAGGTTGCAGGTTTGATCCACAGTCAGGGTACATACAAGACTGCATAAATATGTGGAACAAAAAACATTTCTCTCTCTTGGCCCGTCTCCCTTCCTCTCTTTAAAATCAATAAAATATATTTTTAAAAGAAACAATGTGGGTGTTATATGTATGTATGTTTCTTAGTTTATTAATTGTGTTTATTAGTTTATTCTGTATTGGTATTTATTTTTAATCTATATCATCTGTCAAGGACTACATACCACCTGTTTCTATTTATTTAAGTCTGCTTCTTCTTGCATTTTTCAAAAATTTGCTTTATGTACTTTGGTGGTATATTATTTTGTATTTAGAGATTCAAGATAGTTAGGTCTTTGTTATAGACTGTATACTTCATCATTATGGAATTCCTTTCTTAGACTAACTTAACACTTCTAGTCCTGAATTCAAACTTTATTGATATGGCCTGGAAATGTTTTCCTTTAATATAGTTTTAAATTTTTTCTAATTTTTCTTCATGGAAGCTATCAGTTATATACATGTTGGAACTTATTTGTCATATCCATATTTATCTCTCTTTAATTATTTCTTCTAATTATTTATAATTCTTTTAATATCATTCAGCTTACTTTTAGTATTATTCTATTGACTTTTCTTTTTGAGCCATTGTCTCTCATTCAAAGTATCTTTTTTTCAAGAAGACTATTTTGTTTAACTATTTTAATATTGCTGAAATGTATTGAGTTGGCCAAAAAGTTCATTTGGTATTTTTCCTTAAGATGGTTCTAGTAGCATTTAGTTGTCATTAATTTCATTTGAAACAGTTTTGTTAGATTGTATTGTGACAGCTGTCAAATCAGCATGCATTCTAAGAAAACATCAAAATTAGTAAATTTTTGTGTAGCCATTTTAATGTTGAAGATGGAAGAAAATATGCAACATTTTTAACATATTATGCTTTATATTTCCAAGAAAAGTAAAAACACAACTGAGACACAAAAAGAGATTTGCACAGTGTATGGAGAAGGTGCGGTGACTGATTGAATGTGTCAAAGTGGTTTGTGAAGTTTCATGTTGGAGATTTCTCACTGGACATTGCTCCACAGTCCGGCAGATCAGTTGAAATTGATAGTGATGAAATTGAGGCATTAATCAAGAACAATCATCACACCACGTGGGGGATAACTGACATACTCAAAATACCCAAATCAATAAAGTTATTGGTAAAAATGAAAAATTTTAATTTTTGGAAAAAAAGTACAAACTTTTTGGCCAACCCAACATTTGAGGAAATTATTTATTTCTTCTGTAGTTGCTACATGTGACTTTTGTGTGCCTCTTTTATGTTACGGTTCTTTAATTTTTTTCTTTGTATTTATGTAAGTTAGTTTTATGCCAGTTCCTTTATGATATTTTTCTTACCTTTAAATGGGGCCTTTTTTTCTAGGGCTATTTGCTGGACAGCAGTATCAGAAAAGGCTATGGAAGTAAGCTGGGACAACAGAGAGCTTCATTGTGCTTATGCTGTCTCGATCCTTTTCCTAAAATTTCTGGGACAGAGTTTCGCACACTTCTCTCAGGAGTGGGCCCATTTAGTTTGCTTATCTTGCAATGGAGCAATGTATTGGGAATTCATGTTTATTCATTTTACCTTGCCAGTTTTGAACACCAATGGTAAAATTGCAACCAATTGTCACCCACCATCTCTCTTCACTCTGTTGCCAAAGTACCAGTTGCAAAGATGGTGTGTCTGCCTTTTTCCTCATTTAGTTCCACGTTGCTTGTCTCTGTCACCACAACTTACTGTTTCAAATAAGAAACCACTGGTCAGGTGCCTTACGGCTGTGTCTCCTTCCTTCATTGAATTCCATGCCCTGCCTGAGGTCTGTTAAGGTATGCATCTATAATACTCATTTGAATCCAAATCTTACTGTATTCCTGATAGTTTTTGGTTTGGTATTATAGTAGTTATTACCATTTAAGATGGGATTTCCTTCTTTTTGCTCCATCTTGTGCTTTTCAGCCAGTTTCAGAGAAGGGAACAGAGGGAGAAGCACCATCCCTTCACAATCTTTGACTCTGTGTCTGTAGGCCTGTGGCTGCCAAACTTGGAACACAGATGTGGGGTCCGCCTCCAGAACTGATGTCATGGTCCTAGAACTTCCATTTCTAACTAGTTCCCAGGTGATACTGATGCTGCTGGGTCATAGACTACACTTTAAGAACCCCAGCTCTAAGCTATATATTATAGAGTCATCTGTGGACTTACCTAAGGGGAGACAGATTTGAGTCCCTTGTCATAAATTTCAGCTGGGATTTTCTTAATTCTCTATGTAAAAAGGGAAATACATACATATTTGGTGATAATGCTGTATAAAGACTTTCTGAAAGTTTAGCAACAATGTTTACAGCTATTGACTTAGAGGGAACAATTTATCTTTTTCCCTTAACTAACCATTCCATTTTACTCATGATTAAACTAGCTCTTTTTCTAGTTGGCCTCAAGTTTTCTAAGTGTAATTAAGGTATGCTATTAGATGTTCACATTATACAAAAACATGTGCATTTTGGCCCTGAACTTCTCACCATAATTTTTAGCTCTGAACTACCTGGTAAGTGTCTGACATATTGAACTGAGCTTTACCATGTATCTAATAATATTCCATCTGAATACTTTTGCCCTGGCCAATACATTTTCAAGTTTGGCATTTTGGTGGCTTTTTATTTCTGTCTCAATTCCACTCCCTTCTTCTGCATATAGGGCAAAGACATCAGTTGACTCAATCAGTGGCATATTTCATGCAGCTGAAAGACCAAACACATTCAAAACTCAATGATTCAGAGTGTTCTGGAGAAAACTATTGGTTTCATAGAGAGAGTGAATTTATTGATTACATATTAATAATGAAACCTCTGTAGTTGTAATAAATTTTAAGGAGTAGACTAAAATTCTTTTTTAAAACTTCAAAACTTCAAAAGCTGCATCTGGGGAAATAATTTAATGTTTTGTCTGTGGTTCATGGTCACCTCTTTCCAAGGCCATTTCTGCTGCCTACAGATTGTACGCTTCTGCACATACAGTGTTCAACCTGGACATATGCGGGAGCTGAAGGACATTTCCAGCAAGAGTTAATCTTCACCAGAAATGCTGACCTGCAATCATGGGAAGATTTGATGACTGCAAAGTATTATAATCCCCTTTCAAAAACGTTCTAATGCAGTGGATTAGAGGAGGACAGAGTGGGTCCTTAATTCCAGCAGAGGCTCCAGAAGCATTTATTGAGTTTAAACTGTGTTCAGAGCCATGTGCCTGAAAGCCATTTGCAGATAAAGCACAGGTGTCAGAAGAACCAACGGAGCAAGAGCATCATAGCACTCTCACATTTTTTTTCCTTTACAACCCTTGTCTGTATACACAGTTCACAACTGCGTACATACCATAATAATGACTTACAGGTATACTCATCAAGATCAAGAGGAAAAAGAATCAGAGATAAAATAGTGATGGGGGAGTCAAGAGTTGGAAAATTTTAGTTTAAGGTAATAGTTAATAAGCCCAGTAGCTAATGCATGTAAAAAGCTATTGTTTCAGGGAACTGCAGGTACGACCCACCCTGACTCCAGGAGACCACAGGTGATTGACCTTTGTGCTCCAGAAGAGACCCTAAGCAATCGAGGTGCTTTCCAAGCCATTGTGTTCCTAGGAGAGACAGTCCACCACCCAGGACACAGAGAAAGGAAACCACCAGGACACAGGACACAGATAAAGACAATCACCAGTTAGCGGATGAAGGGATGCTGTGGAAATTGCCAGACTGCAGCTTTGATCTGGTTAACGTTTTTCTTGAGTTCAAATCCCTTCCCTATACTTTTGCTACCTTATAAAAAGGGCTGGCTTGATAAGAAATGTAAGACAGTCTGTCAGGGCACAAATCCACTGTTTTCTCAGATCACCGGCCATCTGAGTAAAGCACCCATAAAGATTCAATCCCTGTCTCTGCTTATTAGGTCTGGTGAAAGGCAGTATGAACACTGGCTTTTCCAGTTTCAGTAGGAGGGTTGCTTTAAAAATCAACCAAAACAAATGAAAAAATGTTTAAATAACAAAATGACAACTGTCTGTCCTTCCAAAATGTTGTTTTTGTGTGGCTTGACCCATGGTTTGCCGTGCAGTCTGGAGCGTGAGAGCTGCCTCAGGATTCCTGCCACGCACTTTCTCTGCACCCTGGCCAGCCTTCACACGTTCCGTCACTAATGTGGGAAACAACGTTTCTGTCTTATTTACTGAAAAGCTGCAGTTGCTCTGGATCCAAGTGGATGCAGAAGGCACATAGTTACATGATATTTACACCTTCGTCAACTGCACGACTCTCTTAGTGTGTCATTTCAACAGTGTGTTCTTTGCATTTCCAGGGAGGGTCATAGACTTCCCAAAATGTGGGCATAGAATTTCTGCTGGTACCTGGGGGAAGCCTGGTTTGCCCTATGTTCCCTCCTACATATTTTCTCTTCTCAAAGGTGCCATTAGCTAATAGAATTCTGTTTTATTTATTATGTTGAGCCTTCATAATAATTTTAGTAGTACAGGTCTTAATATGAAGAACAGGCTTACTAAGAGTCCCAAAGTAGGCCCCAGGGTGATTTTTCAAATGCCCCCATCTGAGATGCATGAGGGAGATTGCACCCACATAAAGCCACCAGACAGAAAACTGTCTACAGTTCAGGCAGGTAACTGTGCCAGTGAACTGACTTAGAGGTTCAGATGGAACATCTGACTCCTCAAAGGGACTGACCAGTTGAAAAAGTTCACTGTCCTCACAAATCTCAGAGGTTTGACCAGGGAAGTAGAAAGCGGATTTAGCTTGGCATGTGAAGCTGCTGATTGAAAACATTTCAAGTATGCAACCTAAACTTGTTTTCCCCCAAAAAAGGACTAATATGGAAATCTAAGCTCATAGAGACCCCTCCGGAAGTTCCTGGCATTACTAGGAGTATCATTCTTTCTCATAAGCTAAAGGGACATGCAGCTAAGGAATAAAGCATTCTAGCTATGTGTTTGTTAAAGATTATGTCTTCACTGGAATTTTACAGCATCAATGGGAGCAATGGTAACAAAAAAGAATTCATTGAGTCAAAGTGCTAATTCTCACCATTAACTGAGCAGTCAGAAACTAGGAACAATGGGCTTTATAAGGCCTGGATGTCCGTGCTACTGTATTGAATTAACACAGCCAGGAGTTAGTTATAAATATTGATGCCCTCATTAAAAAAATAGTGGAAAAATCCACCAGGAAGAAGGAAATTAGAGTAGTTCATGAAAACCTTGAAAAACATAAATACAAAAACAATTGTTAAGTCCATGAACCTAGAATCAGTTTCTCTTTTCCAAGCTTTGCTCCTTCTACTTTGTAGTATTTTTCATAACAAGAAATTTTGTCAATAGCAGCATTTGTTCACAGTAAACATACTTAAAATTTTCCCATAATGCTAAGGTTTTTGTGAAAAGAAAAAAAGAACAGAAATGACAATAATAGAATCCCAAAAGGGAACTGAGAAAAAATGAAAGAGTAATTGAATTTCTTTAATCCCTGTGACTAAAGTAAATGTGAGTTTCAAGTGCACATCAGACCTGCTGATATTTTCTGAACTACAAGTCTGTTGTAGCAGAGGTGAGGTCAGAGGCCCAGCCTCCCTGCCTCCCAGCTGGCCTGGCTTCTCATTTCCAAGTGGGCCCATGGCACTCTGTGCATAGAGCTGCATTAGCCTTTACCTCTTGTTCATCTCTACACATCCATCTCTCTCAGTGTGCAGAAATATGTGGAGGTCAGAGGCTGGGTCCTTATGTAACTATGTAACTTCCACCATTGTCTCACTTCTAAATTACTCAGTGCTGCTAAGGAACTTTCTATATCTCTTGATATCCTCTGCAATTTTGTTTTATTTGGGAGTTGGGGGGAAGATGAAATGGAGTCAAGGAAGGGAAGGGGCACAGAGGAAATAAAGATGACCTACCTACTCCCATTTGGTTCAGGGGCCTGTTTGCAATTCCTATCTTTAGTCAAGTGAGTACCAAAGAACTAGCTATTCAAGTTTTGGAGATTCTGGCAGGCAGAGCTTACTGGGAGCCCAGGTGGAAAGTGAGGTGCAGACTTGGGAGGAATGTTCTTGCACCCTATAGAGAGGAGGCTTCCGGAGCTTCTGCAGGCAACTCCTATGGCACGTATGTTGAGTTTTTAGGGTTGGCAGTGCCAAGAATGAGGCTTCTCAGGCCTGAGGAGGTACCTCCCAGGATACCATGCTGCAGCTTTACGCAATCAAACTTCCCCTTGATGTTCCTGGGAGATCCTTGTCCTCCCCAGGCCCTTGCTTCTCCCTGAGGAGGGGCAGAGCAAGGATAGCTCCTGACACAGAACCTCAGATGGATCTACTAGCCATGGACGTGGCTGTGAGAAGTGACATTCTGGGGGTTGTGCTGGTGGCTGGATTGTTCTGATTGCAGAAAGAACAAAGAGATCCACAGTGGTGGTGGGGGAATGTCATGGCCAGTATCATCCAGTGTTGGCTCCATTTTGGGGTAAATGATAAACAAAAAGGCCCAGATAATAATCTCTCCAGAGAACAACACTGAACCCCGTGGAGGCTCATGGGAAGTGAGATCTCTTGTTTCTTCCCTTTCCATCCTCTCCTTTCTCCTTCTCAGTTTTTCTCCTACCACTCCTCTCTGTCTTCGCTTCCCTTGTCCTCTCCTTCCTTTTCTTACTTTCTCTCAGGGTTTTGGTTTCTATGAAGCCCTAAGTGAGGGGAAATTAAAAAACAGTGGGTTGTACTCCTTGTCAGCTTTGATTTAAACTATTTGTATTAGTCAGTATCCAACTGGGGAAATAGTAACCATTTAAAGTATGGGAACTTAATAAGGTAAATTGGTTATATATACATGATGAAAGATGTGAGAAACAAGTAAGGGAGCGACAACCCAGAGATTAGCAACAAGGGAAGGGCATTTTAAAAACTGAGATGCAATTGACATACTATGTATGTTTAAGTCATGAAATGTATTACTTTGATGCATTTGTATATTGCAATTTAATTTTTATGGGATCCCAGGGGTTGGGGTCATGCAGTGGAATTTGGAAGTGCAGCTGGTCTTTCCTGCCTTGAAATGAAGCTGAAACTGCAGCCTGAAGCAGAAAGAGAGGTAGAGATTCCCAAGCTTTTCCTTTTATTTTTTCTTGCTCTCCAATCTCCCACCAGTTGCTTCTCCTTAGCTAAAGCCAGAGCCTGCTGAAAGCTCAGGGAACGCGGCCTGCAGGGGGCAGCACTTCCTTATTACAGAGCATCCCTAGGGGACAGGAAAGGAATATGGGTTTGAGAGAAATAGACCAAAGCTTGGCCCACTCTTCTTATAGTATCCATCTGGGTAATATGATGGAGGAAATTGAGTGCGGATTGTGTGTGTGTGTGTGTGTGTGTGTGTGTGTTTTGAGGATGGTGTCTGAAATTGAAAGAAATTCTTAACTTTTCTGCCAGAATATTTGAAGTTTATGCTGGCTTGATACTCAACTTTTAGACCAAAAGATCATATTCAGTGTGAATTTATTTCACAGACTTTAATAACCACTAGAATTTGCCACCAGTTCAAATGAGCTTATCTAAAACTGTATTCCAAATGAGTAGTAGCAGATAGCATTTTATTCTAAAATGTACAGCCAAACAATTCAGTCAAGTGGTGTTCAGTCCTTGTAGTGAAGTGGGAATGCTCATTTCTCATTATAGTTATCATGGAAGAATTAAACTTAAAGAAAACAGATGTGCTTATATTAATTTACTCATGATGCTGACACCAGGGATGGGCAAACTTATTTGGATAAAATACAACCTGGCTTAAAGGTTTAACAAAAATCAACTATTTAATAGCTGAAGATGTTTAATTAATGTTTTTTTCCTATTTCATTTTATGTGTGTCTTGCTCTTTCTGTTTTCAGCCAGAGAGACAGTACTGAAATGTCATTAAAAAATGTTGATTTTGCAGTATTTCTCTGCCCTTGGGAACAGGAAATACCTAGAATTCTGCTAGTAAGATGGTTCTTATGAAATTTCTCGAGTAATTTTATAATGAAGGGGATTAAATATGTTTGGGTGAGTATCCAGTGTTTGAACTTTGTCACTCTGATGCTCCAGACCCATTGACGTTTCCACAAAATGTCCCCTCTTGCATGTGTTAGGGGATAGTTTTTATGATCAAATAATGAGTGTAATTGAGTCTGTGCTGCTTTTGGACTTCATACTCCCTATGGATGTGAAATAGATTAAATCGAGGACACTTGAGAAGTAATGAATTCCAACAATAATATCAACTGGTGTAACGAAGGGGCCGAGCAAGTGACTCTTTGACAGCATTCAAGTGGTATTGGCGTTTTCTGCTCTCCAGGAGGAAAGAAGTTGGGGCTGGGAAGTACGTGACCGTCAGCTCACTGAAGGCCTCCCAGGCTACCTAGACAGCTTTGTGGCCTGTGTGGTGAGCTCCTGGTTATCTGAGCCATGGAACTGATTTAGCAATAACATTCATAAAGTAATGTCACATAGAAAGCAAAATTTAAAACTTATTCTGTTCTCATATCTTTCTTGAATCATGGGAAAGAATGATCTCTTCTCTTAGTATTTAGTTACTTGAGATCCATGTCTTATGTTTACACTGCCATAGCTATGAATAATTTGCACCCTATAGAGAGGAAGCTTAGTCAACATTTGAGAGAAAAGAAACAGGCTGATATTCACTGGGTGTCCATTATGTTCTAGTCTCTTTGTGAGGGGCTTGGCAAGGATTAGGAAGAATAACAGGCATTATTCAGTTGACAGATGGATGGGCTGTCTGTCATAGCCACAGGCTGTACTCAGTTATCGGTACTGGAAGAAAATGTAGTGTCTTGTTCTGAGTGAAATCAGAATGGACCTTGGAGTCAGGTGGACTGTTGCCTGTTTATTCACAAATCCATTTCACGCCTCCCCTTCTCCCATCTCTTTCTTCTGCACTACTATCTGTGTCATAGAGAAGCCATCTTTGATATTTCCAAGACCTGTTTGCCAAACAGCTTCTTCCTAGGAGTAGCCCCAGGAGTTCACTGGCATGAGATAGGAGGCACGGAGGAAGGAATAAAGCAGGGTACTTATTTCCACCTCTTTTTGCTTCAGGTAAATCTTCAGTAGCGACAGTCTCTTGTGCAGCTCCAGCTCCTGCCAGACAGCTTGTTCTTTCATGTTCCCAGTCCTCACTGTCTGAGCCTGCTGGGTTCCAGCTTCTCCTATGTCTTCATTCTGAATTCTGGTGGCATCACTCCCTCTCTTGGCCTATCCGCCTCTTGGGGATGATAGCAGTCTCCTGCATTTGGAAATTCCTGGTTGCCTCTCCTTCCAGTGTTTGTTCTTTGGGCTCTTCTAATAACTTTGTGAGAAATATCCCAAGGTAAACTCCCTATGTTGAATCATGAGGTATGGGCATTTGTTCCCAGCTCCACTATGAGTGATGCTGAGGGTGAGAGATGTAAGTTAGAGTACTGAGGACCCATTGCAAGCAAGCCATTTGGGCAGGTCTTTGAAATGTCCAAGAGTAGTTCCTCATCCATGTTGTGGGTTAATACTGACCTTGAAAAGCGAAGCTTAAATGAGATTCCTATCATGGTGCCTGGCACAGAGCAAGCATCCAGTAAATCTTAGCTCTTAAGCCTATGATTTAAAAACCAGGGCACTGTTCTCTCAACTCTCTGTTACGTAGAATCCTCGGGAAAACAAGAAAAGTATCATGATTATATGAGTAAAACATCCATTTAAAAGGGTGTGTGGGTTGTTGGAAAGGTCACGGAATACAAATTGGAGTTGTTTGGACATACTGTCTATGGAGAAGAGCAAATTGTCTGGGAGAAAAAGATGAGACTAGGGTGTATTCCAGGGAAAGGGTCAACTGGGAGACAAAGGTTGGCTGAAAGACCTTAAGGCGTGACTGTGGAACAAGAAGAGTGGGCAGCAAGTAGTTACAAAAGCTGAGGGCACATAAGGATAGCTTCCGGCTGTGGGAACCGTCCACAGATTGATGCAAACCTAAAATATCAGGGGAGAATACTCCCTTGTGTCAAAGAAATCAATGTTGCTTTTCTCTTGTTATGACACAGTTTTGCTAATCTACATCAAACATGACATCAGAGCTCTTTTATGACATATTTTGTGACTGGAAATGGGCAGCTGCTTTAAACAGAAAAAGCTGTAAGCTTACTCGGGTTCATAGGATTTTGTCCAAAGAAAGTCTTAGATAGTCATCCAAAGCTTAATGGATTTAAATACATTCTTAACCCTCTTTCTTTTACTGGAAATGACATTTAGTGAAGTATGGTTATTAACGTGATTGACATGAGGTTTGTTATCTAATAGATTCATTTGTCTCAGCTAGCAATGGTAAAACACTTTGGTTAATGTTAGTAAATGTTTTTAGAGTGTGACAGGAGCTTGGAAAATAGTAGGTGTTCAATTAATGCTTGTTGAATAAAATGTGTAGTAAATAAATATATTGGCAAAATGCAATGACACATTTTCCAAAAATTTAACAAGATAGTCACAGAGAAACAACACACTTATGAAATAATGAATGTGACACTATAAAATATGATACAAATGTAAGATATTCTTGTTTTAAAAATACCTTGTGTAACATAGCAAGAGTTGTTGGCATTAAGTCAAAAATCAGAATTTTAATCTCATAAAGAAGGGAGCATCAGGTACTTCTACCTCTGATTTATATCTCAGTAAATCATGGTACAATGCAGCAAGCCTGGAAAATACAAATCCAAAGCAGACTTGAGTCTGCTTCTGACAATATTATGTTTGAATGGAATGCAAACAACCCAGTGTAAAAATACTGTCCCTGACTTTGTTATTATCTACACAAATAGATTAAATAGATTAAGTTCTGCTCTCTAGAAGGCTTGCTTTTTTACTAGCCACTGACAGCAAGAGGATAACTCTGGCAGTCCCCTGAGCTGGCCAATATTGTCTTCATGCTAAGTATATCCTCAGTCTAAGTCTGGTACCAAGGAGACTGTGCACACAGTTACTTGGGTCCCACTCCTTGACAAGGGACACCCCGATTTTTATTTATGCAGACAGATAGTACTTCTCCCAGCTACCATAAGGGACACCTGTTACCTTTGCTATCGGGGGATACTGAGAGACACTTCTTGTTACAGTAATCACCATGAAGGTAAACTCATCAAGAATATTGGAACTACTAGAAACATAGATTTTGGGATAGAGGCATGGAAATGTGAAGGCAGAAAAGAGTTGCATTGGTTCAGTCGTATTTACACTGTGATTGAAGTTAATAACATTTAGTTATTAAAATTAGTTAACAACCTCACATAATCTTCCTTTAAAGGAACTTATACTTTTTCATAGGATTCTTGCTAATTTCCCCTTCCTTACCTTTTTCAACATTCCAAATAAGTTTTCCTTTAAAAGGGGAATGATTTAATATGTTCCTTGAGTACAGCTGTTGTGTTGTGCTGGGGAAAACAATACACAACTTCCTAAGTGAGAACAGCATGGCATTCTTTTCATACATATGTATACACTGAGATTTTTATTCTCAATGAGATTTCCCTGAAAAATAAATACAGTTTCAAATAGACACACTGAGTATCCTAAAATGCTCCAAGACATTTTGGTGCCATAGATGAAAATTAATTTGTGGTTTATTCAAACTACTCCACATGAGAAAAAATAGCTCAGTAAATAAATGGAGACCAATTTCTTAATGTTTCTCATTTGTCTAATTGCTTTCCCAAGGAATAAATAATAAATAATCAAATAGAAAGTTTATGAAAGATACAAGCCATTCTTATTGCCACAGGGCTTCCTTCCATGCCTCCATAGCTTCGTAGTTTCTTTTTTGAACCCATCATCTAATGTGCTCCATCATTGTCGACATTAAGACACAATCGTCAACCACTTCCAATTGTTTTTGGTCTTCTACTCTTTCTTCTTACATTGTCCTTCTCCCCCTCCTTTTGTTCTTCTTCCTTCTTCTAATCTCCTCTGCCTTTTTCTGTTTTTATTTATTATTAATTTATTATTTTTATTGGTGGCACTGTTACAGATGCTCCTCACTACTCCACCTAGTTCTTCCCCCAACCTAGTTCCCAACCCCCAGGCTTCACCACATTGTTGTCTGTGTCCCTGAGCTATACATATATGCATATGTGTTCTTTGGCTGATCTCTTCCAGCACCCCCACCTCCTCCCCTCTGAGATCTTCCAGTTTGTTCCATACATTTGTACCTCTGGTCCTATTTTGTTCATCAGTTTATTTTGTTCATTAGGCCCTACATATAAGTGAAATCATATGGTATTTGTCTTTCTTTAACTGGCTTATTCTGCTTCACATAATAATTTCCAGGTCCACCCATGTTGTCACAAAGGGTAAGACTTCCTTCTATTTTACAGCCACGTAGTACTCCATTGTGTAAATGTACCACAACTTTTTTATCTACTCATCTATTGATGGACACTTGGACTGTCTCCAGGTCTTAGCTATTGTAAACAATGCTGCAATGAATATAAGGGTGCTTATGCTCTTTCTGATTGGTGTTTCAGGAATCTTAGGACACAGTCAGCACTGATGGGTTTTTTTATCATTTTTTATTAATGTTCGAATACAGTTGTCTCCATTTTCCTGCCATGACTTTTCCCCTCCCCACCCACCCCCACCTCCCACCCTCAATCCTTTGGCTTTGTCCACGGGTCCTTTATACATATTCTTTGGTGACCCTCCCCCTTCTTTCTCCCTTTGTTTCCCTCCCCCTCTACCCTCTGGCTACTGTCAGTTTGTTCTTAATTCATTGTCTCTGGTTATATTTCAAAAGAACCTATGCACCCCAATGTTCATAGCAGAGATATTTACAATAGCCAAGTGCTGGAAGCAGCCTAGGTGCCCATCAGTAAATGAGTGGAACTGTGATACATTTATACAATGGAATACTACACAGCAGAAAGAAAGGAGCTCCCACCCTTATTGGCAGCGTGGATGGACCTGGCTAAGTGAAATAAGCCAGGTGGTGAAAGACAAATACCCTATGATCTCACCTATAAATGGAACCTAATAAAAAAACAACCATTTATTCATGGTAGTCATGCAGGCAGGTGAGGCCATAGGATACTGTGGATTCAAAGGTGAGCTATCAACAGTGAATTGAAAGAATAAAGTGAGTTTTAGAAATTCAAGTTCATTAGAGAGTCTTTTGTGGGGAAGAGAGGTAGTGGAAGAATATTCATGAAACAATGAGTCCATCAATATGGGCAGAGTGAAAAAAATTAATAGAAATAATGAGTTGGGGGTGATTGGGAGACAGACTCTGAAAGCTCTCAAAATGAAATGCCAGGCTTGGATTTCATTTTGCAGACAATGAGAACTGCCAATGATTTCCAAATACAAGCATATGCTAAAGAGTGATTTGGGAAGCTAAATGTAGCTAAAAAATAGGTTCAGCTGGTCTCAGAGAGACCAACAATAAAAGTGGCTTAAGTAAGATTAAAGTTTATTTCTCAGTCCATTAACAGCCTAGGCTTAAGCAGTCCAGACCGGTAGGGTGGTTCCACATTATGAGTGCTCTAAGACCCTCCCTTCTCTCTTGTTGCTTCACCATCCCTAGGGCTTGTCCTTGTCCACATGATCCTTGATGGCTTGCTTCCACTGTCACGTATCTGCTACAGAAAAGGAGGTTGGGGAGAGTAGGTGCTCAGTATTCAATATTTTATTAATATGAAAAAATACTAGGGAACAAGTGTCAAGACTTGCAGATGACAATATGGAGAATATACATGAATAGCCTTTGCCTCTTAAATTCCCTAACTACCCTTGCACCACTTTACATATCCAAATTTCTGAATTGCATGTTCCCTGGCCCCTTGGGAAAAATTTTCCATTCCTGGAGAGATCTTGGTAAGAAGAAGATGCAGAATGGTTCAGTGGAAGAAATAGTAGACTCAGTGCCAACATAGTTGGGGTTAAGTCTCAACTTATTAATTATAAGTTGGGTGACTTTGGGCAGCTTACCTAAACTTACCAAATATCAACTTTGTTGTCTATATGAGCTTATACATACTTTCTCTAGTCACAATGTTTATCATAAGAACTTAAAAAAAGAACAGCAAGGTACTATTGTTAGATAGGACAAGAGTCTTAAGGTCTGGGCAGTTTTTAATGTTATTACTAAATGTTATTCTTGCTAAATATTAAAACATAGCATGGTATTTTGCAGATGTAGCTGTAAATAGGATGAATTTGACAGGAACTCAACCAGACAAATGTAGCCAACTGCAAAGAAAAAAATATATATGCAATTGACCTAATAGTGTATATAAGCAATGTCTAAGTGTCCCTTTAGGGAGACAGAGCTTTAGATATGAGTCCTCTGTTTTATTTATTTGCTGTGGGTAAATAAAACGACCTTGTGACAACCTTGCAGGGAATCACCTTGTCATCCTACAAAGAGTTCTTGCCCCTCTAAAATAGAAATCAAAAGAGGAGGAGAAACAGATGCAAAAGAAGGGGCTTACTGAAAACAAAGTGGAGGAAAAGATAGAGCTTGATGCATTAGAGGAACACACACTAATGAGGAAAGAATATGGCTTCCAAACTGCTGCTGAGGTCTGGCTTTCATAGTGTTCGGCTTTTCATACATGTGTAGAGTAGATCTCTTTGCTTTCCAGGTGCCCACTGTGAGCTGGCAACCATGGTGCAGGTGCAGAAGAGAGCTCTTTGTTTTCTGGGAACTCTTTGCTTTCCCAGGCAAGTGTTGAGCAGTGCATGCACAGAGCAAAGCTCTTTGGGGGAATGCCTGAAAATAAGTTTTAAACTTATCTAGAAGGTGCTTAAAAATAATTGAAGAGCATTCCCATTCATTTAAGAGAGGCTCAGCCTGTCTCATCTTGAGTTTGATAGCACTATCATTGCCTGTTAGCATAGGATATAGGTAAAAATATATGTATGTATGGGTATATGTGTGTATGAGGTAGACAGGTAAAAAACAGAATAAGTAAACAATATCATCAGGGAACAAGCATGAAAATGACTACAATTTTGACCATGATTTTTATTCATTTCTTTATTACCAGTTCCTGGCATATGGCAGGTGCTACATATGTTAGTTGGGTTTGTCTCCTAAATCACAAATTTTACTTTATAACATCACATTCAAATGCTTTTAGGAAGTTATTTATATTTACTTGGAATTTCTTGTCTTTATTTGATTTCTCTTTATCATCTCTCTAGAGTAGCCTACATTATAGAAAATAAAGGTGTTTAATATAAAACTTCTTTTGTTTTTCATACTATCAGGAAGACATCTAAAAGTGTTTCAATATTTTAAAAATACATAACTGTTGTATTTTTCACTTTTTGTTAAATAGTATTTTTCTGAATCCCTCTTATCACTAAGACTAATCCGTAAAGGTTTTTATTGTCTTGGGAGTGAGTCTCAATTAAGAATTTTTGAGTCCATAGTAATAGAGTGGTTTTGAAATCTAGTTTTCTCAAGAAAGAAAATAATTTATTAAATTTCTAACTTCCCTCCACTATAAATATCAAAAACCGCGCCTGGCGTATTTGCTTCATAGAGTTTTGTTACAGTTGTTGTATAGAGTGTTGGAGTCTGTTGTAAGGAAAGTTCCTTTCAGGGTTCTAGGTATTATTGTTTGTTTTGTTGTGTTTTTCCTTGGAGACAGGAAGGTAGGAGGAAGAGAAACAAGAAGTCAGATACTATTGTCCTAGTTTTCCTCTCTTGGGAAAAACCTCGAGAAGTGCAAGTGAGAAGCAGAGACTTTCAGGTAGTTTTGGGAAACTCCTAGTGTGGAGGGGCTTGGTCCTTACTTCTCAGAAAAGGAATATTGAATCCAGCCCCATTGAGAATTTGTTTCTTTCTGCATTTATTGAAGAAATATGGTGACAACCAGGTAAATACCATGAAATGTCACAGCAGCTAGGCTAAACCTGACATGCTGGTAACCTGAAAGTTGGGAATGGGCTGCAGGGGATCTGAATGTTTCTGTGTGCCTTGGGGAGGGGACACCTAAACACTAAATCAAGACAAGGAATCGGCAGAAGTCATTACACTAGTGTCATGTCAGGCACCAATTTTATCTCAACCAATGTCATGGAAGGATTCCTAGGAGAAAGACCAGGCCAACCCCTATGGACTAGGGAGGGAAGGAAACGGCAGTGAAGGATATGTGAGCCTCGACTGTACTTAGATGACATTTTTGGAAGGTGGAGTTAGGGTGGGGGGGTAATCCCTAAAGAAGTGAGAAACTGGCAACTGAGTGAATCAACCTAAAGAAAATCATTGTAAAATTTGGAATAGAAGGGATTTTTTCCACCCTGCCTATTTTTAAGGGCTGTAGAGAAAATTACGGTAAGTTATCAGTAACAGCAAAAGGTGTAGAATGCCCCTGGCCAGGTTGCTCAGTTGGTTGGAGTGTTGTCTCCTTCACTAAAAGGTTGCAAGTTTGATTTCAGGTCACGGCACATACCTAGGTTGCATGTTCTATCTTTGGTTGGGTTGTGTACAGGAGGCAACTGATCATAGTTTCTCTCTCACATCAATGTTTTTCTCTCTCCCTAACATCAATGAACATATCCTTGGGTGAGAATTTTTTAAAAGGTGTAGGATATATCTGGGTTATGGCATATACATTTCAGCCTACAACAATTACTTAAAATATTCAGAACTATTTCAAAATAAACAGTGACATTCACTGGCACTGAAAGTTTATGCTATTTTGGTCAGTGGTTGCATAGTAAGATATTCTCTTTTATAAAAAAGAAGCCATTGATTCCAGAACTTCCATAACTTGTGGATTTCTTCATAACTAGATGGTAGGGTGGAGAAATTTAAACCCTTCAAGAGAAATCCAACTGGCCCCTGCATAAGCAGAACTTGGAACTTCCTTGGGAGGTCAATGAGCATCCTGTGGAAGGCACAGGAAGGAGGGAGAAAACACCCATTGCCAATCAAAGGTAGGGCCTGGAGGCAGAGCCAAGGCACCCTCTCCATTTGCTTTTGTGCCTGCTGTTTAGCTTGGCAACAGCAGGCTCCTTTGCAGGAGGGAAATGTTTTCTATGTTGGTCCACAGACTAAGAGGATGTGGATTCAAAAGAAAGGAGGATTGAGTTGTTCTGACTAAATAGGTTTGGCTCATTTCCCCGGGACCTCCCCAAACACATTGATATTTTCACAAAAATGAAATGAAGGCGGTGATGACAAAGAAGACATTATAACTGCTGCCTGAATTGCCAGTTAGTATAATATTTATTTGTTAGTGCTTCTGAAATGGTTCTGTGAAAAGGGAAAATTCCAAATAAATCATCTAATCTAATCTTCCTGGTAGGGTAGGATCACCACCTACTATTTATTAAGGTTTAAGTAGGGATTTTAAGTTTTCTAAGTTATAAGGGAAAAATAATTCCATATAACCCAAAGGAAATACTTTGAGAAAGTTTTGCTTCTAGAAAGCCTCGTCCTATAATTAAGTGCATTTGCTCATTGAAGCTCACCATCTAAGGAGGTAGTTAAGGAACATACACTTACAATGTAAGAAATATTTTGGTTTTGGTATTTAGTTATCATACATCAGAGTGTTATCAAAGCCATCATCATGATAAGTATTGGCTAGATCCTGAGAATGTACAAGAGTTTGCCATCTAATTGGAGTGATAGATTTGAATGATTCATTAGAGTAAAGGAAGGGCTTACAAAGCCTTAGGGGAGCATGAAGAGGGATGAATGGGGAGAAAGTTGGAGAATCAGAGAAGGCTTCGTGGAGGAGGTGGTATTTGTGAGACACATACAAAGTCACATGGAGTCACTTCTGTAGTAGCAGATACGCTAATGAATTGGCAGTTTGGGGGATTTTCTTTAAAAAACAAATGAATTGCTCAACGGGGAGGAGTTTCTTTAGTATTCTCCTTAAGACAAACTGAAATGAGGAGATCAAGCCATTTTTGATGGATTTTTAAAAACTTATTTTGCTTATCACTAGGTAAAATCAGCTGCATTGTGTTAGATGACTTGGGAATGGTCATTATGAAAGCCAGGGTGTGCTGGGACAAAAGTGGGGAAAAAAGTAGAATTTGTTAGAGTTTTCTAGTGACTTCACTTTTTACCCAACCTTCCTTGGTCCCTTATCCTCTACCCTTTGACCGTTAGGATGTATATCTGGGGTTTTCCCATTCTTTTGTACCCTTGCTGGGTAGGAAAGAGATTGACAAACTCATTGGCATTTAGCTTTTAAAGTGAATGGTTTGTCTTTTGCGGGGAACTCCAGTGTTAAAGAAACTTGTAGAAAGGAGACTATGCTTAAGCAAAAAGAGTGATAACATATCTCATATAAAGACACTTGGATGGTAGAGATACAGTTGACCCTTGAACTATGTGGGAGTTAGGGGTGCCAATCCTGCACAGTTAAAAATCCAGGTATAACTTTTGACTTTTCAAAACCTTAACTACAGCTGTTCCTCTGTATTTGTTGTAGATTGGTTCCAGGACACCCCTGCAGACACCAAAATCTGTGGATGTTCAAGTCCCTTACATAAAATGGCATAGAACAATGTATACAGTTGGTCTCCTGTATCTACAGATTCCCAGCTATGGATGGAAAATACTGTTTTTGATCTGTGATTGGTGGAATCTATTGATGCAAAACCCGAGGATATGGATGGCTGACTATATATTTATTTTTAACAATCTGCAATCAGTAAGTGGACTCATGCAGTTCAAACCCATGTTGTACAAAGGTCAACTTTTTACCAATGTCCTCCCAAAGCATGCAAAGAAATGCCAACCACATTTTCTGCCTGGGTTTCAGACTGCCTCTGATTACAACCAAAAAACCCCACAAAATTCCCCCCAAAGGAATTTTAGGAGATTTAGTTGCTCTGTAAAGACAGAGCTTGTATGATTATATAATCCTAGTTGTGTATTATTTATACTATAAAAACTCATGAATGAATCCTATTATGTGAAAACTACATGAATATGTGCAAGTTCTATACTTTTCAATGTAGACTTCATTGATGAGGGTAAAAGGGAATGACAGAAAAAAGTTTTATATACACATCTATATACTTATATATGATATATAACATATATGTATATACCTATGATATATATATATCATACAACATGTTATAATGCTAAAAGGTATTAATTGTTTTGCCAAGAATCATAGAGAAAGTCTGGAAATTTTGAGTCCAATTCATTATTATCTTCTCTTTGTGCCTGGTACTGTTGCTTTCTGTCCCGAGAGCATGTGAACTTTTTGGCTTCTGAATTGTTTTTAGTCATTTAACCAATTGAACTCTATGAACCTTCAGCAAATTGATTCTGGGATGATTTCCTATCAGTACTTAGTGCTGATCCTTTTTCAGAGAAAGCATGTGATTAATTGTGTTGAAAAGATTTTGGTGGTTTTCAGTTTTCTTACCAAGCAGGTTTCCATTGCTCAGCTGTATCCCCATAAAATTTCCTGTTATTTCAGTTTATTATCTTGTATTATATGCAACCTATTAAGAAACTTCTTGTTCATCTTAAATTTCCCACTGATTATTCTGGATAATCGTTACTACTATATTGGTCAACATTGAGTCCAGCTACAAAATACATTCCTTTTCTTCCCCTTCCACATGTTTATTTATTCCTCTTTAATTTCAGCAAAACTCTAGTTTGTTCTCACTATAACTAATGAAGAAATTTTGCTTTATATAACATTATACTTGTTTACTACTTTTATATCAGTTTCTTATGATTTTTATGAATACCAAGTTGAAAAAATATAAAAATTTAATATCTCTGCACCTCATAAAATTTTAATATCTAATTTCTTTCTTTGACAAAAAATTCAAAAACAACCCAAACTGTCCAAATGCAACTTCTTGGAAACATTTCCAAATTCATTCCAAATATTCTTTTGGAGTTATGGGTCCCATTTTATTCTACATATTTGTTAATTTTTTTTTCCCTAAGTTTCAGAAAAGTGAGACTTCAAACAAGTACCATATGATCATGAAAATGCACACTCATTTGGTTGACTAAGACCTCCATGGTTATTTTAATTTATTTACTCATTGCATTTAAAAATCTCTTATATACAACCTCTCCAAGAAATAATTTGGCTTATTTTTGAACTCCTCCCAAGAAACAAAATTTACTAACTTCCAAAACAATGAACTTTATATTTGAGTAGCTATTCAGAAAATTTCTCCTCCTGGGACTTTTTTCCCCTTAGTCTTAGTTCTGGAGTTAACTTGGAGTTTTAAACCCATTGGGGTTATTTTGTGTCAGCAACTATTTTATGAGCCTCCAAAGTCTTCTTTTCTTTCTTCACAGGCCCATTCTTTCCCATTTTCTTGGCTTTTGCTTACATTATGTGGCTAAGTACTGCTCTCAGAACATGCTCCAGTTTGTAGCCCTAGAGAGTAACTGGACACAAACTCCAGTGTGTCCAAATAGAACTGTCATTCTTCCTCTTTCTAAAATGATGAACTTTCACCAATACACACCTAGATTGCATACTAGGAATTTTGGACATCATACTCATTGTCGATTCACATCAGGCTTACTATTGACTTGAACTATAAGCCATATTCTCCCATCTTTGTGCTGAGCCCTCTATCTTCTGTTACCCAGACTCAAAATGGTTTTTGGACTTCAGTGCAGAACTTTAAATTCATCTCCTTTAAAACTCATCTTATTATATTCATTGTGACTTGAAAAGATGTATTTAGTTTTATTGAATCCTAAACCTTCATAATTATTTATGACCTAAAGTCATTTCTAGCTTTCTGCAAATTTAACATGCCTAGCTTCCATATTTTTACATGATTATTGATCAAATTATTTGGTATGGGAGAATAAGGTCAGTCTCTGTCTAGATTGCCACTGACCCATGGGTAAATATCCATTGCATGTATTTCTGCAAATATTACAAATGCAAATAGCCAAATAATCCTCTCACCCCCTTTCATATTATCAACTAAGCTATTTAAAAGGACTTTACAAAGTGCAGACATCACATGTTCTATATTCACTACATTTTCTTTCTCTGCCAGAGCAGGAAAAGTAGATTAATCTCATGTGACCATTTAATAAACCCATGCTAAGTCCTAGTAGAAATGGTTAACTGTCTCTATCCTCACAATATTTTTCAGTTCAGGAGCCTTGTTCACTGTCTTTTGGTGTATGCTATTTTCATCCCCTCCTCTTTTTTGGAACTAAGGCACTCAGTGGGCCTGTAATGGTCTAACTCCTCTGCTAGTCTTCCCATTTCTTCACTGGCACACCTCACATTTGTATTTCTCTTAGCCACAGGAGATGCGATTCCCTCTGACAGAATTTTATGTTCTTGTTTAGAGAATAAGATATTCTATTAAAATTTATTCATATGTTTAGGTTTTAATCTCCTCTTGCTAGTGTTTGTAGTGCAATATTTATCCTGGAGAACAGTCTTAACAAAAAAGATGGAACTCAAATAAGAAGTGTGAGCTTTCATCATCCCTCCATTATCTATCAGGCCTGACTTGTGGGCTTCTAAAGCAGGCCTATAGCTCTTCAAAAATCTCTATTGGGAGAATGAAAAGACAAGGTGGGAAAAATATCTTCAAATCACATATCTCATAAATGGCACATTCAGAACATAACAGAACACTGAAAATGCAATAATATAATAAACAACCCAATAAAACTGGGCAAAATATCTGAACATCACTTAAAAAAATAAATCTATGGATGGCAAATGAACATATGAAATGATGCTCAACAGCATAAGTCATCAAGGAAATGCAATTTGAAACTACATTAGATATCACTGCACATTTATTAGAAGTGCTTAAAGAAAAAACTGGCTCTGTCAAATATGGGCAAAAATGTTGAGAAACTTGAATTCTAGTACGTTCTGGTCAAAATGCCAAGTGGTTCATCCCCTTGGGAAAACAGTTTGGCAGTTTCTTATGAAGTTAAACATATACTTAGCTTGCAAACCTGGCATTCTCACTCCTTAAGTATTTAAATAAATGAAACCTTATACCCACACAAAAACCTGTACAGTGATGTTTATAATGGCTTTTTCAAATTGTCAAAAATTGAAAACAACCTAAATGGCTCTCATCTCTGATCTATCCACACAATGGAATACTATACAGCAATAAAAAGAACAAACTATTGATACATGTAAAAACATGGATAAATCTCAGGTGTATTGTGCTAGTGAAAGAAACCAGGCTCAAAGGGCTAACTACTATATAATTCCAAGTAGGAGCCATTCTTTCAAAGGCAAAATCATAAAGAGAGAACAGGTAGGTGGTTGCCAATGGCTGGGAAAGGAGGGAGAGATTGACCATAAAGAGGCATGGGAAAACTTTTTTGGATGATGGAACTGTTCTGTAACTTGACTGTGGTGGTAGTTATGTTAGGTGGGCTAGATAGTAAACCAAGGCAGGAAGGAGAGGGGAGACATGTCTCACTTACTAACTTAGCAGTCCTGAGCCTGGTCCAATAATATTGTCAGTTGCTCCAACATCACAAGAAACACTGTGTTAGCACAGGAGGAGGGAAGCCCTTGAAATCTGTGTATCCTTTTCACTGTCTGGAAAAGAAAGCCTTTGAAACTGTGTATTCATTCCAAGGCCTGGGAAGAACAGGGGGGTCCACAGTGCCCAAAGAGGAAGCCCATAAAACAACTTTGGTTAGTTGCCTACCTCTGGTCACTGTCTGTTTTACGAGGGAATCCCTAATGCTCACAAAAAGAGACCATAAATAACTCTGGCTAACTGCCTCAACTTTAATTAACTGCCTCCTGTCACATATCTGTTTTACAACAAGATGAATAAATATGGTCTGGAACAAGAAAAGGATTCTAACTAACAGACTCCAACACATACCTAACTTTGTATAGTCACATATCCCTGGGAAAGCCGGCACCACCTTAAGTTACAGGTCAATCAATTTGTAACTTCTTTACTCCCATCCTGCCAACTGTATAAGTCCTCAGAACAAAGGAACTGGGACCGTTGGGTCGCCCTTGCATTTGCTGTCCTTACCTTGCTTTTTCCCTGAACCTATGACTTTCTCCCCCACCTCAGCAAGGCCCATTCTCTTCCATGAGGACACATCACCAAAAAAGCCTGCTTGTAGGCTAACAGACTGGATGATCTGTAATTCTTTACTGCACCAGCAAGAACTGGATTTCTCCCATAACAGTTACATATGATCATATGTGTTTGTCAGTGCACAGAACTGTCCACTACAAAGGGTGAATTTTCTAGATGTAAATGAAAACTTAATTTTAAAAAGTAGGTATATAACTTCCTTGTTCTTATTATCCAAATATATTTTATTTTTAAAGCTATTTAATTTTTCCTAACATATGGCTAGCCTTACCCAAAAATATCACTAATAATAGCTGGATGAAACTTCCAGACTGGCCATTCTGAGCTCTCTTTCCAAGCTCTTCCCTCAAAGATTTCTCTCTTCAGAGAGTTTTCTGGTGTAGATCTCACTGTAGCCCTCAGGAGTATAGTCACCTGTTAAGAATGTTTCAGAATCTTCACTGTTTTTCTCATAGATTAATACAACACAAACCCAACAGCCAGAAACTCTCTGTGATTTTTTTCCAAATGCTCTTCAATTCTAGCTGCAATTTAGCATCTGGGAAAAGCTCAGCAATGATGAAATACACACAAATTAATTATGTCTGGTATGACCACATTTTCTTAGTGTTTTATGGAAATGTGAAGTTTCAAAACCACCAGTCGAGATCAGATTTTCCTTGTTTGTCAATGAAAATGGAATGTGGGTGGAATCATAGAATCACAGAATTTTCAAGCTGGAAGGCTTAGAATTCATCTAGTCCAGTTCTTTATTTTACAGAATCAAAAAGCTTCATTGTCTGTTGGCCATTATCTAGTAACTTCAGACACTCTCTGATCTTACATTCCTTGGGTACGATCCAGACCCAGGTCTCAGATGTGCTGTGCTCCTGGAGAAATGCATTCCACTTGGATAAAGCAAAACAAAAGCCCAGCCACCTATTCTACTAGCAGATAGGAGTGTACATATGCAGTTATGAGGGTGCATCAGTGATCAGCTATGCTGTGGTTCATTAAAATGAGGCTTATTTAAGTAGCTGTAGGGTTTTCCCTTAAGGTCAAGTATTTGGTTTCCTTCAAAGTATCTGTTCTTCCAGTAGAATAGTCTCTTGATTTATTTTATGTATTTATTTATTGAAACTTAACTGCAATTATAGTGGAATCTCCTGGACATAGGGAAGTCTGATTTTTTTAAACACCTATTCTCAACTCTACCTTGTTTGTCCATAGACATTTTCTGTGAAGGGACTTCAAGGTTCTCTCTCAAAAAAGAAAACTTGCAGTTAGATTTTCTGCTACTCTTGGCTTCTCAAGAATAGAGATTGTGGCAAAACTACAGAACTGCCAAGGTTTGGAGTGCTTACTACTGAGTATGAGTGGGTAATATTTGAGAAAGTAGCCTCAGCTGGAGGAAAACAAGGCTACTCAGCTCAGTTGTTTATTTTCCTTCCTCTCTCTTAGCCAAATGTAGGAGGCTAGTCTTATTTATACTGCCCTTCCCCTCTCTTTGGAGACCCACTGGGTAACCATCCCTGGGGCATGAATTTCTGCTTGAATTGGCTGGAGCTCTAGAGTATGGGACCTCTGGTTGATGAGAAAACATGTATTTTTGTGTTACTGTAAAATTGTGCCATTGTTGTCTCCAGGGTACATGGGAGAATTACATATTTAAAGTGATTTAGGTTCACAGTTTTCTTTCTTTTTTTCTTATTTTGAGATTGTGAATAACTTCTTGTTTGAGTAGAAAAAGTTCTCATGAGAGTAGGTATGAAGGCCTGGGCAAGGCTTGCTGGGAGAGTATGTGCATTTCTCTGGGGCACTTTTTGGGGATGATGGTTATATACATTTTCTTTCTCTTTTTACATATAGAGGGGATTTAGAGACTGGATGAAATAAGGTGAAGGGATTAAGCCAAATATATATGTGTGTGTGTATATGTGTGTGTGTATTTCATTTCATATATATATGGCAGGTACAGATAGCCAGGGGGAAAGGGGTGGGGGTATGTGGAGGTGGGGAAAGGGGCGCAGGGTGGGGACAGAAAAAGACTTTTGGGAGGAAATGGGTGCATGATGCAATGTGCAGATGACAGGGTGCTCTTATCAGCTGTTTGTGAAGCTGGCTGGCTGCCATGGAACCATGCAAACTGGGCTCCAGTCACCTGGCACCATTATATAATACCCAGCGATTTGGACTTATGGCCAGGATGGAGGCACAAGTGGACATGCTGTACCTCCTTGTATGACCAAAATTAAGGACAACAAAAATTTAGAAATAAAAAAAAACAACCAGAACAGACGGAAAATTGAACTGTACAGAAGTCCCGACAACCATTCATCCAGACCAGTAAGAGGGGTGGAGTGGTTGGCCAGCGGAGAGGGGTTGCAGCAGAAAAAAGTGGTGGCTGGCAGACCCTGGTGGCAGACCCCAGGCATGGGTGTGGGGAGGCAACAAGCAGACCCAGTGAGGTGCGCAAGGCATCTGGCTGTCCACAGTCACACATTCAGGTGCAGATAAACCAGGTGAAAATGGGCAGCGAGACAGACCGTGCAACCCAGGGACCCAGTGCCAGGAAATGAAGCCTAAAAGAATTGATTGAAAATACTTGTGGAGGTTGAGGTTCTGGAAGAGACTCCCAGCCTCACAGGAGAGTTTGTTGGAGAGACCCACAGGGCCCTAGAACATACACAAGCCCATCTATCCGGGAACCAGCACCACAAGGTCCCAGTTTGCTTGTGGGAAGTGGCAGAGGGGACTGAAATCCCACAAAGAGCAGAGCAAGCACCATTGTTCCCTCTCTGACCCTGCCCCCACATACAGCATCACAAACAGCAACTGGATTGCCCTGCCCTGTTAAATACCTAAGGTTCCACCCCTCATACATAACAGGTGTGACCAGATGAAAAAAAAAGGTTCAAACGGAAGAACAAATCAAAGCCCCAAATCCAATACTTTTAAGCAACCAGATATAGCAAACCTATCAGATGCACAGTTCAAAGCACTGGTGATCAGGATGCTCACAGAATTGGTTGATTTTGGTTGCAAATCAGATGAAAAAAATGAAGGCTAGATTAAGTAAAATGAAGAAAATTGCATAGGGAATCAACAGTGATGGAATGAAAACTGGGTCCCAAATCAAAGGAGTGGACCAGAAGGAAGAAAAACAAACATACAATCTGAAAAGAATGAAGAAACAAGAATTCAAAAAAATGAAGAGAGGCTTAGGAACCTCCAGGACATCTTGAAACATTCCAACATCAGAATTATAGGGGTACCAGAAGGAGAAGAGGAAGAACAACAAGTGGAAAACTTATTTGAACAAATAATAAAGGAGAACTTACCCAATCTGGTACAGGAAATAGACTTCCAGGAAGTCCAGGAAGCTCAGAGAGTCCCAAAGAAGTTGGACCCAAGGAGGAACACACTAGGCACATCTTAATTACATTAGCCAAGATTAAAATGAAGGAGAGAATTCTAGAAGCAGCAAGAGATAAAGGGACAATCACCTACAAAAGAAGTTCCCATCAGACTGTCAGCTGATTTCTCAAAAAAGACCTTACAGGCAAGAAGGGGCTGGAAAGAAGTATTCCAAGTCATGAAAGGCAAGGACCCACATCCAAGATTGCTTTATCCAGCAAAGCTTTCATTTAGAATGGAAGGACAGATACAGTGCTTCTCAGATAAGGTCAAGTTAAAGGAGTTCATCATCACCAAGCCCTTATTTTATGAAATGTTAACGGGACTTATCTAAGAAAAAGAAGATAAAAAATATGAACAGTAAAAAGACAGCAAACCCACAGTTAGTAACAACCATACCTAAAACAAAAGCAAACTAAGCAAACAACTAGAACAGGAACAGAACCACAGAAATGGAGATCACATGGAGAGATAGCGACAGGGGAGTGGGAGGAAGAGAGGAGGAAAAGGTACAGAAAATAAGTAGCATAGATGGTAGGGATAAAATAGACAGGAGGAGGGCAATAATAGTATGGGAAATGTAGAAGCTAAAGAACTTATGACACATGGACATGAACTACAGGGGGGGAATGTGGGTGGGAGGGCATGTGCAGGGGGCAGGGGAGTGAAGGGGGAAAATGGGACAACTGTAATAGCATAATCAAGAATAGATATTTAAAAAAATACCTAGTGATTTGTGTTGAAGAAAACAGGTTTTTATTAACAGTGTTCCAACCTTGTGGGGGAGGTGGGAGCACTCCTGTTCTGAGCCTCTCTCTCCCACAAGACCCAGAACTTCTCTTGCTCCCCAAAAGTCTAAAAGCCAAAACCATGCCCAGAAATTCCCCTTTTTCTTTTCTATCCTTAAGCCAGTCATGGAAACAGATCTCCATCCCCTCTGGAATGTGTACTTGCAGTTTCAGAGTCACCACCTTCTTGCAACAGTTCTCCCCTTTCAGGATCTAGAGTGTGCTTCTCTCAGCCTCAGTGTAGCAGTCTTGGACCCATGTGCCATGCTGCACTGATTCACAGTGTCTCTGAAGCTGGAGCCAATGGAGGCACACATCCAGGCCCCCAGGAGTGGGATCCTCTCCTCTGTGGGGTCTAAGCCCATGGTGAGCTAGGCATCTCCTGTTCCATGACAAATACCATCCACGTGGGAAGCAGAGCTGAATGTTGAGAATGTCCAGATGCTGGAAGGTGAGAGAGAGAGAGAGAGAGAGAGAGGGAGAGAGAGAGAGAGAGAGATCTTGCACCAAGTTCCAAAGCAAGAGAGTGACTTCTCTGTACCAAGCACCAAACCAGGAGAGCCCCCATACCCACAGTGCATACAGAGAGAAAGAGAGAGAGAGAGAGAGCACCTTTCCATCACTTTAAAAAGGCCCTCCTTGAGACTTCTGGTCAAGGTGGCAACATAGGCAGACTTGGCTTGCCTCTTCACACAGCTATGCTAAAATCACAACTAAAATACAGAACAACCATTACTCAGAACTGTCAGAAATTGGAATGAATGGAAGTCTGACAACTACAGAATTAAAGATACCTCATCCATCCAAACTGATAGGAAGGACACAGATGCAGAATGGCCTGGTCCCACACCCATGTGTGGTGGATAAAAATTTGGGATGGATATCTCAAGAGTGAGGAATTCCAACCACACACCAGGTCCCCAGCCCAGGGTTCCAGTATGAAGAACATAAGTCCCCACAACTTTTAGCTGCAAAAAGGTATTGAGTTTGTAAAAGAAACTTCTGAAGCCCCAAGAAGTTCCCCTTAAAGAACTAACACATGGACTCACCTACTCAGACTCAATCCCTCTGAGCTATAGCTCTAAGGTGGCAGCTTGAAGGGCACCAGTGGCATACTGGGAGAGACTAAAGTGTCTGGTATCAGGGTGAGCAGAGGCCATTGTTGCTTTTCTGAACCCACCCTGGGCAGAGCCACGGAGCTGGCAGGCTGGTACCATATCTGAGACTCCACCAGCCTGGCTAACACTGTTTGACCCACCATAGAGATACCCAGAGACTCTACCCCACTGAACTTACTGGACCCACACAAACTTCTTTTCCATATGATTGGCTTGTCTTGACTCATGCTTCAGAACTTCTTAAATCCTCTCAAACAAGCAACAGCTGGCCTCAGTGAGCCCTGTACCCAGCACTAGCAACAGCTGGCATAGATTCACAGCTTGGCTTTGTCTGGGAATCCCCAAGCCCAGCATAAGTAGCAACCATGTCAGATTGCTTTATAGCTCGGTCAAGGTGGCATCAGACAAAATACATTTAGGGGTTAATCTTGGCCTGCACTACCAGGGAAATCCAAGGGCCAGTACACCCAGTGGATAGCTACAGACCATGTCAGAACACCACCACCCTGCATCTACATAGCTGATCATCCACAGAAGGCAGATGTTAGTGGTAAGTGGTCATAGCCGATCCTTGTAGCTGACTGGCCTGGGTACATCACTCACATTGACTTGCCAACAGCAACCTAGGTGGAACTACAAGAGGAGGGTGTACTCAGCCCACATGAAGGGTATACCTTGAGTACCTAGCTTGACCAATAGGGGATGCTGTGCCACTAGACCCTACAGGAAAGCTACTACATTCCCCCACACTACCAAGACACAGAGTCAAAGCACCTCTACCTAATACATAGAACAAACACAGGGAGGCTGCCAAAACAAGGAGACAAAGAATCATGACCCAAATGAAAGAACAGATCAAAACTCCAGAAAAAGAGCTAAACAAAATGGAGATAAGCAATCTATCAGCTGCAGAGTTCAAAACACTGACTATAAGGATGCTCAAGGAACTTAGTGAGGACCTCAGCAGCATAAAAAGATCCAGTCAGAAACTAAGGATACACTAATTGAAATAAAAAACAGTTTACATGGAAATAAAAGTAGAGTGAATGATGCTGAGAATCAAATCAATGATACGGGACATAAGGAACCAAAAAACAACCAAACAGAACAACTAAAGGAAAAAAGAATCCAAACAAAATGAGCATAGTTTAAGCAACCTCTGGGACAATTTCAAGAGGTCCAACAATTGCATCATAGGGGTGCTAGAAGGAGAAGAGGAAAAGCAAGAAATTGGAAATCTATTCCAAAAAAATAATGAAAAAAAAACTTCCTTAATTTGGTGAGGGAAATAGACATGCAAGTCCAGGAAGCACAGAGAGTCCAAAACAAGATGAACACAACAAAGCCCACACCAAGACATGCCATAATTAAAATGCCAAAGGTTAAAGATAAAGAGAGAATCTTAAACCCAGCCAGAGAAAAGCAGTTAGTTACCCACAGAGGAGTTCCCATAAGACTTCCAGCTGATCTCTCAAAAGAAACTTTGCAGACTAGAAGGGACTGGCAAGAAATATTCAAAGTCATGACAAGCAGCGACCTATAGTGAAGATTGCTCTACCCCAGCAAAGATAACATTTAGAATTGAAGAGCAGATAAGGAGCTTCCCAGATAAGGAAAAACTAGAGTTCATTATCACCAAACCATTATATATGAAATGTTAAAAGGACTTATTTAAGAAAAAGAAGATCAAAACTATGAACAATAAGATGTCAATAAATACGTATCTATCACCAATTGAGTATAAAATCAAACTAAGCAAACAAGAAGGACAGAGATAGAATCATGGATATGGAGAGCATTTTGATGGTTGCGGGATGGGAGGGGATTTTGGGAGAATAGGTAAAGAGGTGAGGGGATTAAGAAGTATAAATAGGTAGTTACAGAATAGCCATGGAGTTGTAAAGTACAGTGTAGGATATGGAATAGCCAAAGAACTTACATACATGACCCATGGACATAAACAATGGTGGAGCAATTACCTGAGGGAATGGGGGTTTTGGGTGGAGGGAGGCAAAGGGGAAGAATCAGTACAACTGTAATAGCATAGTCAATAAAATATAATTTTAAAAAACTTGTAAAAAGTAAAAAAATAATAAATAAAAAGGCCCTCCCGAAATCCCCAATGTACAGGAAGACAGTGGAAATGTTCAGCTTTTTCAATGGTACCTCAGTGTCTGGAATTGTTGTCAGCTCCCTAGTGTCTTTGACCTTCTTTTAGCAGCCATCTTTGGGCAGGGCAAAAGCACGTGCATCCGTTCATCCAGGATTGGGCATCTGGGCCCTGTAGCTTATGAAAGTGCTGCAGGATCTCTCTCCCCTCCCCATTGCTATGTCACAAGTCACAAATGACTCTGCTGAGCACATTCTCACTCATAGTCACATTATCTTGTGCCTTCTGCTCCATCATCACCCTTTAGGGTGGTTCCCCTATTTTCCGGGGACCTCTGCTGGGACCTGCCCCATCGCAACTGTTCTTTCCCCTTTATTCTTCTGAGCTGCTTTTTGGAATTCTTCTTTGACACTCTTTCATAACTCCTCTTCTCCTGCCCTGGTTGGCCAGGTTCTATGGAATAGGGATGTCCTGGAACAATCTTTGTGCCTGCCATTCTGTGTCAGCCAGGTCCTGTAAAGACCCTTCTCTCTTCCCACAGTCATGTTCCTCAGACATGGTTTCATTTTCTCAGTCCTTTTCAAGGGGGACGATTTAACCTGATAGGTAAATATGAGGTAAGGAATACTTAAGAGATGTTAACAGCAGCTGTCAAAAGACGGTGAGTCTGCTATGGCTCTCCGACCTACAGGACAGACTCCCAGGGCACAGCTGGAAGAGGCAAGGAGGGTGTCCTGCATGCTGTGAGGCTCCATTGTTCACCCTGGCTTTGGGACTGCCCATTGCCTTGTGCCAGGGGTGAAAATTAGACCATACTCTTGGGCTGCGTGTGGCTTTTTGTGTTCATTCAGGCTTCTGATGTTTGTTGTGACATTGCATTATCCTGGGCCCCACAGGACATCAGCAGTTTGGGGGCTCTTCTGGTTAATTCTGCTTGTGATAAGCCTCTCAAATCACAGAATGTGACAGACTCCCATTAAGAGAACAAGCTTTTGCAATAGCTATCCAATTCCCAAAGCTGCTTAGACTACGTATTGATTTAGCCTAGGAAAAATAAAAGTAGAACAAAAAGTTGTCCATTAAACATTAAAATTAAGAAATTAAAAGAGCTGTTTATTAGCATGTTCATCTCCCTTTCCATCTCTCCAAGAAAAAAGGGGTAAATTTCTAGAGCAGCAGCACTTGCTTGGATATGACAACCTCCATCTAATGAAAATCCCAGGCTCAGAGAAGAGCTGGAGGGAGCATCTTGAGTGGCTCAGACCCAGGCCTTCAAGGCAGGGGACGGACACCGTGGTGCTTGGTTTGTGGTGCAGTATCTGGAAAAAGCATTGGTTACGTATTTGTAACCCTTAGCTAATGAGTCCCAGTCAGCAGAGGCTGAGCTGAACACCACACAGGCAGCAGACCATCAGCTTACTTTTCATGGAAGCAAAGAAGATGTCAGCAGAAACAGGCCTTATCTTTTCATGTAACCTGGCAGCTAATTTCCCCCTTAATTAGTTATAACACCATTAACACAAAACAAAGGATTTTATTATTTTCTTAAACAAAATGGTGCCAGAATCACAGTATTTATTTTCTAAGAGTGTCATCAAGCACATGTGTATATATATATATATATATATATATATATATATATATATATATATATATATATATATATATATCTCAAGCTCAAAGGTCAGAATGCTCAGAGATTTTCTGGTGGAGACTGTTCTCCAGGCTCTCAGAGTTTCTTCTAAAGGAAGCATGATGACAGAAGGCTATGCTACCTCTCCCCCAGGCCCTGGCCCTGTGTTACTGTAACTAACAATTATTTGATATTGTGAAGTTTGCAGAGAGCTTGGATGTGTAGAATCTTAAGTGGAGGTCCTTACTCGGATTAGAGGAAAGAAAAAGAGAGTAATAGGATAAAATTTCAGAATACTACCACTTGGCAGGGATTTCAGAGTCTTTTAGTCTATTAATTCCTAAATAGTGTCCAGTAGAATATTAGTTCTGAGAAATGATATCTGAAAATAGGGTTCCAAGGTAAAATACGTTTGGGAAACATGGAATCTTATTTCTCTTCCTAGAGATTCACAGTGTATATTAACATATTATAGTCCCTGAGGAGCCCTAAAATGAAAAAAAGAATTAACTTTGTTTTAATGCAGAATTTCCCACTTTTATTTGATTATACAATATGTCAACATCTCTTGCCTCTTCACTTTTTTAAACATTTTTGCAAACCAAGGCCTTAAAGTTACACAGCTAATTGGTGACAACCTCCCATCATATGATTCACAGGCTTCAAGATCATTATACAACTTGCTAAGGTTTGTGATTTAACTGCCTTCATGGCTCATGACTGAGGACTTGTGGAGCTGTGACTGGGCCACATGCCTGTGGTCCGCGCTCTCTGACATTATGGTTGGCTAAGTCATTCTCTCGAATCTAATGACATTCGGTGAATCCCCAGACTGAGAGGAGGCGACAGCAGCCTGTGCGTTGTGCTCGTTGAAAGAACTGTTGAAGGCTGCGGTGTGTGTGAGCTCCTACATCTGAGGGGGGTTTGGTCCTGCTGCCCACAGTTGAATGAAGGAAAGACCAGCTGGGTGCGGTCAAGGCCAACCCAAGGCAAGTCAGTGAAGAGGTGACTTGTGCCTTCAGAAAAGCTCTGTGCTTTTTTCATTATACTTTCTAATCCCTTCACTTCCCCAGTGACTTTTAATAAAGATTCTGCTCTGGCAGGTTTATTCACACTAATGTATAAATGATTGCTAACTACAATTTAAGTGTTATTTATTCTGCAGGGATTTGCATTTTAACTTAAACCCTTTGCTAAAGAAATAAAACTCTGAGAGTATATCTTGAGGCAAGTGAGTAGGTGAGAGAGAATTTACTGGAGGATATATGGAATCAGAAAACCATATCACATAAATGAATATCTATTCTATGTTTGAATAAGGACAGCCTGTACTCTAAAAATACACATTTTTGGTCCTACCCAATATAATAAACATGGCTTGACATTTTAAGATTTATTTTTTTTAATCCCTGTTTTTAATTTTTTTTAAGATTTTATTTTATTATTTATTTTGTAGAGATAGGGGAAGGTAAGGAGAAAGAAAAGGAGAGAAACATCAGTGTGTGGTTGCCTCTCACACACAAACTACTAGGGACCTGACCCACAACCGAGGCATGTGCCCTGACTGGGAATCAAACCAGCAACCCTTTGGTTCTCAGGCCGACATTCAATCCACTGAGCCACACCAGTAAGGGCCATTTTAAGATTTCTGATAAAGAACTTCTTTCCGCAGGGTGAGTTAGCATTGGTGGATCCATGGAGAACAGTATGACTTGATTTGTTACACGTGATGTCCCGCCTTCTACTACTCAAGGAGATGGTGGCACTCGCTCACTCAGTGCTACTCAGTCCTGCACACTCATTCATTCCCTAGTAGTGAATAAGATGTCATGTACCAAGACTGGAGTGAAGACCTAGGGACATGGCGAAGCCTAAGTTACGGCTTCTCCCTTAAGGAGCATAACTTTCAATAGGGGGCATTAGTGTAGTCATGTAAACAGATAATGATAACTTGATAATTTCTGTAGTGGAGATATGTTCAAGGAGTTGTGGAATGGATCTTCATGTCAGGGTATTTTGAGTTTCTTTGATGAAGTCAATTCTGTCTGATGGCACTTCTATAGAACTCCAATGTTGTATTATTTTTCAGGTCTTCAGTCTTGGTCAAAGTAATGGGTGGAGCTTAAAACAGCTCAGTTTCCTGCATGATGTGGTGTGTGAGGTGAAAAAGCATCCCCTCCCTGCATCATAAATGGTGCAAACTTTTAAGGTGTTGTATATATTTATGTTGGTGTCAAGTCTTTTGTTATTGAAGAGATGTAACAACCCAACTTAGGGAAAATTATGGCTTTGAAACTTAAGACTTACTTAGACAGCCAGCTACTTCTGAGTAACATGCAGCAGGAAAGAAAGGCCTTTAACTTATTTTTAATTCAAAAAAGATAGCATTTATTGACATCATTAGGCCCTGGCATCTCTGTTTAAGCTAATTTGTGCAACTGAGGTACCAACATTTAGTTGAGCACATATTATGAAAAATTGACACGGGGAGTCATCTCAACTTTCTTCCTCCGGGCTCTGGGAACATGTCAGTCATGCAGAGCTCTGGGTGGGTGATGCAGGTGCCCCAGAAGTTATGCAATGTGGGGATAGTACTCTGTCTCTGACTGTCTTGGTTTACTCTGTGTCCCTCTTTCTATACATCTGCCAGCTCGTGAACAGAGCATAAGGTTAAACAATAGCATCCGGAGCCAAAAATGACATGAACTCTCTCTCTGAGAAGCAGTTGTGAAACAGTTTAATACTTAGATTTTGAAGCACATGTATTTGGTTTGGAACCATGGCTCTATCCTTCACTAGATGTGTGACATATAAAATGAGGAAACTAACATCCAACACAGAGTGATATCATGCAGGCGAATCCCTTAGCACCTTGCTTGGGCTAAATGAACAAATAAATGTAAATTATTATTGGAACCTTATGTGTTTGTGACTCAGTGATGTGAAATGACTTGCCCAAAGTCAAAAAGTACATGCCTAGTCAGTAATAGTCAAAATTAATTTTGTGCTGACTTAACTAGAGTCTCAGGATTTCCTCAATAAAATTTTATGTTTCAAGCCACCTTTAACATCCATAGAGTGAGACTTCATTTGGAATTGTGGTCCTTCTCCTCCTCCTCTTTTTCACTCTTATGCTATCACATATTTTTTGCATACAGGTTTGGCATAGGACTTCGAACAGTCTTAATATTTGGCTTTTCAAAGTCTGTTTTTCAGAACTAAACTCCCAGTGGACTGTATCATTCCTCAACTCAGACCCTCTGGAGTCCCTTCTGTGGTTAGTGTCTGTGAGCCTCCCTCATTGGCTTTCTTCCACCTGTCCCCACTTGCTACTCTTGTCTGCAGCCTCATGTGTACAGAAAGCTGGCAATGCCCACGATTTATGCTCCCTGACCCCTCCACTCCCCCAAACCCTTGGCCAATGAACACTAGTGCAGGAATATGAGAGACTGACTCCTGTGCCTCTGGTTGGGACAAACTTTGAAGTGCAATTTACATTCCAGCATTGCTCGTAGGGACTAGGCTGAAGCCTGATTTGCTTGAAATTCCACCTTTGCTTGGCTGCATCCTCTGCCCTGCCTACCTTCTCCACCTGAGAGTGAAGCACATCTCAGGATCTGCTTCTTATACCTTAGACCTAAGATACCCACATACGCTTTCGCTGACATATCAATTAAAAAAAACTTATTTGAGAACAAGCCATGTTCTACATTATAATACACTTTCCCATTCTGGAAACTGTTCACAGTGAAATGACACTGTTTCACTGAGATCGTGTATGTAAACCTCCTTGTATGCTGTAGGAGCTGTGGAAGTGCTAAAATTACCCCAACTGGATTCAAGGTAGAGAAGGGAAATCTGATCTGTGAAGTATACATCGCAATTTTCTTTTCTTGGCTTTCACTGCATGGGGAGTTTCTATTTCAAATCCCTTAGTTCTTCTGACTGTATTGGTCCAGCATTCTCAGAGGAAGGGATACAGGACTGGGATAGTTAGTGCATATAAGGTTAGGTATAGAGTGTGTCATGTGAAGGTTTTGTGTTATAGTTTATAATAATATTAATTTACCTTTATTCTTTAATTTATGATAGTTTTTGCTATGTGAAAGTATATAACAGTATATACCTCATTATAACTGTCGATTGTTTTTCTTATTTATCTCCCTCATGTTCAGGAGAGAGAAGTTAGCCCTTAATTTGAAAACAACAAATGGACAAGTAAAAACAAGCTTACTGCCAAGAAAAATGCTCCTCTGTTACATATATCAATACAAAACTGTCTTCAGTTATTCTTAATGCCCTAATGTAATGATTGCGATGCCAATACTTTTCCATCAAAAAATCCGAAAGAAACTAAGAAATCCATTTTCCCCACAGATTCTGTCATTCCTGCAGTTCCACAATACCTTTTCTCGTTGCACTTGTAGTGGTTTCATTTAGACTGAGGTGGTCTCCCAAGGCGTAGGCTGGAAATTCTCCACCTTCAGGTATTGCTGGCCAGCATAATAGTCCTCTGTTCCCACAACCTGTCATGGTTTCTGGAATAAGGAATGTGCTCTTTAGTAGCCTTTGCAGGCATAGATGCTGAAACCCCAAACCAGTCATTTTGTTTCTTCTATAGGATATTGATTCTAACTTGCAACCAGTGATACAGCTCAAGGGAGGGTCTTCCACTCCCAGCCCACAATCCTGCTATTGCCTGGCTTTAGCCAAGATGTCCAGATTGCAGAGACTCTGACAAGTTAATATTGGGCTTCTTTCCCCACATAGTGCACTTCAGGATTTGCCTCTGGTTTAGAGTTTATTGAGAAACATTTGCAGACATTTCCTACGAAGTGGGAGAATAGATGCCATTGCACCAGAGGTGCTGGGCCCAGGCCCAGGAGTGTGTGCCCTTGTGGGCTTGGGCTAAGGTCCTGGGCTGCAGGTGACACTTATCACATGATAGACTCTCAGCCCATGCAGTGGGATTTTCTTTGATTCTTTCCCACTGTCTCTCCAATTGTACTTTTACTCGAACAATTGTTATACTCCTTTTCAGTAAGTCAGAATGAGAAGTTTCCAAGGAATCCATTTGGTATCAATAAGAAAAAATCACCATTGAAGTGTATAATCATTATTTTAGAAAAATATGAAGAATAAAATGATTCTAGTTGTGACAGCCCTAGTTCATCTTTTCTCTCATTTTGACCTTATGATTCTTATCATTCTGACTTTAAATCCCAGATCAGTGTTCCCTCACAAAATGTAGTTTCTGTTTGTGCCTGAAGAGCTCAGAATAGTTGTTTGGTTTTTTGTTTGTTTGTTTGTTGTTTTGTTATGAAGGAAAATTCTCTTGTTCCATCCAAAGGATTATAGGTCCTCAGTGTGTATCTTGCTGAGCTCGAATTCCTTAAAACTCAGCCGTGGTTGGCTGTGACTTATCTGAGGTTTTTCCCTGCATTCAACCCCACCCTTACTTTGTACATATTTTCAGAAGTGAATGTTTTAGGAGAGTGCACATGCCATGAACACTACTTGGATGGGCCTGTCTCACAGCCCCTGGGCATTGTGACATCCTCAAAGAAGACTGTTTTTGAATTGCATGAGTAAGTTTTATTGAATTAGGTTTTGATTTCTTGATGAAGAATCTCATCTGTGTTGTATTTGCCACAAGCCATGCAACTGATACCATTTGGACACATTCATAGACTATAAGCTGTGTAATATTGGCTTTTAGGTAAGTCAAGATTGAAATATCATGTTTCCCCACTGACGTGTACCTGACTCCAAGTTGTTGCCACAGAACTTCATTAATGAATTAGAGAGAAAGAGAGAGAGAGAGGTGGTGGCCAGAGAACTGCAGTCACTTGTGGCTAAAATGTAGTCATTTCATCCTTGTTTGCAATTTTTCATCTGAGTTTACAGAAATTCATAACATGCTTCATCTAGTCATCCAAAGCCATATACACATAGCTCAGCTAGTCTTCATGTTCAGCTGAGCGGCTGCTACTCGAAAGAAGAGTCAGCAGGGGGTGGTGGGAGGTAGAATTGGGTGAAATATACGGTGACAGAAAGTGACTTTACTTTGGGTGGTGAACACACAGTGCAATATACAGATGATGTATCATAAAATTGAAGAATACTTGAAACTTATGTAATTTTAACCAATGTTGCCCCAGTAACTTTAATAATAATTTTTAAAAGAAGTTTCTAGTTGTGACCATGGGGTTCGCACTGGTGCTGCAACCAGCATAGGGGAATGGCCACCCTCAGTGGAGCTGGGACTGTGCTGGCACCTGCACAGCCTGTGGGCCACAGGGGTCGTGGACTTGGCATGCTGCTCTCTACAGCCCCACCTGTGCCTCATGCCGTTGGAGAAGCCCATTGGAACCTGGCTGCTGTGTCTGCCATGTTCCTGGGGCACTGGTTTGGCAGTAGAACCCTGTTGTTTTCCAGAGTCGTACATGTTATCCCTCTTTGGCACTGGAGCTATTCTGATGTTTGGAGCAGACTATTCTATTAGTGACATGTGGGGCTGAAACTATGATAAAGAGGTTGGAAGAACAGCCAAGAGTCCAATAGTTGTTAGAGACATTTCTCAGTCCTTTTTTGTCGGGGGACAGCTGACCCTCGCACTGGGTATTCTTTTGTGTCTGAATTACTACAGCACAGCTCTTGGAGCAGCACTCCTACTACTTGTCATCACCTACCTACTAATGAAAAGAATCATGTACTGGCCTCAATTAGCCTGGCGGTTCACTTTCACTTAGGGAGCATTACTTGAATGGTCTGCTGTCAAGTGCTTCTGTGATCCATCTGTTTGCCTGCCTCTTTATTTTTCTGGAATTATATGGACTCTATTATATGATACTATCTGTGCCCATCAGGACAAGAGGGATGATGTCTTCTTGGTGTTAAGTCCACAGCACTACGGTTTTGTGAAAACACCAAGCAGTGGCTCAGTGGCTTCAGTATAGCATTGCTGGGGGCACTGAGCCTGGTATGAGTGAACGGGGGTCAGACTGTGTCCTACTACACTGCCCTGGCTGCTGCCGGAGCCCATCTGACACATCAGACTTACACTCTAAATGTTCACAGACCTAAAGTTTGTTAGGGAAAATTTGCCTCCAATTGAACATTAGCATTAATAGGTTTTGGGGGGAATTATCTTTGGGAAATTGTGGAAGAAAAAGAAGACAGATGAAACAAAGAAAAATATAAAGAATAGAATAGAAAATTAGCAAGCAAAGTTGATGTAGGAATTTTAAATCAAACTTTGATAAAATTCTCTCAGGTGCTGTTGCTACATAGTTAGATTTGGATAAGAGTCTTATAGTATGTTAAAGAATTAAGAATCAGAAGATGAAGACATAGAGCATATTTGCCTAGATTTTAGTTCAAGTATTTAACAGCAAAATTCTTCCTCTGTCACAGAAACCTGGGACTCTTCAAGATTTGAGATGACCTTAAGTATTTAAGTTGATATGTTCTTCTGCTCATTATAATTCTTATAATTCTTATGGAGATTATATGAATTTTACCCTGACTGATGTGACTCACTTGGTTGGGTGTCATTCCGCAAAGTGAAAGGTCACCAGTTCAATTCTGGTCAAGGTACATGCCTGGGGTGCAGGGTCAATCTTGGTTGGGGTGCATGCGAGAGGCAACTGATTGTTGTTTCTCTCACATCGAAGTTTCTCTCCCTCTCTCTCTCTATCCCTTCTCCTCTCTCTAAAAATAAATAAATAAAATCTAGAAAAAGAAAAGAAATTGTGTGAGTTTTGGCACTTTAGAAGAAAAATTATGTGTATATCATCTAAATGAATGCCTGTAGGAAAAACTCACTATCCTTCTAGGGAAAAATAAAAGCTACTATGGGAAAAAATAAAAAAGAAGAAGCTTCTGTTCCTACATGTAAGTCTAGATTTAGGACAGTCTGTTGCATGGGGTGGGGGAGTGTTGTGTTATATTTATTAAATATTTTGTGCCAGGCAGTGTGCCATGTACTTACTGGGAATACAAGGATGACTGAGTGCCTCTGTTTGCCAAGTGCTATTAATTCTGATGGGAGGGGAGACAGAGACAAAACATTTCAATGCAATTTGATCAGTGCTATGCACAGGGTGTGGCAGACACTGCTAGTTGCCGCCCCTGTGACCATTTCTTCTTTGTAGTTGATAGAACCCTGATTTCGTTCAGGCTGGCAGGGTATCCAGCTGAATTCTCACCTCCCTAGGCTCCCTTCATGCCCAGTGTGGCTGTGTGACAGAGATCTGATGGGTGGGACACACCCAGAGGGCTGATGGGGATTCCATGGAGCTGATATCCTGATAAATGGGGATTGTCACAAGGGACACTGTCCTTTGCCCTTGTGCTCATTTTGCACATAATGTCCAATAAAGAAGCAATCATTAAAAAAATAAAATTGTATATATTTAAGGTATGCAACATAAGGTTTAGATATGCATACACATAGAGAAGTGATTACTATAGCCAAGCTAATTAACATCCTTCTCCTCACATAGTTAACCATAATTTTTGTGTGTCAGAGCTCCTGAAATCTCTCTTATCAAATTTCCAGTATACAGTACAGTATTATTGACTATAGCCATCATGCTGTGCATTAGGTCTCTAGACTTGCTCATTTTACATAACTGCAACTTTGTACCCTTTGACTAATATCAACCCCCCTTCCCTGCCCCTGGTAACCACGGTCCCACTCTCTGCCTCTAGGTAGATTCCACATATAAGTGAGATCAAGCAGTGTTTTTTCTTTCTGTGTCTGGTTTGGTTCATTTAGCTTAATGTCCTCCAAGTTTCCTCTACATTGTTGCAAAAGGCAGGATTTCTTTCCTTTTTAAGGTTGAATAATATCCTTTCTTCCTCTCTCTCTATATATACCACAACTATTTATTTGCTGATGTGATACTGCAAGAAGTAAGCAGGAGGGAAGAGTAAAAGAATCTCAGAGGTGCTAGCCCTGATGTCACTGAGCTCCTGAATCAATGCCAGCTGCTGTCTAAATCCAAAATCTTGTTACGTGAGAAAACTACATCTGTATTTGTTTTGAGCTGCTGTAAGGTAGACTTTCTGCTGCTTGAAATCAAAAACATTCCTAAACAAGACAGTGCCTATGGGCATAAAGGAAAGATATATTTTTTGCAGAATTCTAAGTAGCTGAGAGGAAGCTCTGTGCCTTCTATTGTGTGGGAAGAGTGTTTGGAAAAATGCCTCTTAATTTTCTTTTTTTTTTTGAGAGGCAATATATTTTTTATCTTTTATTGCTGTCCAATTACAGTTGTCTCACATTCCTCCTCGGTGCTCTTCCCTGACCTGCCACCTCCAAACACCACCCAGCTCCTGCAGTCAATCCCTGTCACATTGTCCATGCCCGTGGGTCCTCTATACATTTTCCTTGAATTGATCCTTCTCCTACTTTCCCCTGTAATCTCCCTCCTGCCTCACCTCTGATCACTGTCAGTTTGTTTGTTTCCACAGTCTTTATTTCCATTCATTTGTTTGTTTTGTTGACTGGGTTCCACTTATAAGTGAGATCATATGGTATTTGTCTTTCACTGCCTGGCTAGTTTCACTTAGCATAATATTCTCCAGTTCCATCCATTCTGTCACAAAATGTAGGAGTTCCTTCTTTTTTTCTCTTGCATAGTATTCCATTGTGTAAATGTTCCATAGTTTTTTATCCACTCATTTACTGATGGGCAGTTAGGTTGCTTCTAGTACTTGGCTATTGTAAATAACGCTGCTGTGAACATTGGGGTGCATAGGTTCTTTTGAACCGGTGATTTAGGATACTTAGGGTATAATTCCAACAGTGGGATCACTGGATCAAAAGGCAGTAGTTCCATTTATAGTTTTTTAAGGAAACTCCATACTGTTTTCCACAGTGGCTGCAGCAGTCTGCATTCCCACCAACAGTACACAGGCATCTTAATTTTCAATGGCGACATTCTCATTAATCACCTATACTTCAGAACACTATCAAGGCTGCAATTAAGAGGGATGGAAAACTTGGATGGACCTATCTCTTAGGAGATTCCAGTCTAATTTGAGACATGTTTCCCTAGAATCGTCCATGACCTAAAGACAGTCTGCAAGTAAGGGCCAACCAAACTAGTCACTCTGTCGCATGAGGGACTCCGTGCTGAGGAATCTAGGTTGAGAGCTCACAGTTTCCTCTGACTTAGATCACACCAGAGCCATCCACAGTCCACATTTCAGGCTGAACTCTTGCTACATTTTCCAGAAGCAGGGCCTTAGAAACCCTGACTGTGGCCAGATTCACAGATGTGCAGCTGCCAAGACTAACAGACTAGTAGACAGTCTTTCTGCTGCCCTCACAGCTCCCAAAGAGATACCTGTTTTTTCCAGTAATTCTCTTCTGTCTCTCTGTCTTGCCCTTTTCTTTCTCAGGCTCAAGTTGAGCATCTCACAGATGGCTTTGGGGAAAACAACTGCTTGTTCTCAAACGAGCTGTTGGGAGACACATTCCTGCTCCCTCCCTTGCTCTCTCAGAGTTCTTGGCTGGCCTTGGCCCTGACTCCAGGAGATCATGACGCTGCTGCCTCCCTCTGCAAGTCCCCATACCTTTCAGCAGTCCTGCTGGCAGCCAGGGCTGCTGGCGTTTACATTTTTCTTCTAAGCAGCTTGGCAAATAGGAGCCTTTGCTTCTCTGTTTTAAAGCCTGGCTTTTAATTCTGGGCTGAAGGGAGCATTCAGCATTGTGCCCATGAGCCCATATACCTCAGGGATTTCTCCCATGCTTACCTGTAACCTCCAAGGTGTGGCTCATAGTATAAAACAAACCACCCGAATGAGCTGGTTTGAACTGGAGCCCCATTCATGGGGAGGTGAGGCAGGACAAGTTGGGTGCCCATAGGCCATGAGTTGGCATTGAGGGCTGGAAGAGAAGCCTTGGGATACCCAGGGAAATGCTCTGTCTATAATGTAAAATAAGGGCAAGCACAGTGTGTGTTCCCAGGTTTAGTTTCAGTGGGTTGGAGGCAGGTGAGGAGACCAGGGATTTTAAAGCAACCACTTAGACAAAGCTAGTCTACATGCTGTCAAAGATGAAAATAACCATTGGGATAAAAGGCAAGTAGTGTCTGACATTCATAAGAGACCAGGAGTGTGTTAAAACATGGTCTTGTATTTGGGTTTTCATTTCCACGGAAATAAATAGAAACTGCCCCTGAGTAAGCCTTATTTCTATTTCTGCTCAAAATTTGCTTCATGTATCCCTCTGCGTTTTAGTTTTTCACTGGTAACTTGGGGATAAACATATATGTTCTTCCAAGGGTTGTTCTGAAGCTTATACATTGTATTGTGCATAATGCAAATGCACTGCATTATGCAAAGCATATGCATTGTTGTCTTTGAGAGAACTTTATAATCTGACAAGTTCACTTTTCCCTCCCTCTCTCTTCTTCCTCCCTTCCCCCACTCTCTACTTCCCTCCCTCCTATTCTTCCTTCTTTCTTCCCTTCCTTTTTTCACTAAAATATCTACCCAGGAACCAAATAGGAAGAGTCTGTCATAAAACAAAAGGCATAAAGACAAAGTCCAGAGAAACATTAAGTCAGTATTTCTTTCTAAGCATAACTAGCTATTGGGGCCGAGAGGAGGCAGAACTGCTTAAAACAGTTAGTGTTTACAGACTTCTAGGGAATCAACTCTCTGCTTTCAGAACCACAGGAAAGACACACTCTGTGTACTTTCCTCTTCTCTCTCTTTCCCTTGCAGAGGCAAGGGTTATTCCCCAGAGGCAAGAATAACTAACTGGACATCACTGAATGGGTAGGTGAATCCTTTAGGAAAACTGAGGCTACATGTAACTAGAACTTGAATTTAGGGCTCCAGAGGAAAGGGTACCTGGTTCTAATATTCACCAATATCCACTTTCAGATCTTCAGGGACTACAATCCCATGTCCTTTAAAGTCAGACATTGCCTAGAGGGGACTATAAATGACCAATGAAATGTGAACAGGAGTGGCAGGTATTACTTCTAATCCCAATGACTGGTGTGGGACTCTCCTGCTCTTTTTCCCACTTCCATGCTGACCAAGGTCCTTGTGTTTTCAGGTCAGGCAGTTGAGGGGAGCAGAGACTGCAAGGCTGGACTGCCGAGTCACCACAGAAGAGACATTTGCCCCGGAGGGTGTACTACCCTGCAGAACATTTTGTAAACAAGAAATCAGCCTTTGTGGTATTGGTTGGGGTAGCACAGCAGCTTAATGGCCCACACTGAACACTACAGAGTGTATGGAGAGCAAACTTAGGCTCTCCATTTGGTGGCTTTCCTTACACTCTGCCCACTTCTGAGCAGCCAAACCATTGCAGAGTGTCCCACTTCTCTTCTGTTTTTCCTCTCTTCCAAGCCCGGAGTAGCAGCTGTGTGGAGGGTTGCAGCTGTGGGAAATGAAGGGGGAAATGGTTACTCCTCTTCCCTTTGGAATTAGTCTTGTCACATAAATGGTTTACATAGTGGTGGTCTCCACAGATGCCAAGCATGTGTTCTCAGGTGCTACCTCTATTCCACATGCAGCCCCATCCCAACGCATAAAGAGGAGCCACAGACACTCCCCCCGCCTACTGCCCCATCGCCCCACAGAGCCAGAAGGCCCTATAATACTTCAGGAGGCCCAGGGTCCTCTTTGGAAACTAGCAGACCTGATGTGTGCCACCCACATACCCAGCTATTGCAGAACTGATGCAGCCACAAGCTAAGAGAATCTCCACAGCTATTTCCTGGCAAGGGATGATGAATGTGGTTTGGTCTTTTTTCTTTCTCCTGGAGTATGGAAATAGTATATCTCGAGTGATTTAGAAAGGGATAGTGTGCCTGAAAGGTAGTTCATTATTCCTGTGGGTTTGCTTACCATTATCTTCAGTCTGCATTTTCCTGCAATATTCTATCCCTGAGGTTTTTAGAATTTTTATCACAATTTTAATAGAGACATTTTTTGGCTTATTTAATTGTTATCATAGTTTAATGTAATTTTCCTTAGTATTTATTTAAAAACTGACAACCTTACTTAAATATATGCAAAATGTAATAATTACAATTTATACACTGATTAAAAGATGTTAGTTAGCATTAAAAAATATGTTCAAACCTAAAAATGGAGATTTGAAGATATGTGATGACCCAATATTGATTGGTGATGAGCAAAACCACTGTGGCAGGGTATGGATGAACCCTTGCTTATGCTGACTTGCGAGACATAAATGCACCTCTCTGTGTCCAGTTCTTGTTTACTCAAATTTCATACTTGGGAATCAATCCTGACTCATGAGAGTGAGTTTCAGATGAGAATTGTAATACAGATATTAAGTTAAAACACAGATTTGGGCTAAATTCTGCCTTAGCTGTTCTCAGACGGCCTTCATGGCTTTGATAGGAAAACTTGACAGCACATGTGTGGACAGGATTTGGCCTGAGCTGGCTGGATCTGAGTGGTAGCCATGGATAGAACTGGAAATTGCTTAGTCCATTAATGAATTCTCAAATTATTCACTGCAGGCATCTTTTTTTTTTTTTTTTTTTTTTTTTTTTTTTTTTTTTTGCCTGGGGCTGCTAGTTGAGACTAATAAAGCCCAAAGGGACTCTGAAATCTGTGAAATGAAGTACCCAACTTCTTAGGCTGGCTGAGAATCAAGGTGCAATAATTGAGTGTGTCTCAACCTCTGTCTATCTTAGAGAGTTTGCCAGGATTAGTCTGTGTCTGAAGTCTGTAAAGGAAGAATTGTCTAGCTTGACTCAACAGGAAGAATTGGTCTTGAAACGGTGACCTTTGGAAGCAGTTAAGGCTAGGGGAGGACAGGAAAAGTAGAAGTTTCTCAGTGCAGACATTCCTATTGCCCCTCTTAGATCCCCTTAGACAGATGGCTATCCATAAAACTGTTTCCTCCACTGGTTTGTTGTTCATTGTGACAGACTGACATACTTATTGAAAAGTTTATTAGCAATGGACTGCCAAAGAGCCTTTGCATGTTTAAATAATAAGCTTAAGGAAAACTCCTTTTTAAAAAAGTATTTTTATTTTCACTTTTTAGTTTTCCATTACAGTTTACATTCAATATTATTTTGTATTAGTTTCAACTGTACATCATAGTGGTTAGAGAATCATATACTTTACAAAATGGTCCCCCCAATATTTCAACTACCCATCTAACACTGTACATAATTATTACAGTATTATTGACTATATTCCCCATTTTGTACTTTATATCTCTGCGACTATTTTGTGACTTCCAATTTGTACTTCTTAATCCCTTCACCTTTTTCACTCAGCTCCCCTCCAGTTGCCCTCCCCCCAACTCTGGTAACCATCAATCTGATCTGTATCTATTATTTTGTTCGTTCATTTATTTTGCTCTTAACATTTCACATATAAATAAAATTACATGTTGTTTGTCTTTCTCTGTCTGACTTATTTAACTTACCACAGTATCCTGTAGATCCATCTGTTGGGGTCCGCCCTGCCTGGTCTCAGGAAGCTGTAACCCCCTGTGGCTAAGGCTGAGTGAGAGACCTCTGGACCAGGAGCCACTAAGGAGACAAGCTTATCTCCCTGGCAGGAGCACTGCTTTTGCTCCTTGCCTGGCCTCCAATGCTTGATCAGTTAGCCAAAAATGGGTAAGATTCCCCAAGTGGGGAATTACCTAAGATAGGCATGATCACGTGGAGGCCCCAGGGAAGAGACTCAGGGGGCTATGGAAATGAGGGGATGATTGACGTCGACCCCTGCCCCCTCGGCTTTGACAAAGCCTGAGTCCTTGTTCTGGCTGTGAGATATCCAAGTCTCCTGGCTGCCTTTGTCTCCTCTGCCTGAATCAAGCCTGCGGAAATAACAGGGGCGGTGCGGTCCAGACCAGAGTCGGTGGACCCCCTGGGTAATCAGACCTGAGGTATAGGATATGCAAGATCCTGTGAGACCTGCCTGCTGGAGGATGCTCTTGAATTAAAATATGAAGACACAGGCCCGAATGAATCTAGCCTTTTTGGTCCTGTAGCCTTTTAAGTGGTAAAACCCCAAAATCTCAGCGTGAGCTCTGTCAGGCCTTTGAAAGTTACCTATTCCTTTTGATCTTCCCTGCCAGACTGTAATCAACAAACTGTATCTCTATTCTTAATAAAAGCCTGCTCGGGCAGGAAAACGGGGCGCTCTCCACTAGAGAGAGTGGCTATGCCGTTCCTATTCCTCCACAGGACTCAGTAGTCCATGTGTATGTTTTCTCGTATCATGAGCAGCTGCAGCATTCTCGGTCACTGCTGGCCAGTAGCTGCCTCATCCATCTATGTTGTCAAAAATATGGAATGCTTCAAAAATTTGCATGTCATCTTTGAGTAGGGGCCATGTTTCATCTTCTCTGTATCACTCTAACTTTTGTATATGCGCTGCTGGAGCTAGCACATTAAACAGAAATTCTTTTTTTAATATTTTTTTATTGATTATGCTGTTACAGTTGTCCCATTTTCCCCTTTCACTCCCCTCCACCCTGCCCACCCTCTCCCACCCACATTCCCTCCCCTTTAGTTCATGTCCATGTGTCATAAGTTCTTTAGCTTCTACATTTCCCATACTATTATTGCCCTCCTCCTGTCTATTTTCTACCTATTGTTTATGCTACTTATTCTTTATATCTTTTCCCCCTCTCTCCTCCTCCCCCTTCCCTGTTGCTTTCTCTCCATGTGATCTCCATTTCTGTGGTTCTGTTCCTGTTCTAGTTGCTTGCTTAGTTTGCTTTTGTTTTAGGTATGGTTGTTACTAACTGTGAATTTGAAGTCTTTTTTTACTGTTCATATTTTTAATCTTCATTTTCTTAGGTAAGTCCCTTTAACATTTCATATAATAAGGGCTTGGTGATGATGAACTCCTTTAACTTGGTCTTATCTGAGAAACACTTTATCTGCCCTTCCATTCTAAATGAAAGCTTTGCTGGATAGAGCAATCTGGGATGTAGGTCCTTGCCTTTCAGGACTTGGAATACTTCTTTCCAGTCCCTTCTTGCCTGCAAGGTCTCTTTTGAGAAATCAGCTGACAGTCTGATGGGAACTTCTTTGTAGGTGACTGTCCCCTTCTCTCTTGCTGCTTCTAGAATTCTCTCCTTCATTTTCACCTTGGCTAGTGTAATTATGATGTGCTTTGGTGTATTCCTCCTTGGGTCCACCCTCTTTGGGACTCTCTGAGCTTCCTGGACTTCCTGGAAGTCTATTTCCCTTGCTAGAATGGGGAAGTTCTCCTTTATTATTTATTCAAATAACTTTTCCTCTTTTTGTTTTCCCTCTTCCCCTTCTGGTACCCCTATAATTTGGATGTTGGAATGTTTAAAGATGTCCTGGAGGTCCCTAAGCTTCTCCTCATTTTTTTGAATTCTTGTTTCTTCATTCTTTTCTGTTTAGTTGTTCCTTTCTTCCTTCTGGTCCACTCCATTGATTTGAGTCCCAGTTTTCTTCCCATCACTATTGGTTCCCTGTGGTTTTCCTTCATTTCTCTTATTGTAGCCTGCATTTGTTCATCTAATTTATGACCAAAGTCAACCAATTCTGTGAGCATCCTGATCACCAGTGCTTTGAACTGTGCATCTGATAAGTTGGCTATCTCTTGGTCACTTAAAAAATTGGTTCTGGGGCTTTCAATTCTGTTTGAGCCATCTTTTTTATTTTTTATTTTCCTTTGGTCTGGTTGCAGGTGTTACGTATGGGTGGCAAGCCTTAGGTGTTCACCAGGGTGGGGCACCCCAGTCCCTGGGTTGTGACGTTGTATGTGGGGGTGGGGTCTAAGAAGGAACAATGGTGCTTGCTCCACTCTCTCTAGGACTCCAGTCCACCCTGCCGGCTCCCACAAGCAAATTGGGCCCTTCTGGTGCTGGCTCCTGGGCGGGAGGGCTTGTGTACTTTTTTGGAATCTGTGGGTTTCCCTGAAGAGCCTCCTGTGAGGCTGAGAGAATCTCCCGGCCTCAACCCCCACAGGTATTTTCAGTCTGTGCTCTTAGGCTTTGTTTCCCAGCGGCACAGGGTCCCTGGGTTGCGTGGTCTGTGTTGCTGCCCATTTCCACTTAGTCTGCACGCGAACGTGTGGCTGCCGCACACTGGGTCTGCTTGTTGTCTCCCGCACCCAGGGTCTGGTCCATCAGCTGCCCCTGCGCTTCTGGGGTTCGCCAACTGCCGTCTGCGCCCTGCACGCCCGCATCTGCCAGCCACTGCTCTTTCCTGCCAGGACCCCTCCATCCCTCTCCATTGGCCTCTGACTCCACCGATCCTTACTGGTCTGGATGTACGGTAGTCAGACTTCCATTTGGTTCATTTCTCTCTGTTCTGGTTGTTTCTTGTTTCTCAGTTTTTGTTGTCCTTAGTTTTGGTTGCTCGAGGAGGCACAGTGTGACTACCTATGCCTCCATCTTGGCCAGAAGCTCCCACATTACTAAAAATAAATTCTTAATTAAAATCAGTCCATACTAAAATTTCAGAGATTCAAAGAGAATTCATTGGCTTACTCCATTGGTCATTACTACTGAATTGGAATAACATTCTAATGAACAAACTAAACTAACAAGGAAAATGGGGACAGACTCAGAGATGGAGAACAGGATGACAGCTAAGGGTGGGAGAAGGGTAGGTGCTGGAGGGATTGAGCAAAAAGGAAAGAGGACTCATGGACATGGATGACAATGTGGTGATTGCCTGAGGTAGGAGGATATAAAGGGGGCTAAATGGTAATGGAAAAATACAATGAAGATTAAATTTAAAAAACTATATTAGGATAGGCTCAGTTATGCTTCATAACAGACAACTCCAACATTTTGGAGGTTTAAGACATTTGCTCAAATTACCTGTTCATTGTAGGTTGGCTTCTGCAGGATAGGGCTGGGGAGATCTGTTCATTGTCTTATGCCAGGAAACAAGCATATAGCCTCATATAGGAGAGGCTATATGTCCATGTGGCTAGATTGTCAAGACAAGAAAAAAGGAGGCCCCTGACTATTGTGGCTCAGTGGATTGAGCACCAGCCTGCAAACCAAAAGGGTCGCTGGTTGGATTCCCAGTCAAGGCACATGCCTAGGTTGCAGGACAGGTCCCTAGTAGGGGTCTCATGAGAGGCCACCACACATTGATGTTTCTCTCCCTCTCTTTCTCCCTCCCTTCCCCTCTGTCTAAAAATAAATGAATAAAATCTTTAAAAAGTAAAGAAAGAAAAAATGAAGAAAAAAGGAGGGAGGAGGAGCACAAGAAAAGGCAGATCACACAAAGATTTTTATAGCTTTCTCTTGGAAGTGACACACATCACACCTGTTCACATGTCATTGGTGAAAACACTTAGATGGCCATACCTAACTTCAAGGGCAAGGCAGTATATCCCTAAAAATTTTTCAGAACTAAAAATATTTGGTGAACAACAACATCAATGACTACCATGCAGGATTCTTTATTCATGCTAATCGACTTAAACCCAGTAAATGCTGAAGTATATCTTAATAACGAGTTCATTCATCAAGTCCTTGTGTCTCATAGAGGCATCTAGACTTTGACCTGTACTCCTTTGTTTATTCATAGGCATGAAAAGAAGCTTAGATACAGCATCAAAGTTTAAAGGAGCAGGTGGTTAGACAGCACTCAGAGTAACTCTCTTGTAGGGGCATAATAAGAAGAGGCCTGCGAATAAGCAAGTCAAGAGGACAACTGTGGTATAGTTTATTTTACTAAGCCTTTATTTTTTTATTGTAATTTTTCCATTACCACTCAGTCTCCTGATACCCCCTCCCCCACTGTTATCCGTGAGTCCTTTTTGAAAAGGACAGGATTTGAAGTCAGAAGACAGTTTTAAGCTCTAACCGGCTCTGCTAGCTAAGTAACTGTGTGTCCATTGTTTACCTTGTAGGAACCTTAGATTCTCCACCTGGAAGGTATTGTAAATAATCAAATGGATATTACATGTAAATACTTTGTGACTCATAAGCACTATGTAACTATCATAGAATAGAAGAATACACTATTCTGAGCTTTGGGCATATCTGAACTGGGTCCAGATTTTAATGAAACCCTGATTCTGTCTCAGAAAATAGAATTGGCATTTGGTATGTCACCAACCCATATCAATTTTACATGTCAGCAACTCTAATTTTAATTCTATAAAACCTAAAATAATAAAGAAAATAGAGAATTATTTTATACCATGATACCTAAAGGCCATTATCAGTTGCCAGCACTGAACAGAGAAAACAGCTGAATAATGAGTAAAGTAATAAAACAGAAACCAAATTCTGTACAGGAAATGAACGGGACAGAAAATGAAGTGTCATTGGAGAAAGGCAAAGTGAAACATAGTGAAAGCAAAATATAAGTTGCTGTATCCTTACATCTGATGATATTACATTATAAACCTGTACATTATTAAGTGCAAACTCCCTTCTGTATTATATCACTCAAGTTTGAATATGTAGGGCTATTTGCTCCTATTATGGATTTACTAATTGCAAATTAGGTCCTGGATTTTTTTTTTGTCATAATTAAAGCTTAAAGTCTTTCTTTTCTTCTTTCCTTCTCCCTGTTTCTATTACACTTATTAATTATAGCTTCTAAGTTTCAGATAGAATACTGGTATTAGGGATATCTATGTATTTAGAATGTTTTCCCTGCCATAGAAGGATGCAAAAGCAAGAGATAGTAATGAGATGATGTTGTAATATGTGTAGAGCTAAAACGCTATAGGAGCAAGAAAAAGAAATTATGTAACTATGTTTAGGGAGGTCAGGGAAGGACACAGAGAAGGTGACATTTGAATTGGGTTCACTTTCTAAGAAGAAAGGTGTAGAAAGAAATTATAAGTAGAAGAAACAACATTATGCATCTTGAATGTCAATTAATTTAAAGTCTCTGAAATGCAAGACTTGTGGAGAGGTGAGATTTCAAAGATAAGCAAGGATCCTTCCTATGATGGTCTTTGTGCGCCATGGCCAAGAATTTTTATGGTGCATCCCAAGTGGACTTTAAATAAGCTGAAATAAAGGCCTAACATTTGTTTTTAATGGCATGTCCATTTCATAATATTACAAATACAAAAAATACAGATTCTCAAATTTATGAATTTGTGAATTACTATATTAATCTTTGTATTTATATCTAAAATTAACTCCCTACTTTGGCTCATCTGTGTGATCAAGATTACCTTGATAATGTAGCAAATGTCCGGCCCTGATGTTCAAGTCATTTCATAAAAGTACCAGTCTCTATTAGAGAACCTTAGTTCACGTGTCCACATACTCAGTATTTTAACTCCAAAGCATTTTAGCGTGATTCACTTCTTGGAGTTGTGCTTGACTTTCGTGTAATCATTATAAACACACAGACACAGGGAATGTCCTTGAGATTTTTCCATTGTGTAAACCAGTGCTGAAAGCCTCAAAATGAATGAAGCTGGCATGCAATTTCTTTCACTTTCCAATGCCACCTCAGCGTTGCCAACAACCCTAAGTGCTGAACAAGTGAAATTTTGGTAGTCAAAGGGCCAAAGGGTCTATGGTTTTAACATTTCAGAGTGAGCTCAATTTGTCACAAGTTATGATAATAAATACCTTTGGAAAAAAGCAAGCATAAACTAATGACCATGATTCAGAGTGCAAGTGCATTAACAAACTGGAAACATTTTGGTCATTATTTCGGGATGCTTTAAAAGAAAACTCAGTAATACATGCTCTCTTTTCTGTAACTTTAACCTTTATTCAGAATTCTTAGACTAATATTCTTATAGTAAATAGTATTTAAATTTAATATAAGCTATAGTAATGAGGTATTTTGTTTGGGTATGCAAACCAGTCTTAATCAAGATTAATGAACTACATGACTAAAATTGTAAAGTACATTTTTTTTTCATTAAAAAGTGGATAAAACCAATAAGCTATATAATACCTTCTAAGTAAAATTCTGATGTCTCTGAGACATTGGATTAGGTCCTGTAGGAGGGTAAATGAAAAGTAAAACTTGAAAAATGGTCATTAGATTTAGTGATTAGAGAAGGAACACATAAGAATAAAGTTTTAGTTGAGTATAGGCAGGTGGCAGACAATACTTCTGTAGGATGGTGAGAAAAGGATTAAGCTAATTTTCCATATCTTCCAAAACAAAAGTAAGCTTTTGTTTACTTCACCTGTATTTTGTTCAAGTTAAACCCTGGCTAGTCAGTTCACCCCTACTTCCACTCTCTTGTACCTAGCTACCTAGCCTTGGAGAAAGAAGAGAAAGAGCATAGGATGAGGGGATAACTAAGGTGAGCTAATTTTTTTTTTTTTTTTTATCTTGGAGACATTTGCTAGATCCTAAGAATTTTTCCCTGTGGGAAATGTAAATGATTCAGGATTGGGCCTGCAGGTTGAGTTTCATTTAGGCATTGATCCACTTCCAGGGAGAAAGTGAAACAAGCAATGTGATTTTAGCAGTCATAGGAGGTTGTAGAAACAAACCAAAATCTTTCTAAGGGCTTCTTCAAATGCAAAGCTAAATTACCACATGTGAATGAGACATTTGCTCAACTCTACAGATCTGCAGCAGCACTGGAGAAAGATAGGGAAGGAAGTCTGAAAGCTTCAAAAAGACAAAGTGAAATAAAAGATATACCAGGGGGAATAAGCCAGTTAAGTACTCCATTAGTTTCTCAATCAAGATATTTGCTAGGTTACTATGGTGCTTGGAGTGGGAGGTTGAAGACCAGTCTGGAAATTTATGAACAAAAGAGGTAGAAATCCTGAAGTGGTTCAGGTTTGAGGAGAAAGAGACCAACTTGGCTGTCAATCAAAAAGCTTGAAATAGCCCTTTCAAGGAAGAGGGTTGAAACATATGTAGACTGGGACTATACCATCCATCTCTTACTCATATCAATTTCTGTTTGGCTAGAATAATCAGCTTCTTACTTGAACTGTATTATAGAGGAAAGGAGGAATCTTCTCTGGTGAAAGAAAACATCATTCAGATCCTTGCTTTTTGTGTGCAGTGTCAGACACAATCAAATATTACGATACATGCAAAAAAGTCATGAAAATGTGGATGATCAAGAATAAAAGAATGAAAAATAATAGAAGATATAGATATCAGAGTTATAAACCAAAGTATTGGAAACAACTATGATTAATATATTAATTAGAGAAGATGGAAAGAATAGAAAAAATATGGAACATTTATTTAGAGAATTCTGAAAAATGAACATAGTGAAAATCTAGAAGAGAAAAATGCAATGTTTAAAATTAAGAACTCAACTGGTAGATTATAAGAGAAGATTGGAGAGGTATATAAGATAAGTGAATTGAAAGAGAAGTCAATACAAATATAGAAAATTAAGCATGAAAAGATAATTCAAATAAAATGTGATGGAGATATACATAATGATCCAAAGATATAACATATATATAATCAAGAGTCACAGAACAGAATTTTCCATGACACATTACATGCCAAGATCCTGCATCAAAATCTTGGACAGTTTTTGGAATCCTGAGATCAGCTTCTAGTTCTTACACTGTCAGTCACTGATCTTTGTTGATTGCAGCCCATACACATTCAACATTCTCTGGTGTTCTGCTTATCGCAGGCCTACCAGAATGTGGATCACTTTCAATAGATTCTTGACCATCTTTGAAGCATTTTTGCCACACTTTTGTGCTGCACTCATTGCATCCTCCTTGAAAGCCTTTTGAATCATCCAAATAGTTTCTACAAAGGAATGTTCAAGCTTAATGCAAAGTTTGATGCAGATTCATTGTTCTACTTGCTCAGCCATGTTAAATGTGATGGCTACACAGTACACATGCTCACTCAATGGTGTCTACTGCCTCCTCTGAGTAGTATAGTGAAGTTGTCATTGTTTACACATGTGCATTCTAGTCTACTTTCCTTGGCTGCCAGTTTACACTGATGTCGCACAAACTGTTCTTGTTATATTTACAATGGCTGAACTTTTTGTGGGTAAACTTTGTATAACATGTTAAAAATTGCATTTCTGAATCTAATGCAAGTGCTTAGAGAGAAATTGTAGCAATAAAAATTTTGGTATGTTTTTATTGTAATCCAATTCAAAATTATTTCTAATTTCTACTTTATTTCCACAGTGGTCAGAGAATATTGTCTATAAATTGGAAAAAACTGAAAATCAGTTTATTTAAACTTAATTCAAGAAGCTACAGAAGAAAAGGCAAATCAAAACTAAAAAAATGCATAAAAATAATAAGAGAAAAATAAAAAATAAGGGAAATAAAAAAGAAAAACCACAATCCTGATCCAAGATGGTGGCAGAGCAGGTAGAAGCTACATCCCCCTCCTTCCAGGACCCAATTGGAAGTACAATTAAATTATAGAACAATCATCCTGAATAACCAACTGAAGACTAGCAGAAGAGAAGTCTTATAACCAAGGATTTACAAAAGAAGCCACATTGAGACTGCTCCAAACAGGTTGCTGAGGCCCAATCACAGACAGCATCTTACATTGGCCTGAACCAGAGCTCCTCCCAAGAAACCAGAACCAATACCCAGTATCCACCTTCAGACAACATCAGAACAGGATACAATGAGATTAGCAAGCAGCATGTTGAAGGTCAGACCTTGGCTGGTGGAAATCCCTGCTGAGAAGAATTCTGCTTCATGTGATCAGGGTTGAATCCTGATAATCAATTACAACAGGAGGGCCCACATAACCCACACAGGGGACATTCCTGGAGCACCCAGTTCAGGTGATCAAGGGGACTGCACCTCTGGACCCCAAAGGACACCTACTACATAAGGCCACCACACAAAGACTGGGAGTCATAGCAGATCTATCTAATACATAGAAACAAACACAAAGAAGTAACCAAAATGGAGAGACAAAGAAACAGGCCCCAAATGAAAGAACAGGAAAAATCTCCAAAGAAAAGTTAAATGAAACTGAGGCAAGCCATTTATCAGATATACAGTTCATAGTAAGAGTTATGAGGATGCTCAACCCCATGAAAAAGGGCATGGAACATAAAAAATAACCAGGCAGAAATACAATACAATACCTGAAATAAAGAATACACTGGAAGAAATAAAGGGTAGGTTGGATGAAGCAGAGGATTAAATCAATGATTTTGAATACAATGTAGAAAAAAACACACCCAATTAGAGCAGCCAAAAAAATTTTTTAAAATTAGGACAGTTAAGGTACCCTTTGGATAACAGGAAGCGTAATAAGATGCACATCATAGGAATACCAGAAGGGGAAGAGAGCAAGTTTCAAGAACCTATTTGAAGAAATAATGACCAAACATTTCTATAACCTGGTGAAGGAAAAAGACATGCAAGTTCAAGAAAAACAGAGTCCCAAACACGATGAACCCAAAGAGGCCCACACCAAGGCACATCATAGATAAAATGGCAAAAGTTAAAGACAAAGAGAATCTTAAAAACTGCAGGAGAAAGACAATTAGTTACCTGTAAGGGAGCTCTTGTAAGACTGTCAACAGATTTCTCAACAGAAACATTTCAGGCCAGAAGGGATTGGCATTAAATAGTCAAAGTGATGAAAAGCAAGGACCTACAACCAAGGGTACTTTTCCAACAAGGCTATCATTTAAAACTGAACAAGAAATAAAAAGCTTCACGTACAAGAAGAAAATAAAGGAGCTTGTTATTACCAAGCCAATATTACAGGAAATGTTAAAGGGCCTACTTTAAGAAGAAGAGGGGGAAATAAAAACCAGAAGAACATAATTAAAAGAATGAAACGGCAATAAATATATACCCATCAATAATCACTTAAAATATAAATGGTTTAAGTGCTCGAATCGAAAGACATAGGGATGCCATGACTAGCATTGCTCAGTTCATTCCAAAAATTGAAAGGTTGCTACTTCAAATCTCAGTCAGGGCACCTGCCTGGGTTGTGGGCCTGGTGCCTGGTTGGGGCACATGTGAGAAGCAACATAGAAGTGTTTCCTGATACACAGATGTTTCTTTCCCTCTCTTTCTCCCTCCCTTTCCTCTCTCTAAAAATAAATAAACAAAATCTTTTAAAAAAGGTTTAGGGTAGTTGAATGGATAAGAAAACAAGACCCATATGCTTTCTACAAGAGACCCACCTCAGAATAAAAGATACACACATCAAAGGGATAGAGAAAGGTATTTCATGAAAATGGAGAGAAAAAAAAGCTGGGTTTGCAATACTTATATCTGATAAAATAGACTTGAAGCCAAAGGACATTACATAATATTAAAAGGATCAATTCAAAAATATTAAAATTAATAAAGTTGATAAATTTTTCATAAGATTCATCAAAAAAACCACAATTTTTCACAAATGAAAACATAGAGATCATAATACATCAAATTAGATATTATGAACACTTTACCCAGTGAATTTGATGATTTGGATGAGATGAGTTAATAACCCTAAAACATTTATGAACCCAACATAGGAGCACCTAAATATGGAAAGCAAATATTGATGGACATGAAGAGAGATCAACAGTGATACAGTGGTAGGAGATTTTAACACACCATTGCCATCAATGAATAGAATTTCCTGAAGAAAATGAACGAGGAAACAGCAGTCTTTAATGACACACTAGATAAGGTGGATTTTATTGATATCTTCTTCAGAGCATTTCACCCAAAGGCAGCCCAATATGCATTTTTTCAAGTGCACGTGGAACATTTTCTAGGACTTCATGTTTGACATTCTAGGGTAGACATCAATGGGAGAATACATTCGCCGGCACATTGGATAAGGGGTTAATAGCCAAAATTTACAAAGAACTTACAAAACTCAACAAACACAAACACACACACACACACACACACACACACACACACACACAAAACAAACATTCCAATTAAAATAGGCAAAGCTTCTGAGTAGATACCTTTGCAAAGAGGATATACAGATGGCCAATAGACATATGAAAAAACACTCAACATCACTTATCATCACAGAAATACAAATTAAAACCATAATGAGATATTATCTCACACCTGTCACAATGGCTATCATCAATAAATCAACAAACAATAAGTGTTGGCCAGAATGTGAAGAAAAGGAAACTCTTGTGCACTGTTGTTGGGAATGCAGATTGGTGCAGCCACTTTGGAAAACAGTACAGAGTTACCTCAAAAAATTAAAAATGGAACTGCTTTAAGACCCAGTGATTCCAATTCTGGGAAAATATATGAAGAAACCTGAAACACTAATTGAAAAGAATATATGGACCCCAATGTTCATTGCAGTGTTATTTACAATAGCCAAGATTTGGAAACAGTCCAAGTATCTATCAGTAGATGAGTGGATAAAAAACTCTGGTACATTTACACAATGGAATACTACTCACTCATAAAAAGGAAATCTTACACTTTGCAACAGCACAGACAGACTTAGAGAACATTATGCTAAGTGAAAGAAGCCAGTCAAAGAAATACAAATACCATATTTGAAATCTAATGAACAAATTGAACAAGCAATATAGAGACAGACTCACAGAGAGCAGGCCAGTAGCTGTTGGGGGCAGAGTTGGGAGATTGGGAGTTGGTGGAGGATTGAGCAAAAAAGAAAAAATAAAGAGAAAAAATTCATGGCTTCAGACAACAGTATGGTAATTGCCAGGAGGGAAGGGAAAGTGAGGGAGGTGGATGAGGGTATGTGGGGGGATAAATGGTGATAAGAAGACTTGACTTGATATAGTGAACACACAATACAGTAGTGTGCAGGTGATGTGTTGTGGGATGATGCACCTGAAACTTGTTAACCAACATCATTCCAAAAAATTCAATAAAAAGGGAAATACAGCCCAAATAGTTTCAAAAGGAAAGAAAAGAAAAACAACAAAGTTATGTGTTGGTACTTTGATAAAATTAATAAAGTTGATAAACTTTTCATAAGATTGATCAAAAAAAGAAACCACCATTTTTCAGAAGCGAAAACATAGAGATCATAATACATTAAATTAAATGATATTATGAACATTTTATCCAGTAAATTTAATGATTTGGGTGAGATGAGTTAATAATTCAAAACCCAACTTATTACATTTGCCATAAAAATAAATAGAAAATTTAAATTATCTTTTTAGACATACATGTAAATTTTCTATTTGTTAACATAATCCACAAAACAAACAAACTAGCAAAATAGAACCAGAGACATGGAAATAAAGAACAAACTGACAGTAACCAGAGGTGGGGAGGAGACAGGGAGGTAATGGGGAAAGAAGGGGAAGTGTTGTCAAGGAACATGTATACAGGACCCATGGACAAAGACAATGGGGTGGGAGGAGGATTGAGTGTGAGAGGTGGGGGTGGGCAGGGTAGGGGAGAGTAATGGGGGAAAATGGGGACAACTGTAATTGCACACCAATAAAAAATAAAATAAAAACAAGATTAGATGTACAATATATATTTTTTAAAATTGGAGTGTTTTTTATAGTTTAATTTTTTATTGTTGTTCAATTACAGGTGTCCCACCTTTTTCTGTGTTGCTGTCACCTGCTTCACTCTCCTGCCCTTGCTCCCACAGTCAAAGTCATAATCGAAGTCCTAGGCCAATATAGTTTCACTGGTGAATTTCTTAAGACACATATGAAAGACATAACAGCAATATTATTCTTTTTTTTTCCAGGGAACAGAAAAAGAGGAGACATGTCCTAACTCATTTTAAGAGACATCATAACATAGACTATAAAATTGAGAAAGGCATAACAATAAAAGGAAATTAAAAACCAGGTTTTTAAATTAACACATGCAAAATTAAGAAAATATTAACTAAGTCAACTCATCAATACATAAAAGGGATGCTGTGTCACTGCCATGTTCATTGATGGAGGAAGCAATATTGTTATGATATTAATTCTGCTCAAATAAGTCTACAATCCTACCTGAAAATACCAGGGTAGTTTGTGTTAAATGAAAATTAGAAGTGTAAGGAGTCACAAATGTCCAAATACTTGGAGAAGAACGTATCTGGAGGACTTACTTTACTAGATATCAAGATACATTATGAAATTAGAGTAACAAGACAGTGCTGCTTTGCTAGTAGGAAAGACAAACTATCCACTGGAACAGAATAGAGTCCAGAATTAGACTCATGTGTATGGTCACTTGACTTATGATAAAAAGCATGAAACATGTGCAGCAAAGAATGTTTTTTTAATAAATGGTGCTGAGTCTATTGCATATCCATGTGAAAAACAATGTTCTTGACCCTTACCTCATATTCTATAGAAGATAATCAAATTCTGATGGATTATAAACTTAAATATAAAAGGCAAACAATAAAGCTTTTAGAGGAAAAAGTAAGGTGATCATTGGCATAGACTTTTAAACAGGATACAAAAAAGAAATTTTATTTAAAAAATAATGATAATTTCATTTATATTAAAATCAAGAGTCTGTGTAAGAACCACAAAGTACTTTTATCCAGAATACAAAAAGAACTCAAGAAATCAGCAAGAAAAATGCAGATACAACAATAATAAATAAACAAGGCTTGAGCAGACCATTTAAAATAGAAAATATTCAAATATCCAATAAACTCAAAAGGACTTCCAATCTTATTAGTCACCAGGGAAGTGGACACTAGGAACCACCATATGACAACACTACACATTTACTAGAATATCTGAAGCAGAGGGATGGAGCAGACTGAGCGCTCGTGAGCACGTGAAGCAATAGGAGTTGTGAGGCACCGATGGTGGTTGCCCAAATTTGTACAAGCACACTGGAAAACAGCTTGGCACTGTATACCAGGCCATATCATGCCTGGGTATATAACCAACAAAAATGTGCTCATAGCTTGCCCTGGCCAAGTGGATCAGTTGGTTAGAATCTCATCTTGGGCACCAAAATGTTGTGGGTTTGATTACTGGTCAGGGCACATCTCTAGATTGTAGGTTCAATCCCCAGTGGGGGCACATACAGGAGGCAACCAATCAATGTTTCTCTCTCTCTTTTTCTGTCTCTCTAAAATAAATAAACATATCCTTGAGTGATGGTTTTTAAAAAAGGAAAAAGATACATGTACACAGTTTTATCAAAAGCCATGTACCAGATAATCTTAGGAACACTTCATAACAGCAAACACCTGAAAACTCAAGTGCCGGCCCGGAGTAGACGGGGTTAGTAAATTGTGGTGTCATCACAAAACAGAATACTGTGTTGTACCACACCACTGACAAGTTTTCACCTCAGAACTTTGTTCAGAAAAATGAAGTTGCTTCTAGAGGGTGTCTAATACTGTTGGAATGCTTGTTTCACAAAGAAACATGAGGCCCTGGTCTGGTAACTCCAGGGAGGGCATCATACACCTCTTTGGAGGGGGGTTTGGCCTGTAAGAGACAATATTGCTGTCATTTGTCAATTCTACTTTATTATTCCCATGTGGCTCACTGGTATCTGATCAGAGTTTGGCCTTGTGTTGTCTGGGGACTCGGGTGGCACGTGTGACTGACCACGAGTAATCAGTCCCTGTAGACACTTTAGTGGTGTTCAATAGTTTTATACAATAGGATAGAATTAAAATGTGTTTAGATCCTGAAACTCTTTTTGGGGGATGTGGGATGGGGAGATAGGGCTGGAAACATACCCCCAAATATTTGAAGACAGAAATCTAACGTGAGGAGTCTTGCCTTAAAAATTTGTCCCTCAGGCTGAAATTGCTATTTTGGTATGCTTTAATGTGGCATCTAACATGCATTGAGTAAAAAAAAAGGAAATAAAAAGAGAGGGTGGGTTGGTTTTTATTCCATGACAATGAATTAAACCCAAAGTCTTGATCATTAACTTCCTTTGCAGTCAAACCAAGTTTTGTAGTGTCTTTTTAAGGACCAGGCAATTTTACCACCAAGTAAAATATTTCTCTTTTATCTACATTACCATACTACTGACAAGCCTTCACCTCAGAACTCATCATTCAGAAATGTGTAGTTGCTTCCAGAGTGTGTCTAATACTGTTGGAACACATGTTTCAGAAGGAAGCAAGAGGCCCAGTCTGGGTAATTCCATAGAGGGCACTGTGAACCTCCCTTGTGAAGGCTTTGGCCTGTGAGAGGCATTGTTCCTGTCATTTGCCAATCCAGCCTTTGTTATTCCCACATGGCTCACTAGTGTCTGAGCAGAGTTTGGCCTCCGGTCAGCTGGAGACTTGGTTAGTGTGTCCCTTTAGGCACAGAGCAACTGAAAGTGATCAGTCCCTTCTGACATGTTAATGATGTTCTGATACTAAAAAACAAAAATAAAAATTCAGTTTCAAGAACATTAATCATAATGACTCTTTTATATTTTTTAAGCATATTTTTCACAGCCCCTCGCCTAGAATGGAAGTGTCACTACTGGGCATCAGCAATCACAGACATGACTATTTTAGCAAAGTTGGGAGAAACAGTGCTGGTAGACAAGTAGGTTGCCCAACTTATTAAGAGTTGGAGTGGGTCCTGATACGGTCAGGGTTAGGTTTCTGCTACTTACCACTGTTCCTGGCAATATCACTTACTATGGCTGCACAGAGCACCCCTGGGACTCAGGAACCTGAGACTGTACTGGGAGAGGGGAAATCCAGGTCCTGCCAGAAAGGAGATGTCTGAGAGTAACCTTGTGTGGCCTACACATACCCAGCCCCTGTGCCAGTCTGCACTCAGCTGGAGTACCAGTTAATCCTTCTCATGTCTGCATGGAGTTTCTTGGCCTCCAACAGGGAAGGCCACTCAGAACTTTGGGGTTATCATCATGGTTTCAGAGAAGGCTCAACTGCCTTCACTTCTCACTAATTACGTAAATCCCACAGAAGCAAGCAGATAGTTTCTCCAAATAGAGTGGAAAGACAACTCAAGAGAAACATAGCCATTCCCAGGTAGGCTGTATTATTGGCTGAGAAACTCAGGAAGTCAAAGAATTTTAGAGTTTTTAAAGACCTTGAATATAAAACCATCTAAATTTTTTAGTTTGTATTTGTAGAAACAAAGACTCAAACAATTTAGGTGAGTTATCCAAGGTCATAGAGATAATTAATAATGAAGGAAGATTTTTTCAAAGATTGAGATTTCTGCCCCCCCCTCATTTTCTACCCCTTTGTAATTACAACACATACCTACCATTGGGTTTTCGTTAAAGAAATTACATTATTCTCAAAATCCCATTATATGCTCATACTGGTGAAATTATATAATATTGAGTAACCTTTTTTTTCCATGTTTATTTGTTAGGTCCAAGGACTGTTTCCTCTCGACTATAGTGTATTCATCATTCTTGAATTTCCCACCTTAAACATTAAGGAATTTTCTTTTCCTCGTCTCTGTTTGCTTGGCAGCATCCTTAATTGAAAACAAACAAGCTGTTAATCGGTGAAAAAAAGGAGGGAGAAAAATCTTCAGAAATTGTGTTTATCCCCATCTGGCCTTAGAAAAACATGGGAAATGGTGATCAAGTGCTCTCAGCCGGATGGCTGCCTTTCAAGGGAAACAGTATCTGGATATTTCTATGTCTAGACCACAGAGGAAAAATGCTTTCTTGGTAATTAACCCATTGAAAACAGAACAGGCCCACGTGGCTCTGAGAAACACAGACAGAAAAGAGATTTGATCACTGAAGATTCAGCCTTCAGAGGGCTTTGTTGGTGATAACATTTATGAAAGGTTGTTCATTAGTCTGCATGTCAGTGTTTTAGATCCAGAATCTATACAGAGTGAAAGTGAATGATGGCAAGTAGTCATTTTCTTTTATTCGCCAGTCCACGGTGTTTTTTATTTGACTGTTCACATTTCACTCCCTGTTTGTCTGTCAGTGCTAAGGATCTTGTGAGAAACCTCCTTCCCATTTTTTAAATTGGGCTGTTTGTCTTCCTGCAGTGGACTCGTGTGAGTTCTTTATATATTTTGGGGATCAAACCCTTGTCTGAGCTATCATTGGCAAATATGTTTTCCCATACAGTTGGTTCTCTTTTCATTTTAATGCTATTTTCTTTAGCCATGCAGAAGCTTTTTTATTTTGAGGAGACCCCATTTGTTTATTCTTTCCTTTGTGTCCCTTATTCTAGGCAAAAGACCTGAGTAGACACTTCTCCAAGGAGAACATACAGAGGGCCCAAAGACATGTGAAAAGATACTCAGCATCACTAACCATTAGAGAGATGAAAATTAAAACCACAATGAGATACCACTTTACACTGGTGAGAATAGCCATCATAAACAAATCAACAAACAAGTGTTGGAGAAGACATGAAGAAAAGGGAACCCTAGTGCATTGTTGGTGGGAATGTAGATTGGCGCAACCACTGTGGAAAACTACAGAATTTCCTCAGAAAACTAAAAATGGAGCTGCCTTATATCCTAAGAACCCTGAAACACCAATCCAAAAGAACCTATGCACCCCAATATTCACAGCAGGCCAATTTACAATGGCCAAATTCTGGAAGCAACCTAAATGCCCATCAGTAAATGAGTGGATCAAAAAACTTTGGTACATTTACATGATGTAATACTATTCAGCAGAGAGAAAGAAGGAGCTCCTACCCATTGTGACAGCATGGATGGAACTGGAGAGCATTATGCTAAGTGAAATAAGCCAGGTAGTGAGGGACAAATACTGTATGATCTCACCTTTAAGTGGAACCTAATCAACAAAAGAAAAAAAGCAAGCAAAATATAGCCAGATACATTGAAATTGGGAACAAACTGACAGTAACCAGAGGGGAGGTGGGAGAGGATAATAGGGGGGAAAAGGGGAGGGTTTTCATAAACAACTATAGAAGACACATAGACAAAACCAAGGGGGGATGGGATCATGGGAGGGAGGTGAGGATGGCAGGGGTTGGGGGGAACGTGGTGGGAGGAAAATGCAGACAACTGTACTTGAACAACAATAAAAAATACCCCAAACTTCCTTCCTTCTAGAGTATAAAGCAAGAATTCTAAAGGCCAAGACAAGGATATTTTCATTGAGAATGAAAAAATGAGACAAGTGGTTTGTCTGGGTCCTGGAGGGAAAGTTATGTGAATCCTGGTAGGATTATGAATTGTGATTCAATTTAGTAATCTGTTTGAGTTCTGCTTCCATATTTGTAAATGCTGGATGTTAGTTGATATCATTACCCAACTAGATAATTTAATTTCAAAAAATATTTTGTGCACATAGACCACAGCATATCCCAGATTGCAATGAAATATTTTGAATTTATGTGCATGTTACACAATAAAAATCATAGAAAAGGAAAGCATTCCTTTTACATTCAAGTTTCCTAAGTATAATTTATCTACTTCTTCCAGGAATATTTTTAAAGGCTGCTTCATGCTTACAGAGATGTTTAAAATCAGAGGGTCTGAAGAGAAAAATACACAGTGCCTACTTTTCAAATGTTGTCTATAAAGAGAAATAAAATAAACACAAAAACAAATTTAGTTTGTGTTGAAGATAGTTGGAAAAGGATTGTTACAAACTTCAGTTAACTGATGAAATCATGATACAAGGAATGTTTGAAGAGCTATGAAGGAAATATAAAGTAAAATAGAATCACTTAAACTAATCTTTTAATTTCTTTATTTTTCACATTCTTATCCAAGCCTTTTCCATCTGCAGGCATAATTTTAGGAATTTCCAGTGGAGCATGAGTCCATCCACAATATTGCCTTAGTCTTTCTTTACAGCTCCCTCCCCACCTCGTGCCTCCTTTCCTACCTCTTTCTTGTCAAAGGGTCCCCTCTCCACTATGCTTCTCCTTTACCTTTGCCTGGAGTCCCCTTTTAACCCCATTTCCCTTCCTTTCAGCTGTCAAATTCTTGCTCATGCTTTTAAACTTTGGCATTGCATCTTCCAGGAATTCTTCTTGGAACTTATCCTACTCCTCCCCTCTCCCAATTCTTTAACTTCTCTTAATTTTACCCCTTCCTTCCCTTACAGATTTTATTAGATGCTTCTTCTTGGTGAGCTGATAAGAACCCTTGACAATTTTTGTCACTGTATGTACCGCATTAGATTTTAATTATCTATTTCTTTATCTGCTTCTCCAACTAAGATGTCAGCAAGGAGTCTACAGGGATTCTCCAAATGAGACATAATTGTGGCTTAGACTGAGGTGGTGGCAGTGTCTATAGAGACAAATGTACAGAATTAGACATATAGTTTGAGGTAAAAATTTCTGCACTTAATGCTATATTGTGGGTGGGGTGATAAAAAAAGAAATATTAGGAAGGATTCCTACATTTATAAAATTAGAACTGCTGGATGGATTCCTGAATTTGGGAAGGCTAAAGAAGGCTCATATTTAGGGGAGGAGGGTGCTGGTTGAATTTTAAGGATTTGGTTGGGTACATTGCAGTGGATACCAAGATTCACCCCCTCCCCAGACCTCTCTTCAGTAAAGGGCTTGCCCCAGCTGTGAGAGAACTATGAGAGGACAGACTTCAGCTGTTAAGTGTTTATTGCATTTCAGCCCCTTCAGAGGTCTTCTCTGAAAGCCATCTCACACAATGTCTTGCTGGGTGTGTGTGGCAGGGGAGGAAATGGTACACATATCCAATGTCTGATAAAGACCTGGCCATCTTGCTCCAACAGGAGACAATCTTTAAGGTGCATCTAGACTAGTTCTACAGCTCATCACGGGCTTAGCTAATGCTGTTGTTGGGCCTAGCTCTCCCTCTTTGCATGCCTTCTCTCTACAAGTATTGATTGTAAGGGCACGCTCATAAACATCCTGCATGCCAAAAGCTGTCTTAGCATCCTCTTCCCAGAGAATACAACCTGTAAAGTTGGTAGCAGCAGTGGTTCAAGAAAACAGGTGCTATGATGAAGGTTTGGAAACCAATCATTTTCTACCTGGCTGACAATGAGAATCCTGGCACTGGTCGTAGGTGGTGCACAGAGAGCCCTTGGAAAACCATCTAGTTGAAAGTTTTACTGGTGGTGCATTGGGATGGGATGGGGTAGCAGTGTGAGGGAATTCCAGTTGGTCCCATGTATCAGGCACTTGAGAAATGTGTGGAGAGTGGAAACTGAACTGACATAAGAATTGGATAGCTATTCCTAGGCTGAATTGTTTCTCTGAATGTAGACAACAGAAAATTAAGTGCATTTTAGAGAGCTTCCTTGGAATCTTACAAGGAGGTTCTACTCTCCTGTGGAGGGAGGGTGAAAAAAAAAAAAAAAAAAACAGAACCTAGCCGAGAGCTTAACTGGTTGAGTCCCAAAGAAGGAAAAGTCAAATTCCCAATCAAGGCAAGTCTGCATTGTCAGTCAGTGAGGAAAGAATAGGATCTTGATGCATTGGATGGGTACAGCTAGATTTATGGTATGGAGATGTAAATGTATGACTCGTCATATAGATGACATTTAAAATCACAGGAATGATTATCATCTCCCTAGTGAGAGAGCATAAATATGGAAGAAATCGACTCAGGACTGATTTCCACAGAAAGTCAAACTGTAAAGGTTGAATGGAGAGAGAGGATCTTGCAAAGGAGATTGATTGAAAGGAAATACCAAAGAGATTAAATGAAAAGTAGGGAATGTATATTGTGTAACCAAAGCAAGAGAGACTTTCAAAAATATGTAATAAGGAAATTGGGAGGTGTGTGTAATGCTGTTAAAAGGTGACTGGATCTAATACACTTAGCTAAATGAAAGAAATTGAGCTAAAAAAAAGTATGACATTCTTACCAAGGCCAACTGCAGGAATAGAAAATAGATTTGTGATTGCCAGGGCCTGAGCATAAGGGTGAGTTTACTACAAAGCAATAAGAGTATTCAGTGGTGTGTATCTGATAGAATCATTCTGTGTTTTTTAAATTATTTTATTGTTCAATTATAGTTGTCTGCATCCCCCCCTAACTCCCCCTGACCCCAGTCAAACCCACCTCCCTTCCTTCTACCCCCACCCTTGGTTATGTCCATGTGTCCTTTATAGTAGTTCCTGAAAACCCTTCACCCCATTGCCCCCTCCCCACTCCCCTCTGGTTATTGTCAGAGTGTTCTTAATTTCAATGTCTCTGGGTATATTTTGCTTGCTTTTTTCTTTTGTTGATTATGTTCCAGTTGAATGTGAGATCATATGGTATTTGTCCCTCACTGCCTGGCTTATTTCACTTAGCATAATACTCTCCAGTTCCATCCATGCTGTCGCAATGGGTAGGAGCTCCTTCTTTCTCTCCGTTGCATAGTATTCCATTGTGTAAATGCACCAGTTTTTTGATCTATTCATTTACTGATGGACACTTAGGTTGCTTCCAGCACTTGGCTATTGTGAATTGTGCTGCTGTGAATATTGGGGTGCATAGGTTCTTTTGGATTGGTGTTTCAGGGGTCTTAGGATATAATCCCAGCAGTGGAATAGCTGGGTCAAAAGGCAGTTCCATTTTTAGTCTACTGAGGAAATTCTATACTGTTTTCCACAGTGGTTGTAACCAGACTGAAGGAGGAAGAGGGATAATGGGGGAAATAGAGGAAGGGCCGTCAAAGAACATGTATAAAGGACACAAGGACAAAACCAAAGGAGGTATGTTCAAGGGTGGGGAGGCAGGGACGGATGGGGCTGGGGGACTGGTGGGCGGAAAATGGAGACAACTGTACTTGAACAACAATAAAGAAAGAGAAAAAATATAAAAAATAACATAAAAAGAGGTTCATGGTTCATGGGAGATGCTTAATGAATATTTGTTAAATGAATAAACTGTCACATTATAAAAAATAAATAAAAGAAAAGAAAATATAGTTCAGGAAGAAAACAAAGAAACCAAGCTTATATATACAGAAAACAGGCTTGTGGCCACCTGAGACAGTGGCAGGTGGGGGAGAAATGGCTGAACAGGATCCAAACGTACAAACTTCTATTCATTTTATGAGTCATGGGGATGTAATGCACAGCATGGTGACTATAATTAACAGTACTGGATTGCATGTTTGAAAGTTGCTAAGAGTAGAACTTAAAAGTCTGCATCACAAGAAAAAAATTCAGAACTATGTATAGCAACTGTTAACCAGATCCATTGTGGTGATGATTTCACAATATATACAAATATCAAATCATTATGTTGAACACCTGGAGTTAATGTCATATATCAATTATATCTCAATTAAAAAGATGACTGTAATATGGAAGATATAAATTGAAAAGGGTTTAGTAAGTCATGGAAAATAAATGAGAGAATATTTGAGAAGTTATTTATTTATTTATTTATTTTATATAGTCATTTTTTTAAAACTATAGTTGACATCAATATCATATTAGTTTTGGGTGTATACCCCAATCCTTAGACATCATATAACTTACTAAGTGATCATCCTGATAAATCTGGTGCCCATCTGACCCCATACATAGTTATTAGAATATTATTGACTATATTCCCTATGCTGTACTTTATATCCTCATGACTATTCTGTAATAATGTATTTGAATTTCTTAATCCCTTCATTCTTTCACCTCTTCCCCCAACTCACCTCCTATATTACAACTGGCAAAATGTTCTCTATATCTATGAGTCTGCTTCTGTTCTGCTTCTTCTTTTTTGTCTATTTTAGATTCATTTGTTGATAGATATGTATTTATTGTCATTTTTTGTTCACATCGTTGATTCTTCTCCACCTTCTCCCATTTCATCCTCCTCTCCTCCTCCTCTTCCATCTCCTCCTCCTTGTTCTCCTTCCCCTCCTCCTCCTCCTTCTTCTTCTTCTTCTCCACTTCCTCCTGCTCCTCCTCCTTCCTTTTCCTCTTCCTCATATTCTCCAAGAAGACCCTTTAACATTTTATGTAGTATGAATTTGGGGGTCATGAACTCTTTTAGCTTTTCCTTGTCTCAGAAGCTCTTTATATGTTCTTCAATTCTAAGTGATACCTTTGGTGGGTAGAGTAATCTCATTATAGGTCCTTGATTTTCATCATTTAAAGTATTCTTCCCAATCCCTTCTGGCCTGTAAAGTTTCTGTTGAGAAATCAGCTGACAGTCTTATGAGAGCTCCCTTACACGTAACTAACTGCTTTTCTCTTGCTGATTTAAGATTCTCTATTTGTCTTTAACCTTTCACATTTTAATTATGATGTGTATTGGCATGGGCTTTTTTGGATTCATCTTGTTTGGGAACTTTTGTGCCTCCTGGAATTGTATGTTTATATTCTCCACCAGGTTAGGGACGTTTTCTGTTATTATTCTTTCAAATAAGTTTTCAGTTTCTTGCCCTTTCTTTTCTCCTTCTGGCACCTCCATGATGTGAATGTTGGTGCACTTGAAGTTGTCCCAGAGGATCCTTACACTATCTTTGTTTTGTTTGTTTTTTTATTCTTTTTTTCCTTTTGCTGTTATGATTGGGTGGTTTTTGCTTCCTTACATTCCAAATTGCTGATATGATTCTCAGCTTCACCTTAATTCCCTGTAAATTATTCTCCATTTTAGTTTGTGTATCCTTGATTTCTGTTTTTTAATTGTTTTCATGTCCTTTTGAGGGTTTCCTGTCCTTTTTTATGCTGCCAAATCTCTAAGTTACACTACTCTTCCCCTAAGTGCCTTGAGCATCCTTATAAATGGTGTTTTGAACTCTGCAACATTGCTTGTCTTTGTTTTGTTAGTTCTTTTTCTGGAATTTTGTCCTGTTCTTTCATTTGGGGTGTGTTTCTTTGTCTCCTCATTTTGGTAACCTCCCTGTGTTTGTTTCTATATGATAGGTAAAGTTGCTATATCTCCCTCGCTTGGTAAAGTGGCATAATGTAGTAGGTATTCTGCAAGGCTCAGTAACACAGCCTTCGTAATCACTCAAGCTGGGCACTCCTATTATATCCCTCACCCTGTGTGGGCTGTGTACACCTTCCTATTGTAGTTGAGCCTTGATTGCTGTTGGCACATCAATAGGAGGTGTTTATCCCCAGGCTGATCCACTGCATGGACTGACTCTGACCATGACCACTGTAGAGGATCAACTGTGCAGGGGCTTATCCCATAGAGCAGAACTTACTTCAGCAGGGCTCTGGTGCCCAAAGATACTGTCCCTTTTGTCACGATGGAGGTGGTTTGGTGAGGTTTTGATGTGATCCAAATCCATCCACTGGGTGCACTGGCTCCTGGGGCCACCTGAGGAGTTTAGGACAAGGTAAGCCACTGCCTGTATTCTGCCCAGGGCTACCTGGCTTGAGTTAGAAGGCAATCTGCAGCTGCCTTCTACTTGTGTTAGGTTTGGAGTTGCCCAGGAGAGGCCAAACAGCAAATCACAGCAGGCTGTTGCTAGTGCTGGGCCCAGTCCACTTAGTGAGTGGTAGTGGGCATGCTGAGGCCAGATGCTGCCTTGTTTGAGAGATTTTAGGAAAGTCTGAAGTGTAAACCAACACAGGCCATTTGTGTGAAAAAAACACTGAAAACAGTTTGGGTGGGCTTGCAAGTTTGGTAGAGAGGGATCTCAGGGAATTATCATGGTGGGATGAACAGTGATAGCCAGGTTGATGGAGTCTCAGATATGGCACCCACCTGCTGGCTCTGTGGGAGGAGGGCCCAGAAAATGAACAATGGCCTCTGCCATCACTTTTGTCTGGCAGAAAGCTGACCCCCAGCTTTAGTCTTGATGCTATATAATTCAGTTTCTCCCCATGTGTTACTGGTTCCTTTCAAGCTGCTTCCCCCATACTGGAGCTCAGAGGGAGTGAGTCTGAGTAACTCTGTGTGGGGGCCCATTAAGAGGTACTGTCTGGGACTCCAAAAACCCTCTGTCTCACTTAGCCACAATACCTGCTGTTTTTAGAGCCAAAAGTTAAGGGGAATTGTCTTTCTGGCATCGGAACAGTAGGCTGAAGGTTCTGGTGTGCAGCTTGGCCTAATCACTCCTTAGGGGAGACCTCTGTAGCTGACATATATCTCCCAAATTATCTGCCTCATGTGGGTATGGGACCAGCCCCTTGCTCTTCTCTGTCCCTTCCTCCAGTCTTGGTGTGGCTTCTTCTTTAAATCTCTAGTCATAGAACGTCTGTTCAGCTAGATTTCAGGTGGCTCTGAATGATGGTTGTTCTGTGGTTTAGTTGTAATTTTGATACGGTTGTGGGAAGTTGTGATTGCCACATTTACCTATGCCACCATCTTGATTGATAGTTAAGAAATAATTTAAAGAAAAATTCCCTGCTAACCTTTAATATGCCTTCTGCCTTGATTGATTTGCCTATTCTGGATATAGCATATAAAAGGATCATGATGTATGAACTTTGTGTCTGAATTTTTTCACTTAGTATAAAGTTTTTGAGATTCATCCAACTTATAGCACATTGTTCCTTTTTATGGAGGGGTAACATTTCATTGTTTATATATACTACACTTTTTTCAACCATTTGTTCATTGATAGACATTTGGATTGTTTCTTCCTTTTGGGTATTATAAATAATATTGCTATAAAAATTTGTGTACAAGTTTCTGTGTGGACATAAGTTTTCATTTCTCTTGAAATGAATTATATACCTAGAAGTGGAATTATTTGGTCATATGGTAATTCTATGTTTAACTTTTTGAGGAACAGCCAAACTGTTTTCCACAGCAGCTGCACCATTATACATTCCCACAAGCATCTATGAAGGTTCCAATTTCTCCAAATCTTTGCCAATACTTGTTATTTTTTATTTCCTTGATTAAAACCATCCTAGTGGGTGTGAAGTGATATCTGATTGTGGTTTTGATTTGCATTTCCTTAATGACAAATGATGCTGAGTACCTTGTTATGTGCTTATTGGCTATTTATAGGCCTTTGGAGAAATATCTATTCAATTCCTTTGCTCATTTAAAAATTGTGTTCCTTGTCCTTTTGTTGTTGTGGTAAGGATTCTTTATAGAATCTGGATATTATACCATTATCAGATATATGATTTGAAAATATTCTTTTCTTATTCTGTAGGGTGTGTGTATGAATTATTAACAGCCAATTTTCTTTAGTGCTATGAATTTTTAAATATTCTTTATCTTATTGAGTGTATTTTCTTTTTTACGTTTCTTAATATATTGTATTGATTACACTATTACAGTTGTCCCAATTTTCCCCTTTGTTCCCCTTACCTGGTACCCCCATGCCCTCTGGCAATCGCTTTCTAAGTTCATGTCTATGAGTCATGCATATAAGTTTTTTTGTTACATCATTTCCTATACTGTTCTTAACATCTCCCTGTCTATTCTGTTCTTACCAATTTGTACTTCTTAATCCCTGCAACTTTCCCCCCATTCTCCCCCTTCTCCCTGCCAACTAATAACCCTCCAAATGATCTTTATACCTATGATTCTTTTTCTATCCTGCTCCTTTGGCTTGGTTTGTTTTTTTAGATTCAATTGTTTATAGTTGTGAATTTATTGCCATTTCAACATTCATAGATTTGATCTTCTTCCTTTTCTTAAATAAATCCCTTTAACATTTCATAAAATAATGGCTTGATGGTGATGAACTTCTTCAGCTTACCTTGTCTGGAAAGCACTTCATTGAGCCTTCCATTCTAAATGATAGCTTTGCTGGATAGACTAATCTAGGTTGTAGGTCCTTGCTTTTCATCACTTTGAATACTTCTTGCCAATCCCTTCAAACCTGCAAAGTTTCTTTTGAGAAATCTGCTGGAAGTCTTATGGGGGGGGGGGGCTCCTTTGTAGGTAACTATCTGGTTTTCTCTTACTGCTTTTAAGATTCTCACTTTATCTTTAACATTTGGCATTTTAATTATGATGTGTCTTGGTGTGATCTTCTTTGTGTCCATTTTGTTTGGGACTCCTTGTGCTTCCTGTATTTGCATGTCTATTGCCTTCATCAAATTAAGGAAGTTTTATTTCATTATTTTTTCTTTTTTTTTGTTTTTTCTTTTTCTTTTTTACATGGTTTTTTTAAAATAATTTTATTTTAATTATTGTTCAAGTACAATTTTCTATCTTTTACTACCATCCCAGCCTCCCCACCCAGCCTCCCCATCTCCCTCCCATTTCCACCCTCCTCTAGTTTTTGTCCATATGTCTTTTATACTTGTTCCTGTAAACCCTTCCCCTTTCCCCGTGAAATCCCCTCCCCTCTCCTCTCTGAACACTGTCAGCCTGTTCTCTATTTCAGTGTCTTTGGTTATATTTTGCTTGTTTCTTTGTTTTGTTGATTAGGTTCCTGTTAAAAGTGAGATCATATGGTATTTGTCTTTCACCACTTGGCTTATTTTGCTTAGCATAATGCTTTCCAGTTCCATCCATGCTGTCACAAAGGGTAGGAGTTCCTTCATTCTTTCTGTTGCATAGAATTCCATTGTGTAAATGGACCATAGTTTTTTGATCCATTCATTTACTGATGGGCATCTAGTTTGCTTCCAACACTTGGCTATTATAAATTGTGCTGCTATGAACATTGGGGTGCAAAGGTTCTTTTGGATTGGTGTTTCAGGGTTCTTAGGATATAATCCTAGCAGTGGAACTGCTGGGCCAAAAGGCAGATCCATTTTTAGTTTTCTGAGGAAATTTCATACTGTTTTCCATAGTGGTTGTACCAGTCTGCAATCCCACCAACAGTGCACTAGGGTTCCCTTTTCTCCACAACCTCTCCAACACTTGTTGTTTGTTGCTTTGTTTATGATGGCCATTCTGACTGGTGTGAAGTGGTGTCTCATTGTGGTTTTTATTTGCATCTCTCTGATAGCTAGCGATATTGAGCATCTTTTCATGTGTCTCTGGATCCTCTGTATGTCTTCCTTGGAGAAGTGTCTGTTCAAGTCCTTTGCCCATTTTTTAATTGGGTTACTTGTTTTCTTACAGTGGAGTTGTGTAAGTTCTTTATATATTTTGGAGATTAAACCCTTGTCTGAGGTATCATTGGCAAATATGTTTTCCCATATAGTTTGTTCTCTGTTTATTTTAATACTGTTCTCTTTAGCTGTGCAGAAGCTTTTTATTTTGATAAGATCCCATTTGTTTATTCCTTCCTTTATGTCCCTTACTCTGGGGGACATATCAATAAAAATGTTGCTGCATGAAATATCTGAGATTTTCCTGCCTATGTTCTCTTCTGGGACTTTAATAGTGTCATGGCTTATATTTAAATCATTTATCCACCTTGAATTTATTTTTGTGTATGGTGTAAGTTGGTGCTCGAGTTTCATTTTTTTGCATGTAGCTGTCCAGTTCTCCCAACACCATTTGTTGAAGAGGCTATTGTTACCCCACTTTATGTTGCTGCCCGCTTTGTCAAATATTAATTGACCATAGAGACTTGGGTTTATTTCTGGGCTCTCTGTTCTGTTCCATTGGTCCATATGCTGGTTTTTATGCCAGTACCAGGCTGTTTTGATTACAGTGGCCTTGTAATACAGTTTGGTATCAGGTATTGTGATCCCTCCTACTTTGCTTTTCTTTCTCAAAATTGCAGCAGCTATTTGGGGTCATTTATGGTTCCATATAAATTTTTGAAGTGTTTGTTCTATGTCTGTGAAATAAGCCATTGGTACTTTCATAGGTATTGCATTAAATGTGTAAATTGCTTTGGGTAGTATGGACATTTTGATGATGTTCATTCTTCTGATCCATGAACACAGTATATGTTTCCATTTGTTTGTGTCTTCCTTGATTTCTTTCTTCAGTGTTGTGTAGTTTTCTGCATACAGTTCTTTTACCTCCTTGGTTAGATTTATTCCTAGGTATTTTATTTTTCTTTTTCCTATATCGAATGGGATTTTTTTTCTTGATTTCTGCTTCTGATGTTTCATTGTTGGTATACAAAAATGCTTTAGATTTCTGGATATTGACTTTGTATCCTGCTGTTTTGCCAAATTCATTTATTAGGTCAAGCAGTTTTTTGGTAGAGTCTGTAGGATTTTCTATGTACACTATAATGTCATCTGCAAACAATGATGGTTTTGTTTCCTTCTTTCCAATTTGGATGCCTTTTATTTCTTTTTCTTGTCTGATCACTGTGGCTAAAACTTTCAATAATTATTGAATAGAAGTGGTGAAAGTGGACAACCTTGTCTTGTTCCTGATCATAGTGGAAAATATTTTAGTTTTTGTCCATTGAGTATGATGTTGGCTGTAGGTCCTCATATATGGCCTTTATTATGTTGAGGAATGCTCCCTCTATTCCCACTTTGCTGAGGTTTTTTTTTTTTTTAATCACAAATGGATGCTGTACCTTATCAAATACTTTTTCCACATCTATGGATATAATCATGTGATTTTTGTGTTTGCTTTTTTTTATGTGATGTATTACATTTACCGATTTGTGAATATTGAACTATTCTTGCATCCCTGGGATGAATCCCACTTGGTCATGGTGTATGATGTTTTTAATGTATTGTCAGATGCGGTTTTCCAAAATTTTGTTGAGGATTTTAGCGTCTATGTTCATCTGTGATATTGGCCTGAAGTTGTGTTTCTTTGTTGTGTTTTTGTCTGGTTTTGGGATTAGGATGTTGCTGGCTTCATAAAAAGAGTTTGGGAGTCTTCCGACATTCTGGATTTTTTTGGAATAGTCTTTGAGGGATAGGGGTCAGCTCTTCCTTAAATGATTTGAAGAATTCTCCTGTGAAACTATCCGGACCCGGACTTTTGTGTGTCGGGAGTTTTTTTATTACTGCTTCAATTTTATCTGCTGTTATTGGTCTGTTCAGGCTTCCTGTTTCCTCTTTATTGAGTTTTGGAAGATTATATTTTCTAGAAATTTGTTCATTTCACCTAGATTTTCAAATTTGTTGGCATACAGTTCTTCATAGTAATTTCTTATAATCCTTTGTATTTCTGTGGTGTCAGTTGTAATCTCTCCTCTTTCATTTCTGATTGAGTTTATTTGGAACCTTTCTCCCCCCCTCTCTCTCTCTCTCTTTTTGATGACCCTGCTTAAAGGCTTGTTGATTTTGTTTATCTTTTCAAAGAACCAGCTCCTGGATTCATTGATCCTTAGAATTGTGCTTTTAGTCTCTATGTCATTTAATTCTGCTCTGATCTTGGTTATTTCCTTCCTTCTACTTGCTCTGGGCAGTCTTTGTTGTTATTCCTTGAGTTCTTGTAGGCGTAGGGCTAGGTTGTTTGTTTGAAATTTTTTTTTTTTTAAGTAGGCATGTATCACCATGAACTTCCCTCTCAGGACTGTCTTGGCTGTGTCCCTTAAGTTTTGGGTTGTTGTGAGTTCATTTTCATTTGTTCCCAGAAACTTTTTGATTTCTTCCCAAATTTCATTCTTGACCCATTCATTATTTAATAGTATGCTATTCAATCTCCATGATTTTGAGTGTTTTGGGTTTTTCCCCTTGGAGTTGATTTCTAGTTTCAGTCTCTTGTGGTCAGAGAAAATGCTTGGTATGATTTCAGTTTTCTTGAATTTGTTGAGGCTTGTTTTGTGTCCTATCATGTGGTCTGTCTTTGAAAATGTTCCATGTGCATTTGAAAAGAATGTGTATGTAGCTTCTTTGGGTTGAAGGGTTCTATATATATCAGTTAAGCTCATTTTATCTAGGGCATTGTTGATATTTTGTTTGGAAAATCTGTCCATTTTTGACAGTGGGGTATTAAAATCCCCCACTATAATTGTGTTATTGTCAATATCCTTCTTGAAGTCCTCTAAGATTTTCTTTATGTATTTGGGTGCTCCTATGTTGGGTGTATATATATTTACAATACATATTTATAATATATATTATGTTTATGTCTTTTTGGTGGATTCTTCCCTTGAGTATTATGTAGTGACCTTCTGGGTCTTTCTTTATGGCCCTTTTTTGGAAGTCTATTTTGTCTGATAAGAGTATTGCTACCCTGGCTTTTTTTTTCCTATCTGTTTGCTTGGAAAATTTGTTTCCAGCCTTTCACTTTCAGCTTGTGTAGGTCTTTTGCTCTGAGTTGGGTGTCTTGAAGGCAGCATATGTGTGGTTCATGCTTTCTTATCCATTCACCTATCCTATGTCTTTTGATTGGAGCATTTAATCCATTTACATTTAAGGTTATTATTGGTAGGTACTTATTGATTGCCATTTTTGTACCTGTGTTCCTCTCTCTCTCTCTCTTTTCCTTCCTTTCCTTAAAGCAGTCCTTTTAGCATCTCTTGCAGAACTGGTTTTGTGTAGGTGTATTCTTTTAGACTTCTTTTGTCTGGGAAGCTTCTTATTTGGCCTTCTATCTTGATTAAGAGCCTTGCTGGGTAAAGTAGCCTTGGTTACAGGTCTCTGGTTCTCATTACTTGGAATATTTCTTGCCATTCTCTTCTGGCTTAGAGCATTTCCACTGAGAAGTCAGCTGCTAACCTTATTGGGTCTCCCTTGTATGTTACTTCCTGTTTCTCCTTTGCTGCTTTTAAGATTCTCTCTTTGTCTTGGTATTTTGACATTTTAATTATGATATGTCTTGAAGTGGGCCTCTTTGGGTTCCTTTTGATTGGGACTCTGTATTTCCTGGATTTGTGTGACATTTTCTCTCATCAAATTAGGGAAGTTTTCCATCATTACTTTTTCAAATAGGTTTTCTATCCCTTGCTCCTCTTCTCCTTCTGGTATCCCTATTTTACAGATACTATTACATTTCATATTGTCTTGCATTTCTCTTAATCCCTCTTCATTCATTCTGAGCCTCTTTTCCTTTTCTTGCTCTTTCTGGGTGTTTTTTTTCTACTTTTTCCTCTAACTCATCGATCTGATCTTCTGCTTCATCAATCCTCCTTTTGATTCCTTCTACTGTGTTCTCCAGTTCAGAAATTGTATTCTTCATTTCCTCTTAGCCCTTGTTGATAGTTTCTATTTCCTTTTTCATATCGATATAGTTTGTAGTGAGTTCATTGTAGCTTCCCTGTAGTTTCTGGTAGCTCATTGTGAGCTCATTGAGCTTCCTGATAATCATTGCTTTGAGCTCAATGTCTGATAGTTGAGTTGCCTCTATTTCATTTAGCATTCTTTCTGAAGCTTTCTCCTATCCTTTCATTTGGGGATTGTTTCTGTGTCTTCCCATTGTTTGTGAGAGTCTTCTTATTAGCTCAGCTTCTTAAATTGGTCTGTTCTGGCTCCCTGGGTTTATGGTGTGAACTTCTGTGGTAGAATGCTTGTGAGATTCAGTGGTGCAGTCTCCTTGATCTCCAGAGCTCACTGGTCTTGGGCTGTCATTTAAGTTGGATCTGTGTTTATCTTTGGGTTTTGATTGTTGAGTCTTTCTTTGGTGGGTCCTTCCCACCAGCTGGTTAAATGAGAGTCCCTCTGTCCACAACCTCTTGAATTTTGTTGTGCTGGTGAGAGCAGGTTGTGTTGAAGCTGGTTCTTCCATGTGTGTAAGGTTTTGGGGATTCTCTCTTGCTCTTGTTCAGTTGTTTGTACTGGGTAGTGTCTCCACTTTTTAGTTGTATTTCCAGATAGGTCCTGGATTAGGGTTTGTGTGGTTTCCACTCCCTCCTTCACCTTCTTGTGTTGTAATCTGTTAGTGATTCCTTTGTTGTTGGGTTTCCTCTTCCAGTAGGTATCCTGGTGTTCACCACTTCCACGTACTCTTCTTTATGATCAGTTGGAGGGGGAAGGCAAAATTGTTTAAGACAGCAAGAGAGTTTTCTATGATATTTACAATAGCAACCAGTAGTGAAGAGATAGGAGATCCTTTGGCTATGTATAGTGCTAACCGTGATCTTCCACCCAACTAGCCAATTTTTAGAAAGGATGGAAAGAAGATAAGACTCTTGTTGAGGAAGGAAGGATTGTGAGTTAGATCTAAAAAACAGTGAGGTTGTGGGAGGTCAGATTTTGAGGTAATGTGAGAGTAAAGGATAGTACATAGGTGTAGTGTGTGAGAGAACAGAGTTAACCACTATAGTAATAGAGTTCAGGAAACCATGCAGTGGGCTAAGATCTGGGAGGGGTATTGTGAAGTATTTATAATTGTATGGAACAGCTATTATTTACCATAATATTAGAGCAACAATCACATGACAGAATCTATGTAACCTAGCTATCAAGAATAAGGAGTATAGAACCTTGAGTAGTGTACTAATGGGACACAACTGAAGTGAGGGACAGTAAATTAGCAATACACTATGGAAGAGATATCAGGGGAAACCTGTCAAATGATACAATATAACCAGCCTAGCAAAGCAGAATATACAGAAAGAAGAGGAATACAAAAATCTATTAAAATAAAAGATGTAAGAATAATGGGAAAAAATAATAATATAAATATGCAATAACTTGCAGTTTCTCTGTAATAGCAGAGTGAAATTTGTCTCACTGTCACAGCTGTTATGATACCCCTTCTTTGGGTCCAATTCTAGTCTTTTCACAATTCCAGGGTTTTTTGTTGTTGATTTTTGGTCTCACTTGTAGGTATTATGAAAAAAAAAGAAGCAGATGAAGGAAGGAAAAAGAGACAAAATTGGAGGAAAGAAAGGAAGAAGGAATAAAGCAAGAAAGAAGGAGAGGAAAAAGGAATTAAAAGAAAAAATAATAAAATTAAAAAATTAAAAATTATTAAAACAAATAAAAATAGAATAAAATTAAAAAGCCTCTTAGTTTCAAAGTGTCCAAACTGGTTTTTCTGGTCTTACTGGCTGCAGCAGGCTGAGGGGTGATTGGTCTGGGTTTTCCTCCTTCCTGATCTGCACTCAGCCATGCATACTGTCTGGGAGCTATCCTGGCACCTCTCCCCTGTGCCTTGGGTATGGGAACCAGGCCTTTCCCCAGGGTTACCGCTGTGGGCTTGGGTGCAGGGGTGCACTCACACATGCGCTTGGCCAGGCTGCTTCACCTTTCCCAGTGCTATGGGGGTGCGCAGGGTCTTCTGCTCAAGCACAACCTTCTGCGCAACCTTGGGATCACTGCCTGGCTGCGTGGCAGGGAGGCCAGAGCGATTGCTGTAGGAGAATTTCCCAAACAGTGTCTGTCTTTTTGCTTTTTCTTTTTGAGAAATTCCTCCCACACAAGCCTGCCATTCCATACAATGGCCTGGCCTCTCCCGCAGCCCAATTCTCCAGCCAGACCAGTGACTATGGGGGTCAGGGCCCATCACACGACTCTCAACTCTGCTGGTGTCCACAGACTCTGAGGGTGCTCACAGCCCCTGTGTGTTTGCTAGCAACCAGTTTCTTTCCATGCCACTCTGACCTTGTTTGGCCAGGGAGGTAGCAGTTGCCCCGACTCTCTACCAAGGACTCTGTGGCAAACCCGGCAGCAAGCACAGGGCCTGGGGCTGCAGGCCCCTGGACCCTGCACTGGTCCCTGGGACCTTATTGTCCTGAAGCAGTCTCCTTACTGTCTGGTTTTTCAGTTCCACTACAATTCTTGGTCCCTTATTTTCATATGTTGAGGTATTGTTGGTTGTTTGCTCTTTTACTCCGAAGATCAGCTAGGATTTTCTCCTGTGTGTAGGAAGAAGTGGAATCTTCTCCCTCCTACCCCAATGCCATCTTCCTCTCTCCTCATTATTTTTTTCAAATATTTTTTTAATTTCTTGTGCCTTCTCTTCTTCTGGCATCCCTATGATTCAATTGTTGAATGTTGCACAACATTTGAAGTTGTCCGAGAGGTTTCTTAGCCTATCCTTGTACTTTTTGGTGTGTGTGTGTGTGTGTGGGGGGGGGGGGATCATGTATTTTTTCCTTGCTATTCTGATTAAATGTTTTTTCTTCCTTATGTTCCAAATCATTGATTTGATTCTAAACTTCATCCACTACACTGTTGGTTCCCTGTAAAGTTTTCTTTATTTCACTTAGTATAACCTTATTTCTGCCTGGGTCTTTTTTATGATGTTGAAGGACCCAGTGAGTTCCTTATTGTCCTAAACCAGTGTTTTGAATTCTGTATTTGACAGATTGTTTATTTCCATTTTGTTTAGTTCTTTTTCTGGAGTTTTGTTCTGTTCTTTAATTTGGGCCATATTTCTTTGTCTCCTCATTTTGGCAGACTTCCTGTGTTTGTTTCTGTCTATTAGGTAGAGCTGCTTTGATTTCCTGTCTTAGTAGCATGGCCTATTACAGAAAAGTGCACTAGTAATTTGGATGGGGAAGAGTCTTAGATAATCACCAGAGAGTGATTTATGATAGAGAGTGAATATAGACAGAGAGTGAACCAAGTTGATGGAGTCTCCAATATGGTGTCCCTGCTCTGTGTCTCTGTGTGGGGGAGAGCTCAGAAAGGTGACAATGACCCCTGTCTGGCCTCTGGAGTTTTGTCCAAGAGGTGGCTGTCCCCTGGCACTCACCTTGATGTCAGACCCTTCAATTTCTCTCTTTCTACCACTGGTATCATTCCAGCTGCTGCCCTGATGCTGAAGCCCAGAAGGAGTGAGTGTGTATAAGCTCTTAGTCTGTTGCAATCCCTTTAAGAGGAGACTGCTGAGAATTCCACAATTTCTTCTGCCATCCCAACCCCCACTGGTTTTTATAGCAAGAATTCATGGGAACTTATCTTCTTGGTACTGGAACTTTGGGCTGGGTGGTATGGTGTGGAATGGGATCTTTCACTCCTGAGGTATCCCTCCCAATTTTTATCCACCACAAGTGGGTGTGGGACCACCCATTCTATATTTCTCCATCTCCATGCCTGCATGATTTCCATGAGTCTCTGCATCTCCACCCCTTTTAACTACTTGGATGAATGTGACTTCTTGAATTCCTGGGTTGTCAGACTTCCATACAGCCTGATTTTCTTATGATTCTAGGTGATATTTGTTTTGTAGCCTAGTTGTAATTTTTGCTGTGGTTGTCTGAGGAGGTGACAACCTATGCCTCCATCTTGACTGGAAGTCTGGACTCAACTATATTTTCTATAAGAATGTATTGTTATCAATTTCACTGAATTTTGAAGATATATTTCCATATGGTTCATGATATTTTCTGAAGATAGTTTTAATGCTTACTATTTCTGCTGTGAAGACCCCTTATTTTTATCATTTTTCATTTGTACTTTTTTTTTTAGTAATACACTATTGGTTTTAGAAATCTCTTGTGTCTTTGTTTCCTATTTCATTTTTTTCTGCTTTTAGTTATGTGATTTCTTTCCTTCTACTTTAAGTACAGCTTTTCTTCTACTCTCTTAATTTGAATACTTAACCCATTATTTTAAAACATTTTGGTTTTACAGTAAGTTTATTTGAAGGATTAAAGTATATCTATACGGACTGTTTTAGCAACATCCTGAAAGTTTTATATGCAGTGCCTTTATTATCCCAGCCAAAATGTTTTGTCACTTCCAATGTAATTTCCCCTTAAGAGTATAAATTACTTGGACTGCCATTCTTAATACACAAATGTAGAGGTTTTAAGAACTATTGTTTTGTTTTATTATTGATTACTAATTATAGTTGGGTTTAAAAAAGGTTGTCTACATAACATCAGTTCTTTGATAGTTGTCAATATGTCTTTTGTGATCTAGTGAGTATTCCAATTGGAAAACATTCAGTGTTAACAAGACTACATATTTGCTATTGGAGTACAGAGTTTTTTAGGTGAGCAATTAGATCAAATATATTTTGTCATTCAAACATTCTATAACTTCATTAATTTTTATGTTCTTGATATGTCAATTCTTGCTAGAGTTGTTTAAAAACAATTTTAGATTTATAAAATTTACCTCTAATTCTTACAGTTTTTGCTTAATAAAATTTCAGGTTATATTTTTTAAAGTTAATATTTATTATTCTTATATCTTCTTGTTAGATTGTTCCCTCATTATAATATTACATTGGTTCCTTTAATTTCCAGTAATATTAGTGTCTCTAATTTTATTTTACATTAAGTTGTTACAACACCTTTATTTGTGTCAATAAATATCCAGAATATATTTTTTCATACTTTTCTATGTGGCTTTATTTATTATGTGTCAGTATAGCAACATATAGCTGTATATTTTTCTTAAATCCCAATCTTATTATTGCTTTTCTATTTGATGAAATTATTCTATTTACATTTATCGCTAATATTTTTGACTAACTTTTTCTATCTTTTCAATTGTGTTTAAATTTGTTTACTTGTTTTCTTTATTTACCTTTTTTTTTTGCTTCTTTGCTATATCTTTTCCTGATATCTGAAGGACTGATAATATTTTAAAACTTTTTCTTTTCCTTGATTTTTTTTATTTCAAGTAATATATTTCTATACTTTAATGGTTAGCTGTAAATTTTAAGCTTTCATATTTATCCACAAGTTTACTAATAAATCTATACTTTGTCAGTATTTATATCCTATTCCTTAACATGACAAGCTTTATTTATCCTTTAACTACCCACTATTATAAATTGCTCCCTCTAGATCTTGTTATTTTTCTTTAGTATGTGGGTTTTAAGTTATTTTAAACCAAAATATTAATTTTATAGTTATTAATTTATTAAGTGTATCAACATATTTCATTATTGTCTGTGTTCCCCAATATTTATTTTAACTTTTGCTTTCCTTATAAATTTCCTGTCCTTTCCTTTCTTTCTTCTTTTTCTTCTTCTTCTCCTCCTCCTCTTCCTCCTCCTCTTTCTCCTCATTCTTCTTCTTTTGGTTTTGTCTTTTCACTCAAAGAGCCTGTTTATTCAGGTTCAGAATTTAATATTAAAGAACTCTGTCCTGACAGGCCCAACATCTACCTCCTATGTTGCTGTCTCCAGCAATCCCACAGGGCAGCCTCAGGGCCAGCTATGGCACCTGGGTCCTACTTTTCTTTCTTTTTTATTGTTGACACTATTATAGATGTCCCCCATTTCCCCCCTCTACTCTGCCCTTCTTCCCCCTGGCCTTTAGCACATTGTTGTCCATGTCCATGGGCTTTGCCTGTGTGCATAGATGTTCTTTGGTGAATTTCTGTCAGTCCCCTCAAACTCCTTCCCTCTGAGATCTGTCAGTCTGTTCCATGTATCCATGACTCTGGTTTTATTTTGTTCATCAGTTTATTATGCTCATTAGATTCCACATATGAGTGAGATCATATGGTATTTGTCTTTCTCTGACTGGCTTATTTCACTTAGCATAAGTATCTCTATGTCCACTCATGCTGTCACAAAGAGAAAGACTTCCTTCTTTTTTATAGGTGTGTGGTATTCCACTGTGTAACTATACCACAACTTCTTTATGTACTCATCTACTGATAGGCACTTGGGCTGTTTCCAGATCTTGGCTGTTGTAAATAGCTCTGCTATGAACATAGGGGTTCATATATTTGTTCTGATTAGTGTTTCTGGGCCCTACTTTTCTTAATTAATTTTTTTCCTTATTGCTTAGTCATATCCTAATGTACATCATAATTCAGTAATGGCTAGAAAGAAAGTGGGAATAAACATTCCTAACTTTTATATTTCTGAAGTTGTCTTTATTTTTCCCTTGCAATTGAAGGTACAACTGAAGCCTTTGTCAATATAAATTATATTTTTTAGAAATCCAATTAAAAATTTCAGCCTTCTCAAATTATCTTTCATATATTTTAACAACTCTTTCATATTTTTCATGGCTTCTTATTTTACTATTGTGCATTCAAGATGAATTCTTCAGTACAATCTACTATTTCACTACATCTGTCTTTAATTGTGTTCAATCCAGAATTTACTCTAAGTTATTAAAATTAAAAATAAATAATTTTTTCACCAATGCTCATAGCAGTCCAATTTATAATGGCCAAGTGTTGGAAGCAATCTAAGTGTCCATCAGTAAATGAGTGGATCAAAAAATTATGGTACACTTACACGATGGAATACGGAAAGAAAGAAGGAGCTCCTACCCTTTGTGACAGTATGGATGGAACTGGAAAGCATTATGCTAAGTGAAATGAGCCAGGTAGTGAAAGACAAATACCACACGATCTCATCCTCAACTGGAACATAATCAGCAAAACAAATAAGCAAGCAAAACATAACCAGAGACACTGAAATAAAGAACAAACTGAGAGTAACCAGAGGGGAGGGGACAGGGGATAACAGGAGGAAAAGAGAAAGGACCATCATGGAAGATGTATAAAGGACCAATGGACAAAGCCAAAGGTGAGTAGGATCAAGGCTGGGAGGTAGGAGAATAATGGGGACAACTGTACTTGAACAACAATAAAAATAAATAAATAAATTTTTCACATTCAGAGTATTGCATTTATTTTATCCTTTTCAGAGTCATTCATTTTGGTCAAGCTGTTTATAGAATTATTTTATCCAGAGTAAACTCATATTGATTTTTTGCTTGTCTTTTGTTTTCATTAATAATCTTCATGTGTTTTGCAAATCTGTTTTTCAGACACTTTTTGAATGGGAGTATTTTCTTTTCCTCTCTCTAATAGTTTGAAATATCCTTCACCTGACTTCCTGAACTCTCTTTCAGAACTAGGTTTTAAATGGTGTTTTTGACATTCATTTTTTGTGGTTAGGATTGCAATATAATTTGCAATTTTGTTGTATGTCTATGACCCCAACATTCCATAGAGACCTGCAACTCTATTAAATATATACCTTAGATTGCTATTGAATAACATTATTTTCAGCCTCCTTTTACAAATAGAGCAGCCTCTCTTTAGTCTTTGGCATTAAATAGTAAACCTGGCTCAGTTCTCCTATAGTTTTGTTACTGTACCTTGCTGAGCCAAATGCCTAATTCCCAGTGATCATTGCAATCACAGTGTTCAACAAGCCTTTGGCTTGAACCCTTAGTACTTTAACAGGTAGGTTCTGTTTCTGATCAGCAGAGATGCTTATTTCTAGTTTGTATGTATATGCTATACATACGTAATTTAAAAAATATGCATACATATAACATGTGTAGGGACACGTGTATACAGACATATACAGCTATGTGAACATATATTTATATGTGATATATATTTATATGTATGCAGTATATATTTTTCAAGTAAATACTTTAAATATATAGATATGTTTAAAATGTATATACATGGAGTAAAAAGGTTTTATGAATCATTACTTTATACTTAAGTTTAATTTATTATCAATAATTTGGTCAAAGTTTAAACGTGCAGGAAAATACAAAAATAGGCTTACATTTATGACTTGACCCATATATGTTATCATACTTTTGTTTCAACTTTTAAAAGTAAATATTGCAGATAACATAATATTTGCTTAACCTATGACCCAGGCTGATTTGCTTCTCCATTATAAGAGCAGTCACCAGCATGGGCCTCTCTGTGCCCACCCAGTCGACATGTGTATGTATATTTATAATACAATATAGTACTGCTTTGTTTTCAAATGTGTTGAAAATGTATTGTTTTGTTTTCAACTGAAATGGTACCACACTTTGCTGATTTGTTTCTTGCTATTTCACAGTTAATTTTATGTTTTAGTTACTCATCCTTTCTGTTTCTTATCAGCATAAATCTTTTAAATTCATTATTCTATTTTACCATATGGATAAAATTTGTTGTTTCTTTTTACATTGTTTAATTTTTTATTATTACAACACTGCTATAATTAATATTCTTGTACTTGTCTTCTTGTGTGTATACTTCTAGCTTCTCTAGGACATATACCTTGAATATCTGGATTATAGGATACATATAATTGTAATTTATAATGTTGTGACTTTAGAATGAGCTGTCCTCTTTAAAATGGTAATGAAAATTTACCCTCTTCCTAGTGATATATGAGTGTATCATATTCCTAATATTTGTTCCAAAACAGTATTATCAGATTTTTAAATTTTGCTGATGCTATCATAAAAAACAAACAACAAAAACATAAGCCAAACAAACAAAAAAACATTGCTCGGTTTTGCTTTCATTTCTCTGATTATAATTGAGATGAGCATTTTTCAAATGTCGATGGTCCATTTGGATTTTCTCTTCTTTGAAGTGCTCATCATTATTCTTCAACCAATTTCTGTTGGATTATTTACTTTGTCTTATTTGTGTGTGTGTACTATATTATATATATAATATATATATAATTATATGTTTTGCAAATATTTCATCCATGTATATTGCATCCTAAAATGTTTGTGTGCTTAGCACAATATTAAACATAAAACTGATATTCATGGTATTTTTTTTTTAGTTAAGAAGTGATATGATGGATATTCTTAGTGAGATATGTGTTCTGACTAGATAGAGCCAGTAAAGGAGGTTGCTCACTAAATCAGACATGAACTGATGAAGTTATTGACATGAGTGTTGAAGAAGGGTCAAATTCAAAAACACTTTAGAAAAAGAAAGGAAATCATTGAAAATGAAGATATTAAGTACATTTCAAAATGTATATTTTAGGAATCTTACACAGGCTGTTAACAATAAAGGTGATCAATTATTGACACTCCATATTTCTCAAATTCCAGAATATTTGTATGTATATACATCCTGCCTAACACTGGAATGCAAAGGTTACCTGCAGGATTGTCCAACCTGTGGCCCATGGCCTGCATGCAGCTCAGGATGGCTGTAAATGCAGCTGAACACAAAACCATAAATTTATTTAAAACATTATGAGATTTTTTTGTGATTACGTATCACAATGTATTTAATGTCTGTCCCAAGACAGCTCTTCTTCTTGCAATGTGGCCCAGATACATGAAAATGTTGGACACCCCTGGAAGAGAGTCATTGTTACAAATTCAGATTACAATATATGCATGCTCACAGGTTTGTAAATGGTATGGAAAAGGACTAGACATTGAGGGATTCAGGGGAAGTCGTGGTGCTAGTAAAAGAGAAAGAAAAGGAAGAATTTGTGGCCTCAGAAGATGAGACAGAGCTAGACATGTAAATCTCAGAAGTAAGAGAGGAACTAGGAAAATATCAGTGCAAAAGTACTCCAACAGCATCCCGTGCTCATCTCTACTTGCATTTAGTTCTTACTATATCCTCTCACTGTACTTATTCATTTCTATACTACAGTTAAAAGTAACTAATAAAGGTAAACTTTCTCCTTCAAAAAATATCCTCTTTGCTTGGAACATATTCTTCATTTGACAAATGTGGGTGAAACATAAAAATGAAGAGAAGGAAGGAAGAAAGGGTTTAACAGTGCCAAATGTCTATTTAATTTTATTGTTTATGAATTACTTTGATCCAGAACTAATTGAGAGAAGCACAGAATCAACTATTATGATAACTGAAGAGCATGGAAAGGAAGGAGCAACATAAGAGACCATAATCCCACATAATCAGTGTAGCAGGTAAAATTTGTGATTTTAAGGGAGAGGCAGTTTACAAAATAAAAATATATGTAAATTATACATCCCTTGGAAAGAATATATTAACAAAAATTATTGCATTTTTATAAAAAACAATAGAATCCATAGGAATAAATTTAACAAAGAAGTGAGGTAAGAGATCTGTACAATGAATACAAAAACAATCTGGTGAAAGAAATTGAAGAAGACGCAGACAAATGGAAAGACATCCTGTGTTCATGAATCAGAAGAACTAATATTGTTAGTGTCTGTACTACCACTCCCATAAAATACCAAAAACACTATTCACAAAAATAGAAGAAACAATTCTAAAATTTGTGTAGAACCACAAAAGATTCCAAATAGCCAAATCAATCATGAACAAAAATAAAATGAAGCTGGAAGTATTATGTGTCCTGGTTTCAAACTATACTGCAAAGCCATAGTAATAAAAAAGAGTGTGGTACTGGCACAAAAATAGACACACAGACTAGTGGAACAAAATAGAGAGCCCAGAATTAAATCCTAGCATAGATGGTCAACTAATATTTGACAAGGGAGACAAGAACACCCAATGGGGAAAGGATAGTTTTTTCAACAAATGGTGCTAGGTAAAGTGGATAAACATATGCAGAACAATAAAATGAGGCCTCTATCTCACACACAAATTAACTTAGAATGTACTAAAAACTTCAGTAGACGACCTGATACTATAAAACTCCTAGAAGAAGAATTTCGAAGCTCCTATACTGATCTTGGCAATGATTTTTTTGGACATGGCAGCAAAAGTGCAAACAAAAAAGCAAAAATCCACAAATTGGGTTACATCAAACTCAAAAGCTTTTGTGCACCAAGAGAAACAATTAACAAAATGAAAAAGACAACCTACAGAATGAAAAAAAACATTTTTTCAAGCCATATTTTGTATAAGAGGTTAATATTCAAAATACATATTTATAAAACTTCATAACAAAAAATCAGATTAAAAATAGGCAGAAGAACTATCTAGGCACTTTTCTAAAAAAGACATCAAAAGGCCAACAGGTACATGAAAATATGCTCAGCATCACTAATCAAGAAAATGCAAATCAAAACCACAATGAGATTATCAACTCATACTCATTAGAGTGGCTATCATCAAGAAGAAAAGACACAGCAGTGCTGGTGAGGATGTGGTGAAAGGGGAGCCATTATACACTGTTGGTGAGAATGCAAATTACTCCAACTATTATTCAACCACAATAGAAAATTAAATATAGAAGTTCCTCAAATAATTAAAAATAGATCTGATATATAATCCTGCAATTCCAGGAGTGGATATATAACCAAAAAGAGAGAAAACATTATTTTGAGGAAATATATGCAGTCCCACGTTTATTGGAACATTATTCACAATAGTCAAGATATGGAAACAACCTCAATGCTCATCAACAAGTGAATGGATAAAAAAGATATGGGTATATATACAATAGAAAATTATTGAGCCATGAAAAAGGAGAGTTATCCTGTCATTTTTAACAATATGGATAGACCTTAAGTACATTATGCTAAGTTGGATAAGTCAGAGAAAGATAAGTACTGTTTGATATTACTTATATGTGGAATCTAAAAACGTCAAAACAAAAAAAAGAGTAAAATGGTGTTTACCAGGATATTGAGGGTGGAGGATTAAAATTAATATTGTTTAAGGGTACAAACTTGCAACCAGTAATAATCAAATTGTAGTGATCCAATGGACAGTATAGTGAATAGTAACAAATTTACCCTGTTAATTTGCTCAATGTTATATGTCACATATATTCCATAAAAATTGCATTTTTATTTACATAAACACCGTCGATGAATAATAAATACTGTACCGAGAGCAAAGAGATTTAGATTTTGGTTCTGAGTTTGTCACGAACTCCATTCTGAAACAAATGATTTTGCCTATCTGGTATTAGAAGCCCCATTTCTAAAATAAGGAGTGTTGAATACAGAATCTTGAAGATTCCTTCTTGTTACAAAATTATGTGGCTGTAAACACATATGTGGGCAACTTTAGAGTTTGATTAGAACAAGGAATGTCTGAGACATTCTTTAGTAGTATATCTAAATATTAGATATGAGTGTAATACAGTGACAAGGGCTTTTCCACCTTTTTTTTATGAACACTGAAGCCATGCCACTTGTTTGCTCAATTGTTTTTTTCTATTCCTCTCACTAGAGACTTTTAAGGTCCCCTCTGCTGTATGACTTCTGGAAATCCCTTTATTTTCAGAATCTCCAAATTTCCACCCTCATTTTCTCTTAAACTCATTCCAGTTAAGCTGTCACTGACCTAATTCTCTGGAATTGTTCTTATCAATGTCACCTATGAATTCCACACTACTAAAAGCAGTTGTCTACCCTGGCTGGTGTGGCTCAGTAGACTGAGCGCTGGCCTGCAAAACAAAATGTTGCCTGTTTGACTCCCAGTCAGGGCACATGCCTGGGTTGTAGGCCAGATCCTCAGCTGGGTGTGTGCAAGAGGCAACAGACTGATGTTTCTCTTCCTCTCTTTCTTCCTCCCTTCCCCTCTCTCTAAAAGTAAATAAGTAAAATCTTTAAAAAATGAATAACAGCAGTGGCCAGCTTGAAGTTCTTGTTTTATGTGACCTATCACAGTAGTCATGCTACTTTCTTAATACATTTCTTTCACTTGCCCTCCAGTTCCCAGCATAATTTAAAATTTTTTTTTCACCTGATTGGTTGTTCCTTCTCAGATTCCATCATGATTTCCTCTTCATCTCCCAGTCAGTGTATGTCTTGGTCTTCTTCTCATCTTCATTTACTTTGATTCTCTATGCAATTTAATCCAATCTTGTGTCTTCAAATACCATTTATATGCTGAAGACTTCCAAATATGTATCTCCAGGCCAAACCCCACCCTAGGACCCCAAGCTCATAAATTCAACTGCCTACCTGCCATTTCTATTTGGATGGCTAATAGACATCTCATACTCAACATGTCTAACACTGAAATCTTGTTTTATCTTTTTTGACTAACATGTATTCTATTTGCAGCCTTCCCCATTTTGGTCGATAGAGAAGGCTGCAAATTGCTTCAAGTTGCTTAGACTAGAACTTTAAAGTTACCTTTCAGCTCTTTCCTTCTTTCATGCTCTATTGACATCAGGAAATCATATTGAGATAAGCCTCAAAATACATGCCGGATAATTACTTCTTACCACTATCTTTTCTACTTCTAGGATCTGAACTATCATCATTTCTCACTTGGACAGTTACAGTGGTTTTCTAAGTGGTTTTCCAGCTTCTATCTTTGTCCCTCTGCAGCCCATTACCAACACTGAATTCAAGGATATTCTTTGAAAGCTTGTCAGGTCATAGCATTCTCTCATGGATCCTCACTTTCCTCAGACAAAACCAAAGTCCTTAAAAGTCCTACAAAGTAGCTACATGACCTGGCCCCTCCATTACTTTTCTGACCACATCTACTGCTCTGTCACTGGTTACTCTGCTATTGCCATACTGACTCTTTTGAATTCCTTGCATCATACCAGTATGCCCCCATCTTTGGAACTCTGCCTTAGCCATTTCTTCCTAGAATACTTTCTGAGACATTCTCCCTAGAATACTTTCTCACCAATAACTGCAATAGTTAACATTCATCTCTTTTAATGTCATCTTCACAATGAGGTCCACCATAACTATCCTATTTAAAATTGTAGCCCACCTTTTCATCCTAGCACTGCTGATACTCATCAACTTGGTTTAGTTTTTCTTTGCTGCATAGAACCTATTGCCTTCTAACATGCTATATCATTTACTTACTTATGTTTCTGGTCTGTTTTCTGTTTCTAGAATGTAAGAACCTGGTATATTATAAATAATGAATAAATATTTATTGAACAAATGATGTTTGAACTAGACATTTCTACATCTAATGTCTAAACTAAAACTTTGAAAAACAAAATAGATCGTTCACAAAGAATTGCATTGTGGTTTTAACTTGCATCTCTCTGATGACCAGCAATGCCAAGCAGCCTTTCATATACCTCTGGGCCTTCTGTATGTCCTCCTTGAGGAAGTGTCTATTCAGGTCCTTTGCCTGTATTTTTTTTTTAATTGGGTTGTTTGTCTTCCTGGAGTGGAGTCATGTAAGTCCTTTTAAATGTTTTGGAGATCAAGCCCTTGTCCAAGCTATCATTCGCAAATATATTTTCCCATGTGATTGGTTCTGTTTTCATTTTGCTGATGTTTTCTTTAGCTGTGTAGAAGCTTTTCATTTTGATGAAGTCCCACTTATTTATTCTTTCCTTTATGTCCTTTGTTCTAGAGGACATAGCAGTGAAAATACTGGGGCATGGAATATCTGAGATTTTTCTGCCTATGCTCTCCCATGGTGGGGGGAAAATGGAGACAACTGTACTTGAATGACAATAAAAAAGTTATAAAAAAAGAATTTTAGATATAAGAATTTTCTTATCAAAAGATTATTTGAAATTTGTAATTGAATCACATATCTTTTTATTTATAACAATCATTTCTTGTCATATCTATATACTCTAACCTCCCACTGCCTGAATTGTCCATAATATCATGGAGCTGCCCTTAGTGTTTTTTAGTAGATTGCTTTTTATTGCATTTTTTTCTGGCTCATTGGCCCATAGAAAGCAGTATCCCTGCTGAAATGCACCCTCACCCCCTACTTTTAACACTTTGGGTCATTAGGTATTGAACACAGTGTTCACTTAGACCTTGCATCCAACACACCTGAGAAACTTCTATGTATTTCCTATCTTCAGTTTATAATTACCTGAGAAAACCCTTTTAGGTGAAGGACTGGGAAAATCACTATGCTATACATTTGTAATTGTTTTACAGTGTCTTTACCAAAGAAACCTGGTCTTCTTCTTCTTTTAAAAAAAAATAGCATGCATCTTCCCTAGCCTAATACTATAAGATTCAAACTTGTTCGTTCTCCTTCGATACTGTATAGTGTATAGCTCACTGTTAGAACTTTTTATTTATCTTTAAGATACAAAATATGAAAGCACTAAACATTTAAAATGTAAAGACCTTGCCTATTAGGTATATATAACACTTTTAAAGAGAAATTAAGTTAATGCATAAATACAAATTACTTAATTTTCACTTTATGTTGTTGAATTTTTTTTTTGTCCTCACCTGAGGACATTTTTTTTTACTGCTTTTAGAAAAAGAGGAAGAGGAGAGAGAAACATCAGTGTAAGAGAGAAGCATTAATTGGTTGCCTTCTGTAAACACCCAGACCAGGATCATAGAGCCCGGACCTGGATTGTATATGCCTGGGTCAGAGATCAAACTGGAAACATAGGTATGTGCCCTGACTGGGAATCAAACCAATAGCCTTTTGGTTATGGGTAGACACTCCAACCAACTGAGCCACATGGGCCAAGGCTACAATGTTGAATTTTATGAGCTGCTAGCTTCCATTAAGTATCAGGTCTTTCTAATGATAGTGGAGGAAACGTAATTTGCATTTGCTGTTCTGCTTTCTGTGACCCCATTCATGCTCTTCTCTTCTTTCTCATTTTTCATTTTCTAAATATAGAAGCACCAAACATGCATTGACTGTGGGCTAAGCAGGTGCTAGGTTTGAGGAACACTGCTTGTTCTTGGAAAGTAGATACAAATCTGGACAAAAACATTTCTTTCCATAACTTTAGCAGGGTAGCAAACAAACAAACAAACAAACTGCAGTAGACACTTGTACAAACAGAATTCCTGAAAGGTGTGGAAATCACATGTCTGGGAGTACAGTGATGCATTAGATGAGATACATAAGGTTTAGTTATTTTGTTTGGTAGTACTGCCAAATGCATGATAATTTAACAGATAACCAACAAAGAGAAATAATCAGTAAACTGTGAGAGAATATTTTGTAAACAAACTTAATACCTCTGTGTATATGCTTGAGTGTAGGCAAACACACACAGAGAAGAATTCCATATTTAACAACACACTACATTCAATTCTGAATCCAGGAATGAGCCAACTAGAACTACAGAAGCAAATAGGGAACAAAATTATGGGAAATATATTTTTTTAAGTTTTTCCTTCTGTCTCAGCCAGAGGAAGCAAATTAATAAATAAATTAAAATTTTATATTTTTATTAATATAAAATTAAGCTTCCTTTGTCCCTGTAAATCAATGGACAAGAAATATTTTAAAACATAATTTTGAATTGGCACTGTGGTAGAATGGTCACTCCCTGAAAAATTCACATTCTAATCCTTAGAACCTGTACGTACGTTTGTTATATTACATGGCAAATGGAACTTTGCAAATGTGATGAAGATTACAGACCATAAAATAAGGAGGTTGTCCTGGATTATCCAGTTAGCCCCAGTCTAATCAGATGGATGTTTAAAACAAGAACTTTCTCTGGCCAGAATCAGAAGCAAAATGCATCACAAAAGAAAGAAAATACATGGCAAAAGGAAGATTCAGAAGAGATTCCACATGTGAAAAGGACTCACTTTACTTTGCTGATTTCAAATTGCAGGGGCCACATACTAGGCTTAGAGAGAGCTTCTAAAAGATAAGAACAACCCTTGACTGACAGCCAGCAAAAAAGAGAGGACTTAGTTTTCACAAAAAAACTGAGTTCTGCCAACAACCTGATGCATGTGGAAGGGGTTTGTACTTGGTCTTCTGATAGCAGCCCAGCTAGTGAACATCTTGATTTTGACCTTATGAAATATGGAGCAGAGAAACTAGTGAGATAATAAATTTGTGTTGTTTTAAACTGCTACTAGAGACACCAATTTATTAGTATTTCCAAGGCACCTAACTCAGTTAAGTTCCAAAAATTCAATTTTATGTCAATTTTGGGGAGCTGTATAATCCACTGAACCACAAAGATAAAGACTTACTGAATGTCTGTCCTTCAACAGACACTTTCTTGATGTTCTGAAGTGAACAATAAAGAGAGCAATTACTTTTGCATCAGAAGTTTTTTCCCTTAATAGTCTAATAATCAGGTATTTATTGATTACCTATTGTATCCTAGAAATTACCTTAGAGATTGAGGAAACAAAAACCTCTCTGTTCATGGTCATGCCTTCCTGGAAGTTACAGTGTAGATGAAAGAGACATGTGAGGAGTAAAGCTTAGGAGGAGGAGTTTGAGTTTCTTGGGACTGTTCCTCCTGAGGTTAGAAATTCTCCCACCTTTTCAAAGTTGATCTTCAGGCACTGAACAAAAATTGTTAAAAAGTAATCAAAGTTTATACTGACCTCCCTCCCTCCCTCCCTCCCTCCCTCCCTCCCTTCCTCCTCTTGGGAATGGAGGGAAATAAGTGAAGGAAAAGCACTACTTGGAATTGTTCAACTGAACTAGGTGCCTTGGAAATACTAATAAATTGGTGTCTCGGGTAGCAGTTTAAAACAATGCAAATTTATTATCTCACTAGTTTCTCTGCCCAATATTTCACGAGATCAAAACTAAGGTCTTGGCCAGTTGACCTGTTATTCAGAGGTTCTGAATAACCTCCTTCTCAGAGGAGATAGCTATTAAATTCAGACTGAGCAACAATGGAGAAATGGTCCACGAATAAAGAAGATTTAGATTTGCTCCAGTTGAAGTGTAGATCATGTTGAAAGACAAGGAGTGCAGAGGAGCTACAAGCAAGTCAGTGTCTCTGGAGTGTAAATAATAAGATGAGGAAAATGAGGAGAAAAGAATGGGTTAGTAGGGAGATGCCAAATCAGACTCATGTGTGCTATGTAAAAGGCTTGGTTTGAGTTTGGAAATTTATAAACCGAGTTCTTGTAAATCAAAGATTCTCTATATTCTCGTGTATGCACATATACATGTGTGTACACAACCACATGAATGTGTTAGTAGATGCTCACTATGTTTTTGAATGAATGACTGGGAACAAAAATAAAACATCTGAAAGCAGAGAGGGAAAAGGAAGGCAACAAAGTTAAGAACTGGAACCTGGATTTGATGTATTTCCTCAATCAGAGAAGTAGTTCAGGAAGAAATGTATTTCCTCAATCAGAGAAGCAGTTCAGGAAGAAATGGGATCAGCAGCTGACTTTGGTTGGATAGACTCCACACAAACTCAAAAAGAAAAGACCCCAAGTGAATCATGAGAATTGGCTCTATATCACTTCCTGCCTGGGTACAATCATGTCCACAGCATGTATGTAATCCCAGGGAATGAAAACTGCTGCGACCATACTCAGTGGATTTAGAAAGTATTAAGTGTTCATATTAAACTTATTTAATTGCTTATTTTTGGAATTTGGCATTAATATAAATGCAATCCTATAGGAAACAATTGACGATGAAGTCAATACTCAGTCTTTTCAAGCTGGTAAGCAACCACTTCAGTTTCAAATATGGGAGAGTTTATGACTTTGTTTGAATGTAAAGATTGACTCCAATTTATTTTAACACTTGAATTAGAGTTAGTATGCCAGAAAATCAAATCATAGTTGAACAAAGTTAAACTGTCTGAATATGATGATTTATACCATCTGACCTAAAAGAGCAAACTAAAAACTGGAATTGTAGCTAGTCAGGACAGACGTGCTTATGCAAGAGTAACTTCCCTTCTTATCATTCCAAAAGCAATTATTTCTTAGTGGAAAACCTGCCGTTTTCCTCCTTGGGGAGGGTTCTATAAATGCAGTGTATTACCTCAGCCTTACATTCCTGGAAAACAAAGGAGCTTTCTGTTCTCCGAACCCAAATCTGATTTACCTCCTTTTTGAATCAAGCCCCAAAGCAGCTAGAATGTAGACAATGGGCAGAGCAGCCACAAATGATCTTGCTTCAGTGACTTGGATTTTAAGTTTTGAAAGAGAGTCCATGGAAGGGTTTTTCCAGTGTTAAAAATTATTGATTTTCCCTCCCAATACGGCTCCCTGTAGAGAGGTTTAGAGAAGAATCTTCATCCACCTCACTTCAGCATTTCCTGAAGACAGCTCCTGCCAGTTCCTCATCCTGATCTCTGCCACCAACGTTGGGCCCTGATCAAAATGAGTAAATAGGTTGCTTCAGGTCCAACAACCTGAAGCTATCCATGCCACTCTGTTCTTTTCAGCAATATGTCATTTATGAAAGTATACCTCTTTTTAAGTTTGGAATGACGGGAAAGTGAGTAGAGGGAAGGAACTAGGAGGTAGACGAGTTAGAATGTTCACTGCTGTCAACTGATGGTTATGGGCACCAATTCAATGCTAACACAGATCCCAATCTGGGGTGCAATGAGGAAGAAAAGTTTACTCAGTGCAAATAGCTCAGTAGTGCTACAGCACGGCGGTGAAAACAGCATAACTGGTGGAACAGCTCAACTGTGATACAGCACAGCTGTGATGCTGCTCCAAGGTGAGCCAGGCTTCTCTTCAACGAGGCAGCTCAGGCCCAAAAGGCACTGTCCTGATTGGTCAGAACAAAGAGGCTGGTAAGTTGGAACTGTGCTGCTCTGATTGGATGGAAAAGTCGCAGTTCTATTGGTTGAACTAGGATTCCAGGGCTGGCTCAGATGGAGGAAACAGTTCCGGAAAGCAGGTCAAGGTGGGCACTCAACTCAGCGCAGGCCTCTCTGTGAGTGCAGTTTGTGTGAGAGGACCCTTTGCAGAAATGGCTGCTAAGCTCTGCTTTTAAAAAATTTGAGCCCAGTTAGCCACCATGAGCCCCTTTTAGTAGGTGTCTTTTTTTTCCTCATTGCCAAATTGTAGCAAAGAAATGGGCCCACCAGCCATCCTCTCTGTGGGGTTATTTTGCTGATATCATGATGCAAATTTGAGGGAGGCCATTCTGTCTTTCTAATCTCCATGGTTCTGGACATGGCATGAGATTTTGAGTTTTTAACCATGCTACATTCCTAGAACTGGGCATTTGTCTTCATTTTACAGTAAGTGAACTTGGAGCTTCATCTCGCTGATCTTTTTAAAATTGAAAGAAGCAAGATTACTAAAGAGATGTGTCATGTCTTTTCCAACTCTTTGACATTTTATCTAACTGTAAACTTTAACTGAGATTTTCAGGTACTGAACAACATTCTTAAAGGATCATAGTTTATACTAGCCTCCCTTCCCTTTCTTTCCCTTCCCTTCTCTCCTTCCTGCCTTCTGACTTACATATATCTACCAGGTGTCAGAAATTGTATCATCTTTTTCCGTTACACATTTTGTACCATATATATTAGTTTGCTGGGGCTGCCATAAATGAGTACCACAGACTGCCTGGCTTAGACAATGGAATTATTTTCTCACTATTGTGGAGGCTAGAAGTCTGAGAGCAAGGTGTTGATAGGGTTGGTTTCTTCTGAGGTCTCTCTCCCTGGCTTGTAGATGGTCGTCTTCTCTCAATGTTTTTACATGGTTTATCCTCTGTGCATGTCTGTGTCCCAATTTCCTCACTTATAAAGACACTGGTCCTATCGGATTGGAGCCAATCCTAATGATCTCGTTTAACTTAGTTTCCTCTTTAAAGACCTTATCTCTAAATACACCCGTGTTCTGAAATAATAGGGGTTAGAACTTCAACATATAAATTTTAGAGGGACACAATTTAGCACATAATACCTCATATAGATTTCATATCATTTCTCCATTTGTATATATCAAAGTGTATTTGATGAGTCCAAACTATTGTTTATAAGAATGGTTGAGTTGTCAACTCCTAAAAAAGTGCTTGAAGAAGTTAAACATAGAGACTTTTGTAAGTGGTGTTTGAAGTAGAATGTGTGTGAGCACAGGGTGTCTAAGAAGGAGAAAGTTGGATATAAAAGGAATACAGGGAAAAAGAAAAAAATTGTCCTTACTCTATCCTTACTCCTAATCAAGTATTACAACAGAGAGTTTGGGTTAAAACTGTATAAGGCTTAGACAAATTCATCTTTTTCTTATTAATTTTAGTTTTCAATTACTGACATTTAATATTATTTTATATTAGTTTCAGGTGTACAGCAAATTGGTTAAATAATCAAATAATTTACAAAGTGACATTCATGGTATTTCAAGCACTCACCAGTTATCATACTTAGTTATTACAGTATTATTGACTATATTCCATATGCTGTACTTCACATCCTCGTAATTATTTTGTATCTACCAATTTGTACTTGATTCCTTCAACATTTCACCAAACCCTCACCCTTCTAGTAACCATCAGTTTGTTCACTGTATCTATGTGTCAGTTTCTGTTTTGTTTGTTCATTTATTTTGTTCTTTACATTCTGCATGTAAGCTAAATCATATGATATTTGTCTTCCTCAGACTGGCTTACTTAGTATAATCCTCTCCAGGTCTATCCATGTTGTCACAAGGTAAGATTTCTTTCTTTTTTATGTTCAAACAGTATTCCATTGGTAAATGTACCACAACTCTTTTATCCACTTACCTACTTATGGGCACTTGGGCTATTTCCATATCTTAGTTATTGTAAATAACACTGCAATGACCATAGGGATGCATATAATCTTATGAATTATTGTTTTCGATTTTGTTGGATATATTCTCAGAAGTGGAATCACTGGGTCATAAGGCAGTTTCATTTTTAATTTTTTTGAGGAACTTCTATTCTGTGTTCCATTGTAGCTGCACCAGTCTGCATCCCCACTAACAGTGCAAAAGGGCTCCCTTTTCTCAGCATCTTTGCCAGCACTTGTTGTTTTTGATTATTGATGATAGCCACTTTGGCATGTGTGAGGTGACATTGTATTGTGGTTTTAATTTGTATTTCTCTGATGATTAGCAAAATTGAGCATCTTTTCATATGTATTTGGAGAAGTATCTATTGAGGTCCTTTGCCCATTTCTTAATTGGATTGTTTGCTTTCTTGGTGTTGAGTTGTATAAGTTCTGTGTAAGTTTTAGTTATTAGCCCATTATGAGATGTATAATTGGCAAATATGTTGTCCAGTCCATGGTTTGTCCTTTCATTTTGTTCATGGTTTCATTTGCTGTAAAAAAATGTTTTAGTTTGATATGCTTTCATTGGTTTATTTTTTTCTTACATTTCCCCTGAGTGAGGAGACATATCAGAAAAAAATATTGCTAAGAGAAATATCTGAGCTTTTATTTCTTGTGTTTTCTTCTAGGAATTTTATGGTCTTGAATCTTACATTTAAGTGTAATCTATTGTGAGTTTATTCTTGTATATGGTGTAAAAATGTGGTCATTTCATTTGTTTTCATATATCTGTTCAATGTTCCCAAACCACCCATTGAAGAGTGTTTTTACCCCAGTGTATGTTCTTGCCTCCTTTGTCAAATATTAATTGACCATAAAGGTTGAGGTTTAGTTCTGGGTTCTCTATTCTATTCCATTTATCAAAGTGTCTGTTTTATGCCAGTATCATACTGTTTTGATTACTATAGCCTTGTAATATAGTTTGATATCAGGTAGCACGATACCACCAACTTTGTTCTTCTATTTCAAGATTGCTATGCTGTTCAGACCTTTTGTGGTTCCATATAAATTTTTGAATTATTTGTGCTAGTTCTTTAAAAAGCACCACCAGTATTTTGATAGAGATTGCTTTGAATCTATAGATTGCTGTATTTAGGATGTATGTTTTAATGATGTTAATTCTTCTTTTAATGATGTTAATTCTTTGTATCTTCTTCAATTTCTTCCTTCAGTGTCATAGTTTTCTGAGTACAGGTATTTTATCTCCTTTGTTAAATTTATTCCTACTTATTTTTTGTTGCAATTGAAGATAGGACTGTTTTCTTAGTTTCTATTTCTGATGATTCATTATTGGTTTATAAAAATGCAACAACTTTTTGAATATTTATATTGTATCCTCCTACTTTACTAAATTTATTTATCAGTTGTAGTAGTTTCTGCTGGAATCTTTAGGGTTCTCTAGAGTATCATGTCATCTGCAAATAATACCAGTTTTACTTTTTTCTTTCCTGTTGGATACGTTTTATTCCTTCCTATGTGATTGCTGTTGCTAGGACTTCCAATGCTGTGTTGAATAAAAATGGTGAGAATGAAAATACTTGTCTTGTTCTTGATCTTAAGGAAAATACTTCGGTTTTCATTTTGAGTATGATGTTAGCTCTAGGTTTGCCATAAATGGCCTTTATTATGTTGAAGTGTGTTACCTCTATTCCCACTTTGCTGACACTTTTTATTATAAATGGTTGCTGGATTTTGTGCAATGCTTTTTCTACATCTATTTATATAATCATATGATTTTTATCTTTCATTTTGTTTATGTGGTGTTTCACATTAATTGATTTGAGGTTGTTGAACCAACCTTGGACCCAGGAATAAATCCTACTTGATCATTGTGTATGATTTTTTAATGTGTTGCTGGACCTGGTTTGCTAATATTTTGTTGAGGATTTTTGCATCTATGTTCATCGGGGTTATTGGCCTATAATTTTCATTCTTTTTAGTGTATTTATCATTTTTGAAACCAGGGTAATGTTGGCCTAGTAAAATGACCTTGGGAGTCTTCCCCCCTCTTGAATTTTTTGTAATAGTTCAATAAAGACTGGTATTAATTCTTCTTTGAATGTTTGGTAAAATTGGCCTGTGAAGCCATCCAGGCCAGCATTTCTGTTTGTTGGGACTGTTTTGATTACTGCTTCAATTTTGTTTCTTGTAGTTGGTTGGTTCAGATTTTCTTTGGTGTTTCTCCTTGATTTAGTTTTGGAAGATTGTATGTTTCTAAGAATTTATCCATTTCTTCCAGATTGTCCAATTTGATCCATGTAATTGTTCATAGTATTTTCTTATAATCCTTTCTATTTATATGGTGTCAGTTCTTCTCTTCCATTTCAGATTTTTATTTATTTGAATCCTCTAACTTTTTTTTTTGTTGAGTCTGGTTAAAGATTTATCAATCTTGTTTTTCTCTATGTCATTTATTTCTGCAGCAATCCTTATTATATCCCTCATTTTACTCACCTTGAGCTTTGTTTATTATTCTTTTTTCTAGTTCATTTAGGTTTCAGATTAGATTTTTATTTGAGATTTATCTTGTTTTTTGAGGTAGGCCTGTATTGCTGTGCACTTCCTTCTTTGGACTGCTTCCAGTGTGTCCCATAGATTTTAGGTCACTGTGACTTCAGTTTCATTTGTCTCAAGGTGTGTTGCTTTCTTCCTTTATCTTGCTAAACATTTAGTGTTTAAGAACATGTTATTTAGCCTCAATGTGCTTATGTGCTTTTCACTTTTTTCTTGTAATTGATTTCCAGTTTTATACCATCATGTTTAAAAAAGACATTTGATATGATTACAGTGCTCTTAAATTTACTGAGGCTTGTTTTATGTCCTAACATGTGGTCTGTTTTGGAAAGTGTTCCATGTGCTCTTGAAAAAAAATGTATACCCTGCTGATTTGGGGTGAAATGCTCTGAAAATATCAATTAAATCCATCTGGTCCAGTGCGTCATTTAAGGAGCTGTTTCCTTGTTTATTTTCTGTCTGGAAGATCTATCCATTGACGTCATGGAGTGTTAAAGTTTCCTACTATGTCTGTACCACTGTAAATCTCTCCCATTATGTCCAGCAATATTTGCTTTCTATATTTAGTTGTTCCTATGTTGAGTGAATAAATGTTTACAAGGGTTATATCCTCTTGTTGGATTGATTCCTTTAAAAATTTTTTTTTATTGTTCAAGTAGAGTTGTCTCCATTTTCACCCCACCACAGCCCCTACCCCAACCATCCCCACCTCCCTCCCCCGGACCTACCCCCTTTGGCTTTGTCTATATACATGTCCTTTATAAATGTTCCTTGAAGGTTCTTTCCCTACTATCTCCTATTATCCTTCTCCCCCCCCCTCTGGTTATTGTCAGTTTGTTCTTTATTTTAATGTCTCTGGTTGTATTTTGCTCACTTGTTTGTTTTGTTGATTGGGTTCCACTTATAGGTGAGATCATATGGTATTTGTCTTTCACTGCCTGGCATATTTCACTTAGCATAATGCTCTCCAGTTCCATCTATGCTATCGCAAAAAATAGGAGTTCCTTCTTTCTTTCTGCTGCATATTATTCCATTGTGTAAATGTACCACAGTTTTTTGATCCACTCATTTACTGATGAACACTTAGGTTGCTCCCAGCACTTGCCTATTGTAAATGGGGTTGATCCCTTTTTAAATTATGTAACGTCCTTTATCTTTTGTTATAGCCTTTGTTTTAAAATCTATTTTGTCTGATGTCAGTATTGGTACTCTAACTTTTTTTTGTTTTTATTTATATAAAATATCATTTTCCATCCCTTATGTTGAGTCTGTGTATCTTTTGATCTGAAATCTTTTATAAACAGCATATATGAGGTCTGTCCAAAAACAGTCCAACCATTGTTAATATAGTCAGAACTGTTTGCACAACATCTATGTAACCCAGCAGCCAAGGAGAGTTGACTGGAATGCACATGCACAAACAGTAATGACTTACTAGTCAGTGAGGATGGTAGATGCTGTTGAGTGAGCATGTGTACAGCATTCAAAATGACTGATCTAGTAGAGCAACAAATCTGCATCAAATTTTGTATTAAACTTGAACATTCTTCCACAGAAAGTATTCAGATGATTCAGAAGGCTGCAGCTTTGGGCAACTGATGCTTAGTAGCTTCATCATAAAAATGTGCCCACTCATTCATAATGTCTTATACAGAGATTTTTGGTGAAATATCAAATAACCCAGGTGACTCAGCCCTCTATAGCCCAGATTTGGTACCCTGCAGCTTCTTGCTTTTCCTAAAACTAAAATCACCTTTGAAAGGGAAGAGATTTCAGATCATCAGTGAGATTCAGGAAAATACAATGGGGCAGCTGATGGTGATTGGGATAACTGTGTGGTGTCCCAAGGTATCTACTTTGAAGGGGACTGAGGTATCATTGCCCTATATACAAAGTTTCTTATATCTTATACCTTCAACAAAATGTCTCTATTTTTCATTTTACATGGCTAAATAGTTTCTGGGAAGACTTCATATATGAGTCTTGTTTTCTCATGTTTTCAGCTGCTCTATGTATTTTTTATTGAATGTATTGGGGTGCCATTGGTTAACAAAGTTATATAGGTTGCAAGTGTACAATTCTATAATACATCATCTGTATACTGTATTGCCTGTTCACCATATAAAGTCATTCTGTATCTGTCACTATTTATCCCCACTTTACCCTCTTTTACTTTTCTCACCTCCCTTTCCTTCTTATAATCACCATAGTGTTGTCTGTGTCTATAAGGTTTTTGTTTTTCTGCTTAATCAGTGATCCCTTCACCTTTTCACCCAGCTCTCCAACCCCTCTTTGTTATGACAGTTGTCAGTCTGTTTTCTGTATCTATGAGCCTTTATCTGTTTTATTTGTTTATTTATTTTGTTTATTTTGTTCCATATGTAAGAGAAATCATATGGTATTTGTCTTTCTCTGATTGGCCTCTTTCACTTAACATAATTTCTGGAGATTCATCACATTGGACAGGGACTGGTACTGTCTGAAAAGATTTTATACAGTCAAATTTAAGAACTGGAGCTGTTGAACCATTAGGATAGATTAAGTAATCAAAATCAGTGAAGAAAATAATTTTAGATGAAAGTGATTGCAGAAAGTGACTCCAGTTTTATTGAGAACCACAGAATTTTGACCAGTGACTTACATTAGCTACAGCATAATATAGTACTACATACTCTAGATTTTTTTCCAGATTTTTTTCTGGTGTTGCTCTTTCCACATGCATTGTATTAAGCATCCTTAAGGTCTTTAGCCTGTAGTTATGTGTCCTTCAATTCTGAATTACTTTTTCTATCATTTCTTTGATCATTTACTCCTCCTCTTTTTCTTTCTCTCAATTGCTATTATTAGTTGGGTACTGATCTCCTAACTTTTATATCTTTTTTTTTTCCCAGTGTTCCTTTGCATTTTAATCATACTTTCTGGGTGATCCATTGACCTTATATTCTACACACTTTGCTTTTTAATTTAAGTTTCAGTTGTTCAGACCATTAATGTATTTCTTGTTATATTTTCCTTCTTTCTGTAGCACACACCTTTATTTCAAGGTTACAACATGCTTGTAACTATCTGAAGGTATTGAATGTTAATTCATTTAAGTTTTTTTTTTCTCTGCATTAACTCTAATTCCTTTGAGTTCCTTTTGTTAGATTTAGTGGGGGTTTTTTAGGTCTTTCTCTTCCATGTTGGAGGGTTTCCTTGGTCTTTTTCTTCTACAAGATTGAGGAACTATAATGCTGATTGGAGTTCTGTATGCATGGGTGTATATGCCAACTGGTGAGCTACCTTTAAAACAATTGGATAAAAAATTGCTATTTCCATTTCAGATGCTGTAAATGTCAGTATCTGTTTATCACTCTTCTGGCTCCTCTAATCTTCTGCCTAGGGGCTGTGAGCCTCACTGCTGATGCTCAGAAGGCAGGTATGAGAAAGAGGTGGGGGTCTCATTAGTCAGTGTATGGACTTACACTTAATCTCTTCATCTTCAGTTTAGGACCTCATGCCTACCTTTCTTTATGTGGAGCCTTGCTGACTCATTTTGTCTGAAACAAATTCCTCCTGGTTTTAAGAGTTGTAGAATGGAGGCAGTCATCTGATGCTACAGGTTTGAGTGGACACCTGGCACTTAATAACTCAATATACAGACTTTCAAACACCTGTTTTCAGTCTCTACCTAATGTCCCTCTTTTTGAAGTTTTCCATGCTCTTAATTGTGGGGCCTTTATTGAAATATCCTGAAGTGAATTGGTTTATTTTTTATCAGTTTTCTACATATCCTTCTCAATGCAGATGTACTTTAATTTGACCTATCTTCTCTCTGCTAAGATTTTCATAAGTTCTCTACCTGTTTTCTTTCTTTAACTATTATAATTTAAGATTATAAATACCTTTGAGTTTGATTAAATATGAGGTTAATTTCTGTGTTTTAACTCTTTGTTTTATTATGGTTTTCAGTAGAAGAGCATGGAAAAGTTTCTATTTCACCTTCTTAAAACTATAAATCTAATGCAATACTTTTTAAGTCTGAATATATGATATAGAAATATTTGGGAAAATAGTGTATGAATTTAAGAGTGAGATATTTTCTTTCATTTGTTTATTTTGTTCTTTAGATTCCACATATAAGTGAAATCATGTAGAATTTGTCTTTCTCTGACTGACTTACTTTGCTTAGCATGATACCCTCTAGGTCCACCCATGCTGTCACAAATGGTAAAAAATCATTCTTTTTTGTGGCTGAGTAATATTCCATTGTATATATGTACCATGACTTCTTTTTTCTTTATGAGAGTGAGACATTTTAATGTAGCCAGCTCATTTCATTAGAAATAAATAAGTTACTTGTTTCAGACTGTCCTGAAAATTTAGACATGAGTATTGATTTTTGACCTGGATATCATACTTCTTCTGTTGTTTGACTTTATATTAAAATGGTGAGAGACAGTCTTAATAACAGAACTTTTATATTATACTAGTAATATTCACATTACCTGTTCTTTACCAACTTCTGCTCTCCTTTGGATCTGCCATGCCTTTAATTATCAGTAGCTGACGTCACTTTAGACTTCCCAGCCATTAAAATTCTTCACTTTTTCCAGCTTCCTGCCACCAAACCTTTCCTTAGTCCTCCTCTCTTATGATGGTGAAATAGGGGTCCTTTCTCCTATCTAGGACTAATGCTTCTACCTGAGATCTGAATTTCATCTTTCCTCCTTTTTCACTGTCTCTACCCTTTTAATTATTTCCTATATTTTGTCCTCTCACTCACTCTCATTGCCTCCATGTTACCAATATTTTTACATGCTTTAGGTTTCTATCCTGAAGGAAAACCACCTTTCTGAATTTCCCATTTCCCTCCAATTACTAACTCACTTTACTCCTCACATTCACAGAAAAACTCCTCGAGTTTTCTGTAACCAATCTTTCTACTTCCTCATTTCTCACTTATTCCTGAACCTATTGCAGTCTGGTTTCATACTTATCCCTATATAAAAATTATTCTTATTGAAATAAAAAAATTACAATGGCTTCCCTGTTGTCAATGTAATGGGTATTGTGTGACTCTCATAGTTGTTAACTACTCTTCAACTTAGCACTGTTGATCAATCCTTTATTCCAGAAATACCATTCCTTTGGTTTTCACCATAATACAATATCAGTCAGGGTGAGTTATCTTATGTTACAATAAAAAACATCTTTTATATCCATAATAGATGGTCTTGGGGCTCTGGTCTGCCTTGTCCTCACCCTTAGACAAATGCTGATGGAGTAGGCAATAAATGGAACATGGCCAACTGTAACAGCAAAGGAAAAGAAAGAGCATGGTAAATCAGACACTAGCCCTTGTAGTCTCATTCAGGAGTTAACTTTTTCACTCCATTGGCCAAAGCATGGAATATGGACCCACCTATCACCAAAGGAGCAGAGAAGTAGTGTTTGAGGAATTTGGGAAAATCACTTGAGAACCATTATCATCTTTACTACAAAACTACCTGAAATATTCTAATTTAATCAAGCAATATAAACCAAAGCATACAATTCTATTTGGAAATGTTCTTTCAGCACTTTTACCAATTGAATGAGTCAGTCATGGTTGATTGATAGCCATATATAAGGGATAAGTATGATAAAAATAACTACATAGATTATATTGAAGTGTAGCTATATATATTTATTCATTTAGTCAATAAATATTCTATATTCTATTTTCACTAATTACTATGTACTTGACAGAATGATAAATGATGAATATTAAACAAATTATGATGGCTATGGAGAAATACTCTATAAATCTTGTAATTCTGGATTCTTCCCCCTATTATCAATAAGTTCCTTTATATTTATAAAAAGTGAATCTGAAAATATAGTTACTATTGCTTATAAGAAAGGAATTTGAATATTTGGAAACCTGAAACAGGTATTAAACCAGGTACTAGTTCAGTAAATACATTCTGGCTCTTAGAGATAGGTGAATAAGATCTTTCTCACACTTATTATCAAGATCAAAACCTTGCTTAAAATCAACGATCTTATATTCTTAAGAAAAATTTAAAAAGTTGGCAATTTTCAGAGAAAATACAATTTTCCTTTGGAAAGAACTCTCTGATGAAGTTATTAGCATTTTTAAGCATTAACCATTTTTCATTAACATTTTTAACTATATAAATGTCATCAGGTAACCAAGATTACATCCATCAAATCCATATTTGAAAACACTACCTGAAGTTTTAGACCAATCCCAGTAATAAGTAGGGTCTGGAACTGTGAACATAAATTATAGAGACACCACTCTACTTCCACTTTTTTTGTACACTTGCTCTTTTTCTAACAGGAAAGGGCAGGTGAACAAATGTGACAATAGCTAAAAACATGAAGCCACAGCCATCATGAGCAGAGAGCACTCCAATTATAAAAATTCTTCAAAGTTCTTATTTTTAAAAAGTATCACAAGATTTTTGAAGTGCTTCTTGAGGACATGCTGAGATGGAATGCAACTTAGATGAAAGATAGTGCCTGGAAGCAGAAAGGTGGAAAAACCGTGCTAGCACTTCCTAAATCAAGCCAAATTCAATTTAGTTTATACAGTTGTTCCCTACTGAGTCAGTGCACTATAGAAGGCAAAGACATCCAACATTTCTGTAATAGGTCAAAGCAAAGAATGTGTGACTGACTGTCAGAACATGAGTCTCACTACAGCAAGTCAGTGCTGCTCCAAGGATCATTGTGCATGGAGACCTTAGAGGGTGACTGGTTATTATCTCAAGTGTAGGAAAATGGGTATGACTCAATTTACATGGATATGAATTCATTTAAACAGGCCAGTATTTTATTACTTTCTAAAGGTTCATGATTATTTTAGTTGGATCTTTAGGACTACAATTGCCCTTCAAATGTGGGACACTTAGAAAAGAAAACATTAAGATTTATTAAATAAAAAGGGTAAATTGATTTGGGTAAAAAGCATGGGAAAATCCAATTGTCATCAAGATATTGTGTGATTGTAATGTTAAATTAAGGTGTGTCACTGAGCAAACCATATAATTGGCTTTGTCTGAGATTCTCTTGAAGACTCACACAGGCATTCTAGAAAAAAAAAAAAAAAGTGACTGATCTGGAAGGTAGATAATGAGAGCTCTGGCTGACTTTGCTACCAAAGCAAGTCTGTGATCTCATATCTCTCCATTATTTAAGAATATCTCTGACTCTGTTTTGATACAGCTCTTCAGTAGACCATCATAGTTGGCTCAATGGAACCAGAGGAAGATGGCAAATGTCCCACCTAGACCTGCTTCTTTGGTTATTCAATTTTGGAGGGAAGTGCAAACATATGATCTCCTGTTGAGACTTGGCCCATGATAAGTAGAAGAAAATATCCATATTAGGAAAGGGAGAGTTGTTGCAAAGTCCAAGTTAAATATGACACCCTTCCTCCCCCCAGGATCCCATATGTGGGTATGTGTGCTTGACAGAAGGATTAAAATGTCCCTAGTTTCATCTGGCTTAATTTGGCATATGAGAACACAATTTCTCTTCTCAGTGTGGTGGCCTCTCTAGCCAGGTTCCAGTGATCTCACAGTGGAAATTTTCAACATTAAATTTTGCATCGTGAAATACTTTAGAGATTTAAAACTTTTGTGTTTATGTTAAGGAAAAACATCAACATTAAGGAAATAAAGCACTTTTGGGTAATTCTATTAACAAGTTGAACTTAAACATACATGTAATATTGATGATATCAAATTTTAGCAAACAGTGTCCCTATCACAAAGTTTGCATTCAATACCCCTTTGTATATAGGAGATGGCATTTCTGTAGTGTGGACATTTAAAATGTGACTAGCCATGCATTCTGTCTACAAACTGAATATTCAAATAAAGAGAATAACATCAAAATGCATTTCCAATGGTTTAAGTACAAAATGTTTTTAGTAATTAAATTCAATAAACACATAGTATATACTTTAAGAGGGTGCACAGCACTGAGATTAAGGCAGACTGGTACTACTGACTACTTCTGAGACATAGGGCTCCATACATTTTGGCAGATGCTACAATTTACCTACTGCAAGCACTTTCCCAGGTGCTGTAGGACAAACAAAGGTGTAAGAGCAATAGCCCTTCAAAGTACAGAAACATGAGAAGTATGCAATAAATCACAGTTCAACCCAGGCTTCAATAAGAGCTCTAAATGAGGCATAAAGTGCCGTTGGCAATACACAGGAAGAGCAAGTTTATGACAAGGGCTGCATTTGATTTGGGTCTGAAATGATAGGTAAGATTTTGACAAGAGGAAAGGAAAAGTGAGGGAATGATCAAACATTCTAGGCAGAGGAAACAAAGAGGATGAGTTTTGGAAAGTAGCAGATACAAGGGATAACACCCATTCCAAATTGTCTAGAATATAGTGCATACTATCACAGCTTCAGCCACTCTTTCCTGCACTCAGTGACAGCAATGGCTAGTTTATTTCAACATTCCTTCCTGCTGAGCCTGACTTACCTCATGAATCCTTAATGTAGGACTCAAAAGAAAACTATATTTTTACTAATTTGGCTCAGGCAATCAAGTCTATTTGCCACTTCAAGTATAGGATATCTCAGTGGTGGGGGTAAGTATGATAATAAATAAAGATGAAAAATCTAAAACAATACTCATTATGTACCTTCACATAAGTTATTTAATTCTTATAACAAATATAAAAGGTAGGTATTTTCTTTCCATTTTACATGTAAAGAAATTGAGACTGAGAAAGGTTAAGAATGATTTCCATGGTCACTTAGCTAGAAAATGTTAGAGTCAGAGTTTGAAACCAGGGCTTTTAAAATCTGAAAGCTGTTATTCTTATTTACATTATAATATCAGACCTCATTTAAAACAAGATAAAATGAAGTGAATTATAAGCCAGACTTTAATTTCATGTTAAAAATTTTCAAATCTATTTTCCATGTATAGGGAAGTTATTGAAAAGCTTTTGAACAGAGAAATAGCTTTCACTGGGTTTGTGTTTTAGGAATAAAACCCAAGTGGCAGGATGGAAAAATACATTGGAAGTAAGGAGATTGGAGATGGAATGATCAGTATGTTGGGAGAGAAATGGGACATGAGTGGAAAAGAGGTTATTAGATCAAATTATAACTTCAAAGCAAAATTATAGGACTCATTGACTACTTTGGAAGAAGTGGCATTTCTGAAATTTAGGGTGTAGCAACTTGACAGTAGTTGTGACAGTGAAGTAAGTTTGAGATAGTGGTAGAATATACAGATGGGGATTTTCCCTCCCTTCCCCCCTTCTTCCCTCCCTTTCCCTTTCCCTCCCTCCCTTCCCCCTCCCTCCTTCCCTCCCTCCCTT